>CM041547.1:7540528-7992339 GCA_023238725.1 Scortum barcoo
TACGTTTAAGTGGCCAAAGTAGGAATTTTCAAATTAAAGTTATCTATCCTTCACTGTGACTCTGAAGTTCTTTTGTTTTATATCAGGTGAAGTCTTATCATATTCCCGTGGAGCAGATTGAGAAGGAGCTGAATGATATTGAGACAAACTTAGCTCAGCTGGAGAAGGAGGGTGTGGAGCTGGAAAAGAGACTCCGCAGTTGTGAGGAAGGTACTTTTTTTTTTTTTTGTTCCCCCATCACTCTTCCTCTGCAACTCATTTCCCCCCCACTTCCTTCCTTTCCCTTGTTTAGACGTGCAAATAAAATTGAATGTTGACATGTCAGAAACAAGTGGTACGAAAATAAACAGTCCCTCAAACAATTCACTCAGTCTTAGGCCGAAGACATCATCGCGGTGGTCAATTTTGCTCTCATGCGGTGAATAACCTCGACACAAACTTTGATATTTTATTGTATTTGCGCAAACTGCTGAATCCCACTGCTGCTTCACTCTGGTGCAGAGTTGTGTTCTGGTTGCTTCACATGGGACACGCGCACATATTCACTCGCTGTCAGCTGGAGCGTGGTGTGTGCGTGGTGTGTGTCCGTGCGTGTGTGTGTGTCCGTGCGTGTGTGTGTGTGTTCGGGGGATTTACCTGCCATTTCTATTACTGTTTCTGCAGCCAAATGAGGTGAGAGGCACAGACAGCCCACAGGGATGTTGCCTCTCTTTTGAGGTAGTGGGAGTAGGGGGCCTGATTGCTTTGCTCAAGGTCAACATGGCATAGTAATATATTCTGGTCGATCGTTCTCTTTTTTTTATTATTTTTCTCCTACACGCCACCCAGGAAGCCTGAGCATGCAATCGCTTGGCCAGAATTTTACATCAATTGCACACCACCTAGGAGATCATCAACTTCTCAACTGGAATTTGTCGTAGTAAAAACTAAACCCTGGCACACAAGTTCAGTTCAGAATAAAATCACGTTTGCTGTGGTGATGGCGGGATGTAGACTTCCTCGTCCTGTGTGCTTGTCCCGATCAGTGCTTATTGTAAATGTGGCTTTGGGGCACGTTTTGATCAGTTAGTCACTAATTGGGATTGGCAAATATTCACTCGTGACAAATGTTCAGTGTAATTTTTGAAGGTTTCATTTGAAACGCTTGCTTTGTGCAACCAAGAAAACGCTAAAACCAAAAGAACCCAAAGTTTACTTCCATATTTGGTTTAAAAAAATCAACAAATCCCAACATTTAAGCAGTTATAAATAAAGATTGTTTGTCTGAAGCAATGAATCGATTATCAGTTGTTGGTTGTTGGTTGTTGGTTGTTTTATCGACTAATTGTTTACTTTCTAATTTTGTGCTTTAAGAAAAAAATTCAACCTAGTGAAGAATAAAATATTCACCAAAGCTTTCACTGGGATGAAGGGTTATTATGTTCTATTCAAGAAATTAAATGCAAAAACACAGATGACAAATGTTATTATATATATATATATATATATATATATATATATATATAGGGCCTTTATATTTGCTATATAGTAAATGAAGACTATTTTATTCCCCTTTGACATATCTTTGTTCTGCATATGGCAGTCATGTTTACATCACGTTTAGAGTGTCAGATTGAAGATACACACTTATGGTGCAGGGCTGTGTATTATTGGCTGCTCCAGTCCCTGAAGTGAAGCGTTGACATGGTCCCAGGAGGTGAGTCACCCTCCCTCTCAATAAACCTGCACCCGGCTGCTGCATACCAGCCAGATTATCCAAAAACCTAATTTGTTATCGGACTTAATTGTATTACTGTGTAACTAATACAGCCGTATGAAAACAAAGAGCTCATCTGGTGAAAATAAAATGAGCCATGTTTCTGGATGAGGGGAGGCTTCTTGATTGTTACATTAAAAAAAGATGTCTGGATTTTGTTTGTTGGTTTAAACAAGCTAAATCTATAGATGTGAAGGCAGAGTTATTCTACAGCTTGCTCTTTAATCTCAGTCACTGCGTTGTTTGACATCAGAGGAGCAGAGAGCCAAAACTGCTGTCGAAACACTTTGTTTGAGCTTAATTGATCCCTGCAGGATTTCATTTACTCACAAGTCAGAAACATTTAGTTGAGTTGCGTGAAACTGTACGAGTTAGCCGGAGCAGATAATAAATGCAACTTAAAAAAAAAAAAAAAAAGAATTTAAAGAGTCTCTACAGGCACGATAAGCGTTGTTGAATACTTTAAATCAACAGATCATGACCGATTCCTGTATCTCTTCCCAATATGCTTACACTTTACATGTATTATTCACATATTTGGTGTTGAACATGGTGTTGTGTCTTTCAGAGGGGAAAGGTGACATATTGATGGACCCACTGATGGTTGACTGGTTCAACCTTATTCGAAAAAAGCAGATGTACATTAGAAAGGAATCTGAGCTTGTATACACGTAAGTACTGTTTCCTCCATGGTTTAAAACATGAAGGGCAGATGTGCAGAGAGATCATTAAATTACACCGTTATCTTACTATTGTATTTTTGTTTGCTCAGAGAGGCTTTTACTATAGTCTATCTATTTTTATTTTTTATTATATTTACAACATACCCTTAAATAGTTTCCTCTGTGAGAATGCCTATTGGGATAGTTGTCATTATTCCCATACATTTCTATAATACTAGGAAGAGTTCAAACTTATCTGTGAAACTAAATAGTTTGCGAAAGATGTGATGTGCATAATACATTTTTTTAATGTGTTAAATGATCGCATATCGCAGAGCAAGGACTCAGGAGCTGGAGGAGCAGCAGCCAGGTGTGGAGGGGGAACTTCGCAGGCTGCTGGAGAAGCCAGGTAAGAGGTCACAGATGACACCTGTTCAACAAAGACTCGGTTACTTTCTTTTTTCCAACACTGAAGTCTTTGAACTTGCTGTCACAGACCATTTAAAGTCCAGAGAGGAGCAACAGCGGGAGAAGAAGCTGCTGCAGAGACTGATGGAGATCGTGGACAGCAGGAATGCAATCGTGGAGGGTCTGGATGAAGACAGGCTGAGGTAACACGATACATCTTGTAATTAGTTTGCGATACTAGAGTGATCAGTGGTGCAGTAATATAATAACTTGGTAATATAACAACTTGGTGTGCAAAGGAGACAAAATGCTTAACTGGGTTATATTTTAATCAATTTCAGGGAAGTGGAGGAGGATCAGCAGTTGAATGAAATGATGCAAAATCTTGGTAAGTATTGTATGAAATGTTTTTCTTTTTAAATGGGATTTTTCAATTTGAATACACCATTATAATACACACTTCTTTTTTTTTTTGGTGAATAGGAATAAAGAAAGCCAAAAATAAGAGGAAATCCTCCATCTCAAAACTGTTCAGGCGAAGAAGTAAAAGGCGAGTGGAATGAGCCTCAGGGCAACTTCCATGCAGAATTGAAAGTCATTCAACTTTTATTACATTCTTCTTATTATTATGACTATCCTCTTAACATTTTAAAGTTTTATATACTGTAGAACATAGTGTGCTAATGAGAAGACAAATGAAAAGATTTGGAGGTGTAATGGCTCAAATCGTGTCTTTTGTTTCTAGTTGTTTAAGAATATTTCAAAATAAAGGTGTGGTTATAATGTTATTTTTGTTCAATATTCACCTTCAGTTCTCCGTTTGCTGTTACTTGAGTGAAGTGAGAATGTCTTGATGGATTAGGATTCAGTCTTTTGCTTTATTCACAAAGGATGTTAAGTTTTTTTCACAATTGTCTGTCATTTGTTTTTCAAAAAGATGTAAAATTATGTGGCAAATGCTGCTGCAAGCATGATTACTGATTAGACTACAGTACATGAGGGTCACAAGAAAAAAAATGCCATCATTCATGGGTATTTTTGTTCTGTGAAGATATTATATATGTATTGAATGATTAAAATGACGTATCTAATTAATTAAGCTAGTCTAGTAAATCAACTTGCAGCGGCTCAAAAAAAAATGAGATGTGAGGAGTTAAAAACAAACTATTATGATTTAGAAATTACAGAGCGAACACTGGCTGTTTCACATGCAAATAGGAATGAGCAGAATAAATCCTTGACAGTCTTGATCCAAAATGAATAATTTCAGTATTTATTTAATAATGGATTTTAACAAATTTCCTGTAAGGATATTAGCAGGAGAAAAAGCCTTGACAATTAAGTTTGAATGGCTGTGGAGTGTAAAATGGAGAGCCACACATGTTGAGCTGCCTTGTCGCAGACTGTAGTTCCTCTCTCACACTGTACTGTAGGTGGCAGCCTGGGTATGCTGTATCACAAGGCAAGAACTTGGAAATCCAATTTGCCACAGTGCGGACAGTTAATTTCTTTGCTAATTTTATAAATGCTGCAAAAATGTTCAGCTGTGCTGATGCAATAATGTTATGTGAAAGAGGATTAGGTAGAGCAGTAGCTTATGGCCGGGAAGGCTTATAAACTATAGGTTGTATTGAGCTCTTTATCTTCAAACCGGGTTTAATTAAACATTACTCTTTACTAATATCTGCATCAGAAATGCTCCATACCTGAGCTATTAAAATGCTCAAACGACGTGTGGAGTCTCTCATGTGTGAAAATGGCATTTGCAGTGTTTGTAAGGAATGTACTATAATGTTGAATTTTAAGTGTTATCGAATGGTATGTACTTGTACTCGATTTATAGCATTTTTAAACTTGAAATCTGTTTGTCCAATAAATCCTCGGAAGATTAGCGTGTATGAGAGGTTGAATTATTTACTTAATAGCAGCTTCCTTTGGCACACGTCTCTCTATTTAAACACATCCCTGAACTTTTTCTCACTCCACTTCCCATGTTACAAGCTTCACAAATGACTGTTGATTCAACGACTGCCAAGATCAAACGTTGCTTTCAGGGAGAAACCGATAATGCTGCGACTCCTTTGCATTAAAGATGTGTGGTAATCACCGAGCTGCATCAATGTATGCTTTTTAATAAGGTTTTTTTTAAGGACGGCATCAAGATAATTCATTGGCGTCAATACATTGCAGCTACTTATAAACTACATATCCCTCATTTTGAGATGCATGAAATTGTGATCATGAACTTGGAACACAATCTTTCTAGCTGAGCAGAGTTGGGGATGATATTGGTACAAAATGCCATGCGTGATGTGTGTGACAGTCGAGACTGAATGTGTGATATTAGAGTTAATTAAAGCTTTGCGCCCCATCTACTGCAAATGCTTGCACTTCTGCAATTAAGAATCAAAGGCGAGGGCTTAGTGTCAGGGGGGTGTCTAATACATGGTTTTAACAGGAATGGGACCTGATTTGCCAAGCTCCTAGCGACAAGCATTAACAACAGCCTCAAATTAGAGGGACATTAATATTCATAAGTAAAACAATTCATCCTGTGAATGTGTGATGAAATGGAATCCTCTGAGGTGAGCTCTTGTGTCCAGGCTGCCATCGTTCATTAAAATATGCCATTACCCATGAAGTGCTTAATCTTTATGAAAGGGTGGTAAAATCTGTTTGAACTGCACTGACAGAAAGGTGGAAATTGTAATATTGTTCAACACCTTACATTATGTTAATCCTGCACATATTTAAAAAAAATGTGATGATGTCAAACAGTATAGGTTTCTATATGTGTCATTAGCTGAATTGTTGAAGCTTCCTGAATGAAAATGTGTCATCTGTGCTTGTGCACATTGATATTAGTCTGTTATTTTATTAATAAGACGTGAGTGCTTTGTGATGTTTTAGGTTAGCTGTTGTACGCTGCCACTTGCAACACAATCTAAATTCTGTGTGTGTGTGTGTGTGTCGTCTTATTCCAGTCCCTGCCAGAGTCTCTGCCACTAGCCTGTAATTATGATCCTCGAGGTAATTTTATCAGCCTCATTAGCTCTGATGAGTAAACGAGAAGCGTGCCTCTAATTTATTGGCCATCCAGGCTGGAGACTTAATTCTCATCAGAGAGATCATAATATTTGTAGAGAGAGACAGATATACAGTACATATACTCAGATACACAGCTCCTGGACCAGCACTGAGGCCAAGACTTTTGTGTCTTAAAACCAGTAATTACACTCAAAATATATAAAGGCTGTTTGGATAATTGGGCATGTGCTAAAATTATTTTGATAGATGCCGTCCTGATGAGCAAGGCAACAAAACATTGTCTCCTTTTGATTGAATGAAAGCTATTGTTTGTATTCTACAGAGTCTTGTGACTTTATCTTCCTGCGCAAAATTAGATTCTCAAACCTCTGCAAACAAAATTGCATTGTTTTGTTCCCTGTTCAATAGAGATGATCCATTTTCTGTGTCAGAGAATGTGTTAAGGGAACGGGGTAAATATGCTCACAATTTTCAGTGTGTAGAAATTTGCATTGAGGGGAAATTATGCATGCTGGCTAGTGGAAATGAAATGTATAAAGTGCATGACTGGTAGACTTGACAAGTGCAGCTTTCATCCATCTCAAATGAATAATTTTCACTTCCCTTAAACATCCTTAATCCAACCATGTTATCAGCGGGCATGCAGGATTCTGCCAGACTTTCTCCTTAACGGCACAGCAACTTTCAACTTGCCTGAGATTCTGCACTGCAGTTGCTTACCACATGGTCTTAGGGACTCACTCTTATCCTTTCCTGCTGGTTTTGTGGATCAGTAAAATTCCTTCAAAACACAATATATACATAGCGCAAGTCTTAATAGATAGCAGAATGTCTCACTCTACCCTCCTCTGTGCTGCCTCAGAGGTCGACTTAATGCACTGTATTTTACCTCTGATTCACATTGGCAGAGAACTCAGAGGATGGTGTCTAAAAAACCTATTTGCTTGGTGGCCCTTTGTCCTCTATTTCAAATTTCAGTGACAGACCCTTCCATGCTAGTATAACGCGGTTTGGAAATTCACATGGCCGTAAAGGGATAGAGAAGGATATTCATGGTAAATTACTCATTTACAGCCCAGCATTCAGCGCTTTGACTTGTTATTTCGGGAACGTTTCCTTGTCTACTTCGCTGAAATACATACTTAAGATGATACTATGTTGTGGGAAATTCCCCCCGCTACATCCCAATCCTTTTAATTTATGCGCTGTAGCATGTTTTCTAAATACTACTGACAATAAACAATTAAATGTGTAATTGGTGTTTATGCTGCTAATCCTTGTGATAGCCTCTTAATATGAAGGGTTACCTGGCTATTTTCAATATCCACTTTCACAGGAGCCTCAGTTTGCGATAAGAATATTAACCTCATCAATTTCAGGTAACTTTCAACGCTTTAACATCTTGTCTTAAAGACCTACGTGTTAGCTGGAGTCTCAGCCTTGGCATTTAGTGACATTTTAAGCCTTTTAACAGAATCCAGACAGGGATTTGCAGTTTCCACCAAAGGAAAATAATTTATATCCTCCTTTCTGAGAAACTGTGGGTAGAGGGATTAAATGCACCAGAGAGATTTGTATGTGGTGCAAGTAAAACAATATTGTGACTCAGTTAATACATTTCCTACCATCTACTTTCATGCTTTGAGGAAGTCAGGAGTTGTTACTCATCGGGCTGAAGTTGGCTTTGATGCTTTTCTTGTATAATTTTCTCATTTTCAGGGTTTTAAGTGTATGGGTCACAGCGATGACAGCGCTGTGTACCTGAACTCCTCTTACAACAGTGCTATGAGACACCTTAAATAAGTGTCTGAAGGCTCGGAAGCAATGAGGAGTCCGACCCAGACCAATTATTTTTGCATTCTTCCCCAATCAAACTCCCTTAAAGCCTTTGGAACAAGCAAATGTTGCACTTTACATTTAAAACGCGATGATGTCCTGTGCACGCAAAAAAAAAAAAAGCCTCTGACGTTTCTGAATGACAGTTTGGGACACAAAAGGTCTTTTCTGCATGTTGGATGGTTTGTGGACTGTGTATCTGCCAGTGTGTGTGATGGCTGCTGTGTAGTGGAGACATGCAGGGCTCTGTTCTCTCTGTGGGCAGGCAGCTTTGATGCACTGCCTCTCTTATCTCATGCCTGGCAAGGTTAATGAAGTGGTGGCACTTTTGGAGGAAGTAGAAATGGGATGAGTAGCAAAGACCAGAGGAAGCTTGGAGATGAAACGTCCTGCTCTTAGCGGCTGTAAGTGGCAATTTTGGTGAATTACATAGACAATAAGAAAGGGGGTTGTCATCCTCTTAAACACAACAGTCGTCTGAATCGGGAATGGTTGATTGCATCTCTTTCAGCCTGGTTCATATGAAATTACATTAGCATTTAGCAGCACTTGTAACTTGATCCGTCAAATGTCTCCATATAAGGCCAAGTTAGTGTTTCAGCGTAACATTTAAGTCAGGTTTTGTGCTCTGTAATATTATGAATTTCTATTCATGCACAAAAGAACATTGTGAAATGCTTTTTCATTTGAATCAGGAGAGCTCATATGGCTTTCAGCAGGGTGCAGTCTGCTCTAGTCCTTTGAAGGACCTCCGAAAATCCACTATGCCTTTGTCAGGGGCAACAAGTCTCACTTAAGTGACAGAGTTGGCTTATTTTATTTGTAATAAGTGTCCTGGAAGTTGGCTCGTGGTTACAGCTTAAACAAAGGGCAGAAATGCCGCTGTAATATAAATATAATAACAGGTGATGTACTGCTAATGCTCTGTATTCCTTAGCTTTTTGGTTTTAATATTCCAATTCCCTTTGCATCTATAAGAGCTAATAGGTAAACAGTCCTGAATGGAAGAAATGAAGCAGGTCTACATGCCAATGAATTAGCATATAAATGAGTTCATCTCATACAAATAGTGCTCTTTTGCCCAGAACTCCCTGTGCTGAGCAAAGATCATGTATGTAAAGTATGCATGCAGAAAATGTAAATTAATCCATTTCAATCATCATTCAATCTAATAAGATTTTTTTTCCCTCCCTTCTCTCGTTTGTCCCTCATCGCTCAAATGTCCAGAAATACCAAGAGGGCGGTCAAACTATTCCCTGACGCAGCTTAATTGTTTAACATAAGAAAAAGTGAAAAAAAACAACAAAAAAACAAAACAACAGATAAAAACACAAGGATGTAAAATTGATGTAAATTACAAATAAGCACTGGGATCATTTGCAAGTGGATCAGACAAAGACTGAATTGCATTTTACATAAATAAAAGCATCTCAGTGTTGCTGAAATCAAATACTGCTTTGATTTTCTAAAGCAGAGATTCCATAAAAGGAGTGCCATTGACCATATGTTTTGTATTTGATCCTCATTATTGTAATTCCATAAACAAACACCACCCCTGTGAAACACAACTATTTGTTACATAGCTCTTGTTAATATGCTAAAAGAAGCTTATAGAATTGGGTCAGCTAATTAAGCAATTAGCTTATTTCAGCTCTGTGGTCAGGCTGTTACTAATCTATGGCATTGTGAGCCCAGATCTGCCAAAAGTGAGAGGCTTGTGTGTCTGTGTCTCCCATCCCGTCTGACAAAGGATCATGTTTGAAGCCATCCTTTCCCTCGGCAGAGAGGCAGAAGACTTGTGTCTGTTCACTAATGCTCACGTTTCTCATGCAAATCCCCCGAATTGAATAGGTTGTTTATTGTCTAGTTAATATATTGGGACATTTATGTAGTGCTGTTGAAGTGTTTGCTCTCTGCATCTGTAGCTGTGTTAACACACATGAAATCCCAGACAGATTAGAGGCTGATAGCCTTAAAGCTACGATGAATGTTGGTGGCTTTTAGCAGAGCCCACCACGTGGCTTCTTACCAGGCGTCTGACATGGGCAGAGTTAGGCGGCGCGACTGCGAAGCATTAAATACATCAGAGGTATAATTTTCTGAAACTTTCTTCTTTGTTTGCCAGGAAGTTAAGTATCCCGAAACTTCCTGGTACATTGGCTGACTGTGTATCTTAAACTGAAAGATATCGGTCAGTGTTCGGGGTAATGTTTCCCAATAATCCAAACAGAAATAAAAAAAATAAATAAAAAGTGTGAACAGATTTATATCCCCGTGTGTAGTTTGAAGGTATGCTAAGTGGCTCGTGCTGTGGGATGTCTGTGGGATCAGCAGCAGCTCTGCTCAAAGGTAAGCAGATACACATTGTTCATTGGTTTCATGGTTAACCACATAGCCTTGTTATATTTATTTCATTATTATTTTTACCACATCTATAGCTTTATGAACTATTAGCGTTTGTCACTTTGTTGCTGCTGTGGGTCAAAATGAAGAGGAAGTGAGATACATACTGAAGAGCGTAAGAGTGTGTGTAGTTAAATTGAAATCTGGTGGCGGTGAAAGAAATAACAGAACAATCCTCATTAAAAATGCTCTAATTATACAATGTTATGAAATTGTGATCAGGTTTTGTCAGGTTGCATATGACTGGCAAAACATTATCACTACAGCAGCTATATAATATGATGAGATGTTTCCTGAAAACGAACACTCACGAGGGGAAACACCTTGTCAAGAGTTACATGAGAAGCTCTGCAATTTTTTCTGTAGTCTGAATCTGGTAAAAGTTGTTCAAGTTGTTAATAATGAATGAGTGGCAATTTATTTCAGGGCTTTTACTTATACCTTCAATAAACAATTATTTGGCCACCTGGTGACAGTGGAAACTGTGCCTATGTACACATTTAGCAGCGATTGTGTTTATGTCCCAGTGAACATAAGACTGAAATTTAATCTTCTTTTAGCTCTGTTTTTGGTCTCCACCAATATCTGAAATATCTGGTTCTTTAGTTATTATTGAATTTCATTTGGGCAGGTCGCACTGGAAATCCACCTGCTGTGTCCACAAAGTGTTAATGGAGGAGCGAGTGAACCAGACCACTAAAGTTGTGCGCAAATTGAAACAGTGAGCTGAAGGACGCTACACAAATATACGTATCGTATATCATTGAGGAGTTTTGAATTTAATACGTAATACAGTTTTAAACACATTGTATTAATACATATTTTTACAAATTCTGGCTAACGCAAAGTGGAATCTAATGCTGCTCTCCTTCGCTGAGCCAATCAGCGCCCAGGATACATGAACCGCGCCAATATCGTCCGCAGAAATCCGCTAACCAACGAAAAATCTGCAATATATATTTAGATATGCTTGCATATAAAATCCGCTATATAGCGAGGGATTACTTTATTTGAGTTTCAGGTTATATATCTACATAAGAACACTTGAGAACAATATATTAACAGGCTATGAAGGTTGATTGTCATTTGCACTGTTGAACGAACTGTAATATTGTCATTCACAATAGTTAAAAGGTTGCGATGCTATAGAAGTCTAGTATATTTTTTTTACTATAGTATGCTAATAGCATTTTGATGAGCAAAATCTGAGTGAGAAGTGTACCTAATTGGAGGAAAAGGCTTGAAATGCATTGTTAACGGGTCAGAGAGACACCACTTATGGCCATGATGATGATATGCAAGGTGTGGAAATGCATTTCCAATCTCCCTGGCTTGAGCCCATCAGTTTCCATTCAGAAGTGTGTGCACTTGTTCATTAAGCTTATGCATATCATCAACTGGTGCACTCATTCTATCAGGCAGATATGGCAGGGATAAAACGATGTGAAGGATGGAAATTCAAACAACCATTCTCATTTGCAAAGGTCATTAAAGCCTGGCATACATTAGAAAATCTGCTAATTATGAAATGGCTTAACTCCACATTCAGTGGGATTATGTCTACTCATTTAGAATATGTTGATCCCCTCCCTTACGCGTCACAAGACAGTTGATGTATGGGACTTGTGGCACAGAACTAATGTTCCCAGTGCTTGTCGGTCATCTTAACTGACTGTAAGAAGTCCATAAAAGTGGCCGTCTTGTTCCAAATGAATATCTGCATCAACACCACAAGACAGACACAAGTTTTAGAGCTGCTGGGAAAATCTGTTGTACTGATGATATTTGGCTCAGCCACTTCATCTTCTTTATTTTACATTAGGCTCTTTGGGTAAATAAACGGTGTATCATCAAATAAAAATTACAGCTAAACTGATGATTAAAACATTTAAGCTGCATCTAGGATCCAGTTTTCTACCTGCAACACAAATCCAGTACAGAGCTTAGCTGGGTTTTCAAAGGTCAGTCTAAATATAAAATTACATAGCGATTTACTCTGACATGATATTTTTCACATGGAGTTATAAGCTGCTTTTTGAATATATATAAAAAAAAAACAAATGAACATTGGTGTCCAAGCATATAGAGTCAAATGATACCAAAGAAATGTATGTGACTTACTGTGTAATGCATCAGTGGGACTTATTAAAGAACTATTTCTTTTTTAGCATGAAGGTGATAATAGAGAGATTTCACCTCCCCACATTATTTTATTAATAAATTTATGAATTTTCAACACCAAGACTATAAAAAAAACCCAAAGAATATTTGTTTTCAGTTTCATATATGTGCGACACCTTTTGTTGCCATGGTGGGAACATCACTTTTATAGTCACATCACTTTTGCAACTCCCTTAATTTGTACTTAAATTAGTTAAACTGGTACAAAGTGCATATGTAACAATCTATCTGTGCATTATATTATTGTATTATTATTACACTGATATTACACTAATTGAGAATAATAAACAAAGCTGCAAAGAAAAGCTTCATGGAGATCCACTTATAAGTGGTCAACACAATTACCATCATTTATCTGTCTTCTCTTGTGACATAGATTTTCGCTCTGACTTATATTTCCTTCGAACCAATTCGAGCTCTGTGCTATTGACAGTGTAATACACAGTTAACCTAATGACTTACCTCTAATAACACAATCCCATAATTGACCGAGAATCTTTCTGGAGAATTTACTTTATAAGATTTGAACCTCCTACGTGGATCGGATGCACACACTGTCACAGGCCGGACCTTTGAAAATAGCCCCCACATTGTAGACCTCGTTGGATCAAATCACTCTGAATTTGATCTATTTAATAATCCCATTGCCAATTAAGACGTCCGGCAGTGCTTAGATCTATAAAAGGTTAATAAGCCTCAGCTGCAGTGTGTTTCTCCTGGGTAAATGTCACTTAGACGTAGGCCACCATGGGTCAAGATCTCCCTCCAGATCTAAATTTAATCACATAGCATCGCCTGGCCCCGTCCTCACCCTCATTAGTCCTTGGCTTGTGCAGGAGTATGATCTGCCCTGTTTTAGCCCTGGCACTCTCCTTCCAGCCCCCGACTCTGACCCAGACGTGCCATCAGCCGCCAGCATCCACATAGGCCACAAACTCAAAGCTGAGCTCGAGTCTAACAACTCTGCAGATCTACAGTAGATTTGCATGACACGTGGGTCTGCAGGAGTGTCTTGCACCAGGGGATGCTATGAAATTTGCCCATACCATCATATGGTGCGATCTGTTGGCTGAGCTGTCACCTGATGCAGGCCTGTGCCACCTGTCGGCCTGCCCCAGATAATGACAGAATGACCGGAGTGATTCAAGCAGCCGTCTCATCTTAATTATCTCCTCAGAGTTTAATTAACTAGCTCATCTATTGGCCAAAAGAAAAAAAAAAAAGGAAAAAAAAACAGCCTTGAATCACTTCAAATCACAGCCACCGAGACAGAATGGATCATCATAAGATTATTGTTTTGTTTAAAGCTGTTGAAACGCACGAGGTGCATCATGACGAATAAATCCTGAGAGGCTGCGTATGATTAGAATGGATACATTTTCATATTGTTTGTGGGAGTACCGGAGGGAAAGCGCTGTCATGCACTCGGTATGTGTTATGAATGTGTCACTTATTTTACTACCGTGTGCTGAAAAGATGTCATGGTATAAGGAGTCCATATGGAACAGAATGCAAAATCATTTAGTTCTGAATGTTAATACGAATTACGAACAAAATGGGTAATAATTCCTCTGCCCTACAGAAATGATTAACATAATTCTGATAAATAGGCAGATGGCAGAATGTGTGAATTGAGGTAGATTTATCTTAATTAATATCTTGAACCTACTTGGAGAAAGGTAAATGGCTCCACCGGGGCCAGAGATGTTCCTCTGTCTTGTGTGTGTATCTTTCTCATGGCCTGACATGTAGTAGTGGCCCGAGGATATTAAGTTGCTCTCCAGGTATGCATCAAACCCAGGCAGCCTGCTGATAATGAACATATACCCAGGCAAGCGAGCAAGCAAAGACACACACACACACACACACACACCTCATCACATCCCCCACTTTCACTCCACCAAAAAAAAAAACAACATTTAAACTGTTTTTTTTTTCTTCTCTCCGCTGCAATGAGCTGTATGAGGCTAACATTCATCATCATTTTCCTGTGAACACATTCCTGTGAGCTCAGATTTCTTGCTTTATTGCTGGTGTCGAATAAAGTGTGAATTTCTTTTACTCATCAGAAATTAAGGCAATTAAAATGTTAATTATTACAAGTAGAAAAGGGACAAAGGAATTCAAATAAATTGATGTATTGACGTTTTTTTAATTAATTCATTCGGGTTCCTACTGTGTTGGATAATTATGCTTAAGTGTTTAATTACATATTTTGATGGGATCCTCAATTACTCTGGCTTAATAAAATATCATTAGCCTGTCTCCCAGGTTCTAAGCTGTGGAGACATACAGTATTAGTCGATGTATTTAAATAAAATATTAGATTACAGGCTGGTTGGGATACGTGGCAGGTCTCCAGCCCTCAATCTCCACTAAATCTCTGTTAACCTGGAAGCCGCTCCTCACATCAAAGTTTGACACAGCGGCAAACAAACAATGTTAAATTTACATATTAATTAGTAGCAGGCTATCAGCACGGGTGATGAATTCAAATGTGTGGCCCTTTGCTGTGGATTTGCAGCAAGCCACAGCCACAGTGCCGCCTTGCGGGAGGCTCAGCACTCAGCCCAGCAGAACAATGAGAAATTACCTAGACCTAAAGGCCAACCAAACCCTCCCCATCAGACAGGTTTTTATTACATGGCGAGTGTAAATATTCAATATTCTTTCACTGACTGTGTGTCTTACAAATCAATTTGCAGTGTCATGACATCAACTGCAAAATATGCAAAGCACAGATAAGTACCTAGTTGTCACCCATCCAGTGTTGCTCAGTCAACCTCCTCTGTCAAAATGCACATAAGGAACGATGGCTGCCATCTGGTTGCTGTATGAAATTATCTTGTTTAAATCCTCTAAAGGTTATTGCAGTCATGCAAGTGATCCATCAGTTTTTCAGCTGTGTTACAGAGCAATGGGAGCACAGAACGTGTTTCCGCTCTGTATTCTGTAGGCTTTCCCACTTCAACATGTATTTTTTTTTAAATGTGTTTTACATCTTCTTGCTAGGAACAAGGATCCTCGGCAATGGCTCAGAGGCAAGATCCTATAATTAGAACACAGTTCATTTGGTTAGCAGGTAATTTACCTTTAGGGGGAGAAGTCTAATTATTGTCTTTGAAAAGCTAATTTAGCGTCAAACACTTCAGGTGTCTTTTCCCCTCTCTCCAGCAAAGGGAAAGGTATCCTGGAGCACTGTGGGGTCTGAGCCATCTCCTGTGCCTGGTGCTTTTACTGTTTTATGTTTACATGGCTGATACCTAAAGAAGAAATTAGGGGCTGTAAAAGCCGTGCAAAGCGCCTTCTCCCTTTGTTTTCTTCAGCAGGTGTGCGTGAGTTTTTTTTGAGAGGAAGGCAGCACTCTTTGACCCTCCGATAAATGCTCTAAGCAGGCGGATCTGTTTTCTGGCAGATGGTGTTTGTGAGTGACACTGGTTCCCAGCAGAAGCAGGCCCAGGGAAACGATCACAGTGGAGTCTCTGTAGAGCAAACCAGCCTGGTTACCTGACGGCATATGCTCTGCTGTGGCCTACACCTGCTGAAGGATGGCGTTTACACCACAGTCCCCGGACTCCACCTCAGAGAAGGCTGTTAATCACAGCTCACCACTCATTCAGCCACTTTTAAAACCAGAAAATAACCGAGTAACGGGCGGGGGAGTTCCCCACTTGAACTTAACGTTGTGCTTTTTTGTTAGGCAGATAGTGTTTTCTTTTGGTGCCGTTGTTGCAACATTTAGGAGGCTCTGAAAGCTGTTACTTGTCAGTGGAATAAAAAGATTAAAGAATTTGGACACCACCTATGTGTTTCTGCATTTGTTGTTGCCTCTTACAACATCCCAGGAAGACTACAAACAGATGGTTTCTAGCATGTTCACACTGACAAAGAGAAAAAAGACAAAGACAAAAAAAGACTGAATAATAATAATAAAAAAACATGCTTAGGTGGTTAAATGTTCCTTTGATGGACATAAGTGTCCCACAATGCAATGCACAAAGGACACAGAGGAGCTACTCTCAGCTGAAAAATATGAAAATAAATCAGTGGTAAGACAAAAATATGGTACAACAAACAAACAAAAAAGTAATACTATTTAGAGAGACGGCATTTCCTGTTAGTTTAAAAAAAAGTAAGTCTATTTCTTTCACACTGGCCGCAAAAATAGTATGCTGTAAAAATGAGTTATGGTATCTTGTTGTACTGTTTGCTGAGTTTTCAGCAGAATCTCGTACCACTTCTTTGAGCTGCTTAAATGTACATTCGCAATTTATTACAAGAAATAAGACATTCAAATAACCTTTAGATTAGATTCTCCCCAAACAAATCTTTTGTCGCCCATATAAAGCAAATTTCAATTTCAGGTGCTAATTAGCTCATGTTATTCTGATTAAACACCCACTTTGTTGTCGCTTACACATTTACATCCATTTTTTTTGCCGGATAAACAAATTAAATTTATGGATATCTACACTAAACGCAAACATAAAGCTGCAGTCATTTTCCCCCTCTGGCTCTGAGACTGTTTATCCCTCAGCGCTGGTAAATTCCAGCCACGCCAGCAGGGACGAAGGACAACAGTGTCCACAGCCACGGGGATCAGTAACAGGTCCACTGCTGAAATATGTGCAAAGTGTCAATAGTCTGGAGCTCCCCTGTCCAACTGGAAGCCATTGAGCTGCAAAAACAGAACTGGTGATTAGGACACAGTCACCCCAGTCAGTGCCAATTCAGATGTCTTAGCAACCCTGGGCACGGCAGTTTGATCTGCCTTGCTGTCATTGATTCACAAGGCTTCCAGCTGGAGCAAAGATCCCCATTGAAGCGTGAGATAGAAACCTCTCCATCTTGGCACATCTTGGCTGGCTCAATCCCCTGCAGGCCATTAGGGATAGAATATGTTGTTTTCTATTTTTTTTTCCTCCAGAAGAAAAATACAGTCTGTCTTCATGCTATAACAGCCATTACTTAATTGTGCCGGATTTTCCGAGCAGAGTGTTGCTTTAATTAAGCAGCTAATTGCAATGTAGCTCTTGATTAGCTTTGGGGGATGGGAATGTTCAGACAGGCTGATACGTTGTGCACACTTCAGAATCATTTACAGAAATTGAAGCTAATTTCGCTCTCTGTCTATTGCTGCATTAATTTAATTTGGGTTGCTTTTAGCTCATTAACACTTCTAATTAATACGTTGACATCACTATTAAGATGTCTCTTTGAAATTGGTGTCTCCTGATAATCAGGATGGAAGAGGCTGACGGATAGAGTGAGAGGCTGACTGGGGAAAATGCAGGAAACGGCTTCAGACTGAAGGGGAGGAAGACACCGTCCTCATTTATGAACCTCTAATATTGTATCATAGTGGACACTAATAGGAGGCTGTGGCAGGTGACTAAATTGGAAATGAAAGGAATGCTGATTGTTTTAAAATTTGATTGGGGTTACTCTGCGTGTGTGTGTGTGCGTGCGTGTGTATTGTAATATTTGTGCGCGATGCTCTAGGGAGTTGGGGGCGGAGGTGCGTCAGGGCCAGATGCCATACACAGCTGAAGATCACGCCTGAGTAACTGTGTGTTTGGGTTTGTCATTTTAATGAGCAGAATTTAGTGACTATGGGCTGGTAACGCTGCGTGAGAAGCCCCATTACATTATCATCACTTTAACCAACCTCCACTGGCTAGTTCACATTATGTAGTATGATTTTTTTTTCTTGTGTAATTTTAGGAGTAAAAAAAGAGCTTTTTGGAATTCAATCCAAGTGTGGATTTTGGTCTATATTTTAATTCTTTATATTTCTTCTGTGTGGCCCAATGCAATCCATGTGATATAAATGAACTGTTTTTACCTCCTACCTCAAAGCATTTAATGTAATTTAAAAAAAAATCTTATATTCCATAAAATGATCTCAACAAATGATCTATTTTTAAAACCCAAAATAATAAACAGCCTCAGAATTTACCCTGTATGATGTTCTTTCATTAAACTACAGTCTGTCAGGGAAATTACAGCTGAATTATGGGGACCATTACCATCAAGAGGTTAAAAACTGCATTGGTTTTTCTACACATGACAACCACACACTCAGTCATGCGCCCTAAGCAATATAATGCCTCTCTGATTGACTTTCTCTCACATTGTCTTCTATTAGGTTCCATAAGTTGAGAAATAGGCATTGATTGGGAAAGGATTCAGTTATTTGGCATGACGATCGATAGGGGACCTTGTTTTCCTGTGAAGTGCTTTCTTTGCCGAGTATTCCTGAGGACAGGCCACACTGTAGGAAAGCCTTCTGTTTAGCACTTCATTAAAACTGCCTCTAATAGGAGCCACCAGGGAGATGCTCCCTGCATCGTGTGTAAAAGCGATCAACATCTGCATCAATTAACCCCTTCGTCCCCACGGGGCCCATTAGGAAGAGGAACACCCTTTAAAGCTGCATATGGTTTTAACTCACAATGGAGAGTGAAAAAATATAATTGCTTGTTTGCTTTACAATTTTTCTGTTTTCAAGATTACGTTCATTCGTTTTTTTTTTTTTTTTTCAAAGATTACATATAGATTTAGAGCAGTTATAACAATCACATCAGCTCACAAGTGGTGAACTAAATAAAGATGTAAAATAAAGCTAATTATCTCTGTAGGCTGAAAACTTTTATTCGAAGTGATTATTGCTTATTATGATAAGTGGCAGTCATATGTTGTCGCCCAGACTTAAAGTGCCATCCCATGTTTCGATCCTTCTTAAATTTCCTCGATCTTCAGACAGGTTCAATTAGGGAGTCTTCACGAGCAGCAACAACAGTGTGGACACCTGAAATCACTATTGGCAAGATGTAAGAGGAACATTTACTGGTAGGAGTTTTAACAGGAAAACAAACAAAAAAAACAACCTCTTTTTCACAAAATAAATTCTCTTTTATTTTACATTATGACAAATTATAGCCCCCCTTTTTAATACGAAATACGGAAATTTTTTAAAGAAAATTGTTAAGGAATATAATAATGCTTTATTACTGTATTACGTTTGTGGATTGTACTGCTGTAACTCGTTCACATTTTGAGTCATGATAATTTCATGCAACAGATATTAATAGAGCCACTTTTTAATTACAGGAAGGCGTTATTTTATATCAGCGCACCATTTCAGTGAGGACTTTAGAACGCACTGGAAAATTTGATCGAGAACATTTGCTTAATTAGACACAAATTGTTTAATTTTCAGCGCAATGCAATATTATGTTTAAATTGAGAGCAACCCTTTGCGGTATGGTAAGCGGCATTAACTGGAGTCAGCCTTGCATCTGTGTGATTAAACTGAATGAATTTTTATAGACAGAATATGGTTAACTGCACCACAAGTTAGTGCACCGTATGACAGAGCAAACACTTTATGTTCTGAATGTTTATTTTGATAATTAATAGATAATACTTTTTGGGTTTTTTTATATAATCAGTGTGAGGAAACAAGTGATTTCTTAGGAAACAGTGGGATGTTTCTCTCGTCACCTGCCCACAAGTGTTTATCCCTCAGTAAACAACGACAGCTGAGCCCTGATACGTTTCACAAACCCCAAACCAAATCAAGAGTAATAAAATCACTCATTTTGGTTAATGAGCATATTAACAGCAGAGGTAGTGTTTAAGCACAAACAAGAACAACAACATTAATAATTGCAACTCTCTAGTGCCTGGCTGATGTAAGCTTTAATAATTAACAAGTCTTTGTCTTATCCCCTAGAGGCTGTATTCCTATTATCCAACTAAGTTACGAACGAGTAATTACGCTGTCACTGAATGGTCACAACTGTTTACCTCAGAATATCCCCTGGTCCACATTTAATACCTGCTTTCAATCTACGCATATCCTGCTTACCTGACAGATGCCTCAGTTAAAGGCAAGCCATGGCATTTCAACTTATTTATTTCACTTTTTCCTCCTCTTATTAGAGGATTACTCCTCTTACCTCCTGTGTTTACATATTAGTGCTAATCCAATTGAGTCAACAAGGGCACTTAGTGCAGGCTATGAACTGAGTCTGAGGGACTTAAAACGGGAGGGGAGGGGATATTAATTTACTTCTTCAGATTTTAGGCTTCCAGGGAAAATAGTTTTGAACATCTGCTATGACAAATGAAGCATTGCGAGAGAGCATGTTGTCAGTGAGAGACTTAGCTGCCTGCTGCTGGAGTTAACAGTCGGCCTGTAGAGGGAGCCCCTGGTTACGGGTCTGCCTGTGAACTACACTGGCATTACTGTATAATGTAAACTGCATGGTGTATTTTTTTTGTGGAATTTTTAAACAGCGTTTGGGGAAGCGTACAAGAAAAACTATGGAATCCGATCTCTTTCCATTACTGCCTTTTCTTCTAAAACGCACACAGAGGAACGAGCTGTTCGCATGAGCAGCCCAGAGTTCAGATTTTAAAAAAAGTGTAACACAAGTGATTAGAATAGAAAATGTGTTCAGTTTAAGTTTAGTCTGGGATTTGATGTAGGCGCAACAATTTCTGGTTAATGAGGATTCAGATCCCTGGGCTCTCCCCTGCTTCTCCCTCTCTCCGCCATCATCTCCATAACATCAGTCATGATCTTTGACCTGAGGGCCATACCCTGTGTCAGCTGAAACTAATTAGCCTTTGATCGCTGGTGACTGCACACAACACGAGTCACACCAGAGACGTGGTTTTTACCTTGGGATCTGGTTGCTACACTGGCGTGAGCGCACAAAATACAGACAGATATAGATACAGATATAGACATCTTTTTAACTCTGAGCTAAATATATATACAGACACCTAAATGATTTTATGTTCCAGTTTTGTTCTGACTCCAGGTATCTGTGGAGCAACATCAGTCAAATTAGCTCTTGTTAAACACCACGCAAGGTCTAATATAGAAGAATAGCCTCATATTATGCAGAACTCGATTAATACGTCTTGTACTGTATCGGCTCATTATAGAGCCAATATTTGTTTAGCTGAACCATTCATCTTCCCCTAATTAGTTATAGATCAATAAGGCACAGCTCAGAGATCCAGTGGAGGAGTTAAAGCATGAAAAATGCAATACAACCTGATCATATAGACACAAACATGACTCCTCAGATTTCCCTGTAGGCTTTGCAAAGTCAGCCGTTATGTGTGTCAAAAATACCACGCGAATGACTGATTGTGGGGAAACAGCGTCATTTACAAACACAAACAGCGTCCTGAATTTCCATCTTGCGCTTGGAGACGCAGGAACAGATCCGAGCTTAAGCAGGTTTGTGAGCGTAAATGATCTTCGCCGGCTTCAAGGAGGGTAAATCACAGCAGTAGTTCACGTCCGCAGAGGACACAGGATGACATGTTGTGTTTTGTCAAAGGTTTTTTTTTCCAGGCATTTTTATCATTAATCATTAGCCTGTCCCTCTTTCTCCGGGGCTCAGAGATGATGGCAGCTAATTAAGTAGTGGCTGGTGTCAAGTATGCTAAGAGACCATGTTAGGCAGGGAGCTGCTCTCTCAAACCAACTGACTTAAAAGGCATTTGTTCTCTGAGCCTTTTCTCCCCCCTAAACTTCTTCCTTTTTTTTCCCCACCTATTTCTTTGAAATGTAGCAATCTGCATTTCCTCTTTCCAAATTCTCCTGCTGCAAAATAAAGAGCGTTAAATTATACAGCATGAAGGGTTCAAACACGCAGGCATGCAAAATGGTTTGGCTTTGTTCACAGTAAGCTGGTGGAAGACAAAATTTGGCAGTATGAGTTGAGGCATTTCAAGTGTGGAGGGAAAAGAGTCAGAACATAGTGTCATAACAAAATGAATAAGCAGTTTTTTTTTCTCGAGAAGTTGAGCTGCTAATGTTTGTATTTTATTTTGGCATTACTGAAATGACTCAAATCGTAATTGCTTTTTTTTTTTTTTCAACAAAGGTGCAGGAGTAACATTGAGTGAAAGGGGCTTTGTGTGTGGTAGAACCAGGCTAGTAAAGTAACACCCATTAAAACGTAATTTGCACCTTTAGGCAGTTCATTAATATAGTGAATGGTAGAATCACACCAATATAGTCTGTCCTCACCTTAGGGCACCATCTCTATTCATCAAAACACACACACACATTTCTCATTTTTACTAACATTAGTCACCATTGCTGAGCTAAGGAGCAGCACTTGTGAGACAATAGACACATATGTGTGTAATGTCCTACAGTCGCTGTCAGCCACCCTGGAAGGCCTGTCCAATGTCATTATTTATAATTTGGATGCTAAACAAGGTTTGATGTGATCTGAGTCCTAAACAGCCCCACATTCAACACTTTCCGATGTGAAATCCTGCCAGTGTACACTCTGCCTGCCAAGAGATGACATAAAGAAAAAAGGAAATATTTATTATGGAGCCTAACCATTATTGTCATTTTATCAATATGCTGCAGGCATATCATAATTTTTTTATGAGTGGTCCACATTATCACTTGACTTAAATATCTATTTTAGGGACGTTTTTTACTTGAGTAATTGCCAAAGGCTGCAGTGATCCAATCAATCAGCATGACTAGACTTCATCCACTTGAGTGTTCTTAACTCTTAAACACAGGCTTTCTCCACAATGAATGCCACACATAAACAAATATGACTTGAACACACACGCGCCCCGAGGCCAGACGACAATGGCTGCAGTTCTGCTCTCCGCCGGCAGATGACCAATTCTCTGTCTTTTCCCCAGTGGACCGTTCTGTCTGGGTTGTCCATGAATTTCCCTTTCTTTTCATCACTCTCTGATGTCCAGCTGCTCCTGTCAACACCTTCTTACAGCAAGCAATTCATTGCAACATACTGGCAGCTGAGACCCCTGTGATGAACTTCAATCTGCCGTTTGCAGAGGGGGCTTCACCCTGAGTCGGGCTAATCAAGGGAAACACCCCCTTCCAAGAGGGAGGGCGTCTACAGACAGATTGAGCCCAAGTTACCCCGTAATTACCCTGCCACTGCCCCTCTGCTGCAAGCTGCTGCATCTGAACCCAGTCAGCAGAGGAACAGACACTTTGGTGATTACTTTCCAATCTGTTTAACAGTGAACAACAACAACCTATGTGCTTCCATTACGCTCATAAACCACAACTTTTTTTTTTTCCCCCTGAAAACATTTTTTAAGGGTTCAGAGCACCAGGCATTTTGTTATGCTTCCTACGGTAACACAGTGCAAATGTCTCTTGCCGCGGGTTTCGATTATTTCCAACTTGGTACAGTCCCTGGGGGGAAGTTCTCGGGGCTTTCTGAATTTTATTAAAGCCTCTACAGCTGATTACTTGGAGTGAGGTGCACAGGTTGGTGCATTTTAGGAGTGGAGTGGAGGCCTGACAGGGTCATGTTTAACATGTCCACAGGCAATCAATTCACCTTAACCCCTCCTGGTACTCCAGCCCTCTCCACCTAAGCTGTCCTTAATAACCAGGCAATGGCGAATTACTGATAAGGCACTGAGGTCTCTGACCTATATATCCCTCCCTGTATGTATTGGAAAAATCCACCCTGAAAGAAATGTACATTTATAATGCATAGAAATGGGGAAATTAAACAATCACACTTTGAACGGCTGTGAAATTCACTTTATTCTTCATTTTGCTGAACGTGGAGGATTTGTTTGGTGTTTGCTGGGTGGCCAAATTGTCTTGATGGAAATATGTCACGCCGTACATGAAGGGTTGAGTGAAAACCAGTCAAATCCTGCACGGACAGTGAATGAAACATAACAATATCATGGAAACAGCAGTGTCCAAATTCTGTAATATGCTAGAGGGCTGCAATTTCCTGCAGTTACTTTATGCAAAATGCCCTTATGATGAAGTGAACAAAGCTTCATATAGCATCATCATGCAGACAGTGATTGTTTGGGTGTGGAAGATTATGTTTGTTAGTCAGTGACATGTTGTGACGGTCATGAATAAAGGTGATCAATATCTGTCCAAGTGCCAAAAGCCCATCATTGTATATTCAGTATTTACCCACTTTGCGGTTAATAAGACTAAGTTGCATTATATTTAAATCCACAAAGATACAGATTTATTGTAATGGTGGAGTTTTGTCTGGCTTATTTTACTCTGGAAGTCTTCTATAGCTCAGTGGTTATACTGCATTTCTCTTACATGTCAGTGACCCCTGTGTAAGTTTTTACTTAACAAGCATGCAAAGGGTTCTACATTTGCCCTCATATGACAGTGACTAATTGCCCTGAGGATGCGAGCTGCTTGTTAGGCAAAGGGAGGATTCTCTTTCTCTTCACTTGGCTAAATTAATTATTTCTCCTTTTCAATTCACTCTACCTCATCGTATAAAGGTTAGAAACCAGATTTGAAGATTTTCTTTCTCTAATTGTATGTTGCTAATTTTCCATGTGGACTTGTTCCCACTTGTGGGTTTTTTTTTTTTTTTCGGCACAGATAACTCGCATACTGTGACTTTCAGAGACCAATTTAATGTATAGCCGCAATTTGACAAAGCATTCATTTGTACGTAACAGTTTGAAAGTATGAAAGTCAAAGTTGTTTGGGCTTATATTTTTATGTTGAATCATTACTGTTAATGCCTGTCACAGTCAGTTACATATTCGCTCAATTTCATGACAAATGGGTGAAGGAGTTTCAAAATAATGCAAATACTGGTTATTTTACAATCGATGCTAATCGGTATCCGACTTGTGAGTTTTCTCTTAAATTCTAAAAACTCAGTGGCCTTTTACATGTTAACAATTTCTGCCTTTTCTATTATGTGCTATATGCGATTAAAAAAATCTGGACTCGCATCATCATTCCTTAGTGAGAACAAACAATCCTTGACTTCATCTTAGCATTTTATACTTTTGCCCTGTATAAAAAGTATGTGAGTAAAAGTATGTAAGTAAAAAAGTATGTGTGTAAAGACTTTTCTCATTTGCTTGTACCGCTCCACTTGATGTTTTGCAGCCAGTTGTCTCCCTCCAGTCAGTCAGTCTTTTTGTTCTGTCAGAGGTACCTGTGCAGCTGTCAGGGTCGCGGCTGTTTAGACAATTAAGAATGTTAGACGGAGGGGGTTAGTGAATCACTAAGAACATCAATCTGGCCGGACATTGTGCTCTCACATTACCACCCTGCTGTTTTGGTATTTATGCCCACTGTTTACACAGAGCACACAGAGGGGGTCCTCCAATCAATGCCATTATCTTTGCTAATACTACTGGTGCAGGTCTACCAAACACTCGTCCCTTAATGATCAAAATTAAGGTGTGCTGCATTCACGGGAACTTCACACACGTAGAGCGGTTAGCTTTAATCTACCGCTTTTCCTTCCTTTGTGGTGCGTTATATAACAGTTGGTTTTCCACATTTCTCCTTCTTCTTCTTCTTCAGGATCTCCTCCACTCTCCGCATACACAGCGTCTTAGCCGCCTTCCCCTGTGTTCAGCACCATTTCACCCCACCTTCCCCCAACCTTTACCACCCCGTGCCTGTCCCTGGACAGGTTTCAGCATATAAATTTGAAAATGATTTGTCCTGCCCTCTTAATAATAGATGAGAGAGCAGAGTAAGGGTCCCTTCAATAAACTCCATCCTCGCTTTAATTAGTGAACAAAAAACGCCAGGCCTGCTGAGGACTCTGGCTTTGGCTCTGTGTTAGTAATTAAAACTGAAACCACCAAAAGGAGAGGAGAGGAGAAGGCTCTATTTTTAACGGGCAGGCTGTTTGGTGCCGAGTGCCCGTATAAGGTTCTGCAATAAAGAGTGATAATGAAGGTGTGAGACCTCTGGGGGCTGACTGGGCGCTCGCTACAATGGCTGCTCTCACACCAGACTGAAATACAGGGAGCAATTAGAGGAGGCAGTGCATAGACTGGCCACTAGAGATTAGTTAACACCTCAGGAGCTCCGCTTCAGGACAGGCACATGCTTGTTTTCTTTCTCTCTCTTTTGCTTTCAAGATAACGCACTGAGGCCTTAATGATGAGATTTATTTTATTCAATTGTCATCTCGGACCGATAACGTTTTTCGAGCGGTCTTGTTGCAGGTTGCGTCCGTATTGAAAGGGTCATTGATCTTTTTGAGATTTGTAGTTTTCCTTTTAAATTATTCAGGCGCATATAAAATCTCTTACTGTCACAAGCTTTTTTTTCTCCACATATGGGTTTAAACACTATGACAAGCGCTGCCTGAGTTGGAGGAGACCTTAAGCCCAAGAACCAATCAAGAGGACATTGTTAATGGAGGCCACATATAAGCCGTTAAGCCAGTATATGCATAATGTTATTTAATTGGAGTCATAAAAAGCCAATTAACCCCCCTCCCTCCCCTACTCTCTCTCTCACTCTCTCTTTCTCTCTGTCAAACCATTGCATGTGTGACAGAAATTTGAGCATATGATGGTATTGTATAAATTTGTTTTGTTACATAAAACACAGTCATTATTGGAAGTGGTTGAGATCTGAAATTATTCCTGCAACATTCAGATGTGTATCAGTTTCTATAAATAGCCAAATAAAGAATGCAGTCTGGTCCTATTGAAATATTTGTAAAATGGGGAAAACGCTATAGTGAGTGGCTCCAAGTGATCACTCTTTTTTTTGCCTTCTCATTCTCTGAATATACGGATTTTGACAATATATTTGCTCCCAGGAAAATAGCAACAGTGGGTCGCAATATTGGATCTGTCAGGCTCAGGCCATTTAAATTTCAATGGCAGTAAAGTGGGGGAAGCAGACACTGTTAAATATGATGCTTGAATGAAAATCTAAACCCTCCAATACCTCTAAGCAATGTAACTCAATGAGATGAATTAACTGTAAATGCCTCATTCTCTGTGTGAGTGTCTTCCAATTTAAAATCTCATTATTCATATAAGATCCTGAACAAGGTGACTCTTAGGATAGATCGAATAAGTGAAGATAATCTTACCGGACAGTTTTATGCAAATAGGAAATGTATTGAATCAACTATGAGGAGAATGGGGAATCAAATAAGCTAATAAAGTAGAGTTAGGATGAAAAACACCATGAATAATGTTTCCTCCCTATCTCGGCTCGGTGCTTATGCCACTGCCTGCGAAGTTACAAAGTATATTAATTCAAAGGATGCTGTCATTTAATGTGCATTCTCTTTAGTATTTTGTGAAAAGCATTAACAGTTCCCTTCAATAAGCCTTTCAATGTCACTAAATCAGTGAACTGCTTAATCTCTGTTGCCACAATCTTTAAATCATCACTGCTACAATATCTCAATATTTATTCCCCATTACTGGCAATGAATTTTCTATGAATAGTAGTGTAATTTACACCCAGAGTGCAGGTAAAAATAGCTCATATTATTGCTCCCTACCAATTAGTTAGGTTTTTCCATGAAGACTCGCGACAGAGTAACCATTAATACCGGTAACTGTTTGTTGGAGAGGTCCATCAGACAAGGATTGATTACAAGCCATCCCATTCAGGGCTGCGCAGGTCTGCACAAGTTCATCCATAATTCATAGTATAAATAATGTAACATTCATTACACAGAAAATATGAACTTTTGTTATGGTTTGTGTTGCAGACATTCTGCTTATAAAGCTAACATACTCAGTGCTTTAATTTGTTCCTCACCCCAAGGGTGAACGCAAATGACAAATGCAATGATATAATTATATAATGGTCTCACAGACAAAGCTTGTAGATAAAGGAACTCTGACAGGGCCATGCATGCTATTAAGAGGGGAATGCATTGTATTTATTAACCTGCAGGATTAACCTTGTTCAGTAACTATACGTTAGAAGTCAGATGTGTTTACTTATTTACATTTGGTCACACACACATAATCTGAGAGAATTTCTCTGTGTTATTACAACTGCAGTCGTGGCTTTGACTGCCTCTCTCCACTGGACTTAAATGATTTGCTCAATAGTGGTGTATACAGGACGATTCTTACTACACTTACTTTAAGAGCCGAAGCAATTTAACACTCAAAGAAGTCTCAAGAGAGAGTTTTTTTTTTTTTTTCAATTTTTTTGTGGATTTGCAAGATTTAAAGCAAAGACAGCTGTGTGTCAACAGCTCTTAGGCTACTGTTGGCCCACCCATCACTCCACATTAGGACTCCTTTGAACATAAGTATATTTCACTCTGAGTTGGTGACATGCCGTGTGAATCTGTGGATGTGAAATTATACACATTCGAGCACAACAGTGGTTAGAGGAAGATAAGGGTGGAGGAGGAAGCCGGGAATTATAAAGGAGATCACAAAAAATTATGTGCAGTGTATTTTATGGGCTTGAACTAATTTCCTAGACAAAAAAAAACGCACATGGTTTTTCTCTGCTTTTACAGCTAATACGAGCACTTTGTCTGATGAATATGTTCTTTCCTGGAGCGATACATGTTTGTGAACAAGGCACGTTGTTCCATAGCTTACAATGTTTTCGCTGCAGCCTGTGAGAAAGAAAATCATCATTCATTCAACCACAAAAGTAAACTATTTCCCTCACGCTCAGAGGAATATGGCAAAGTTGGGGAATAGGAATGTGAAAGCAAGTGTGGAGAAACACTAAATCTCAGGCAGTGTGCGGGGCAGAACATGCTGTATTGGTGGCAAAAAATATATATAACAGAGAGAGGCTGTAAATGTGTCAGAATAATGGGAAACCTGTGGTGAGAACAAGAAACTTCCCCTTCCTCTTCCCTCATCTGTTTCCACTAAACTGACCAGGTCCATCTGGATCAAAGCAGCTCATGCGGGCTCGTCATCTGCAAATCCCTCTCCACACACATTAGCTCAACATCAGGCATCACTTCCTACAGAATCTTTACCACAAAGCTTCCCTGGCACAAATCTGTCACAATGCGTGGTGCGATTTACTGAAATTAATTCACAGAAACTTCTGGGCTTCAGCGGCGCAAGTTCAATCATCACCCAGCATGCTTTGAACTAAAAAAACGTATGCGGTTTTGACGGAGTGTATATTTTCTCTGCACGGAAGCACTTCCTGGCTGACCATCCTGTTTGATTTGATGGGTTATTAAACACTTCTGTCAATAAAGAGCGTGGTGAATGCTAATTTTGGAGTCCTCTATCGATAAATTACCATGAAACCAGTGCAAATTAACCTCCAAATGTCATGGGAAAAGCCGATGCCACAGCTATTACTGTATGTGCTTCAGGTAGGAAAAGCTGGATGACGGACATATACTGTATGTAAAAGTGTACATTCGAAAATCATAACTGCAGGGCTCTTGTACATGTGAAAATGCATTGCATGATTAAGATACAGCATTACCAAAAGGCCGTAAAAACTTTGGTGTCAGAAGTGATGTGCCACCAATCCACAGCTGCTGGTACAGACTTCGCTGGTGGTTCAGCCTGCTGCTACAACCCAAACTCAATTAGTCTCCAAATGTTGGTCCAGTGCACTTTGTGGACTCTTTACTTTCCTTAATGTCAAGAAATCCCAAAATACCAAAACCAACGAGTTGATCTAGCCAGCAAGTATTGTTTGTGTAGCCAAAGCCTGATATAGCTTACTCCACTGTGCCATGGTCCATTGTTGTCCAAAAACTATTAAAAACCCGTAAGTGAGCCACATCGCGGGAGTGGCCACCATGTTTCTTTCTAACGAACACGGGCACTGTGGTTTATTTTGACTCAATCCCACGTGCAAAGTCCTCATGCCATAAATATTCCCCAGTGCATCAAATCCACAGCTGAAAATAGTCCCTAACTTATGTTATTTACTCCTTTTTGAGTAAGGTTTTGTTAACAACCACAGTGCCCAGCTGTACTGAGCTTTATTAAAAAGTGAAAGAGACCCAATTTTTAAAGTTGTACATCTCCAGTAGTTCTGAATGGGCTGAAGAAGCTGGAAAGTATTAAGCGATGGAGTAATGTGTGGTTGGTTTTGGTGTTTTCAGTAGATCTGTTGATAATGTATGAAGCTACTGGTAGATGTAATTAGGTCTAATTAGTTTCAAGTTCTTCTGTGACTCCCAGAGGACTTCTGGTCCTCTCGAGGTGTCATGGGGTTACAGTAACTCAAATGTTAATGGTTTTACATATGGAGTGTTGACCATCACTGACCAGCAGAAGATTTGATTTATCTCAGAAATAAAATGCAAAACAACTAGACGGTATAATGTAGAGTATAATAATACAGTAGATCATCTACGCCTCCGCGCAGCAGGGTGTGAAAAGATGTTCTTAATTGTGCATTTTTCATGATCAGTAATACAAAATTATTAATTCATAGTCTCTTAAATTGTGCTTTTAATATTGCTTTGTATTCATGAAAAATAGATTTGCTTTCACACAGAATTATGGATGCTTTCAGAGAATATTCAGTAAAATAAAATCCATTAGGGCAAAAAAAGTGAGGGAGATGCAAAAACTGTGGTTTTAATGCAACAAATCATTTGCCATTAACCTCACCTGTTATTTTATGGTAAGTAGGGTCTGTGTTATTCTAATAATAACTTGGAACAGAAACCAATCAGGTTGGGATCACACCGCATCATAAAAAAAACAGCGACACTGTGACCCCCTATCCATTACACATACTACTTTTTGACATGCTCCTCTACAATGGGGCTTTTACATTTTGCATTTGTGATGTTTCAGCTGTTCCAGGTGTCAGGCCTGACCACACAAGCTGTGATGACAGAGAGAAAACAGCCCTGATGTACCATCCTGGGCTGTCACGATAGGTCAGTACCACAGCTCATTCAGCTGCAGATGATACGCTAAGTCCTACAACACGGGCCGACAAAGAGGAAAAAATGCATCCGTGTAAGTCCTGTAAGCAGCGCGAGTCTCCGCTGTCAATGTCCTTTTCACTGCCAATATCAACAGAAATGTCAACAGTGAGCGTCTGTCAGCACCTTGTGTCAGATTATCATAGGAAGTGGGGCTTGTTATGGCTGAGTTCATAATGCTCGCCTAAATCCTGCACTGGGCATCAAGTGGGGCAGTAATATTCTGTGATAAGCAGATACAGTGTTTTCTCATAATGCGATTATCAGTTATAGCTTATTCTAAAAACAAACACGACTCAAAGAACGATCATCAAAAGCCCACATATTCATTCTTTGGATACATTACATATTGTTGAGCTGAAACACACACATAAAGAAAAATCCAGTTGTTTATTACGCCTTGACATTTGAAAAAAAACTGAGTGTATCTTTTTTGAATGTTAACGCCCATGATTCGGGAATATGAATCAGCCGAGTGTGGATTCTCTATGATGTGCTCTTTAGAGTCATATCTGAGTGCAGAAGTAACCATTTATTTGCAGAGCAGGGTGAGAGTCTGCAGCAATATTAAATTTCTTTGCATAAAATGCTCATAGGAATTTATTCAATATAGATCCAGAGTTTGTTTTCCCACAATTTCTTATGGAGTCTGAACAGATACAGGTAAAGCACAGTCGGAGATCTTTCACAGTGGGGAAGTTATTAATTTGGTCGACACTGATATTGTCCTATTGGTATCACTATAATGGCAAAGTCTGAGGGAAGATCAATCCAAAGCGCCTGCTGTCTTGGATGCCAAGGCTTGTTATGTCTCCTCAAACCACACTGTTTTAATGTTGCAGGGACTTTGTTTTGGATATATGGGCTTCTTATACTTTTGGCCAAAGTATCCAAAGATGTTCTATAGTACATTACACCCCACTCAGTGCAATATTATGCTGACATTTCCCAGCGCTGTTTGAAATGAAAAGGTTATTTCTAAGCAGTCATTTCAGATCTCGGTGCTTTTGATTCATTGTTGTCACTCAGTTTTGCAAATCCTGCAGCTTGTTGAGACTTTGGAGACAGCGACGATCAGGCGTGTACATGCCGAACGACTTCGCTCGGCAATGACTCCCTACAAGTATGTTCGTGGTTGTTACGGGATCTATGATGCTGATCTTGGCGTGCATCTGCACGTTCAGGTAAACCAGCCAAAGAGGTGCTGCGTTAAGAACTGTCCTGTGGCACAAGTGCAAAGCTCAGGTACGTTCATAGAGGGTAAAAATGACAAAACTAAGTATATCTAAAAGTAACCAGCATGATTAATGTTGCTCCACAAGTCAACGTTGAACTGAAATAAAAAGCTGCCATGCAAAGCAGATTTGAAATGTTGCCTGTTGTTTGATGGTCTTTCTACTGGAAAAAATGACAAAGCACCTAAAAATGTCCTCATGCATAATTTTGCTCTATAGTACAAAGAGGTGAAGCTCTGCAAAAGCTTTTAAAAAAGTGAAATAATAATAATAAAATTAACAGATGCTTGGAAAGAATGTCATTTTACTCTCTTTTCTAAACTTTCCAGGTTTTAAATAATATACATTTGTTGGTGTGCTGATAAAAAATAATTATGTTTTATATATACAAACTACTTAAATAGAGCATATCAACATTAGTAGTGCTTGGTATGCTTCAGAGTATCATGGTGTCTAGATCTCAGAATTAAAAACACCATAGTGCTTCTCTGCCACAGACTCGGTAAATAAGAATAAGTTTACCATGATTATTGTCTGCCACAATCAGAAAGAGTCCTCCGCACACACACAGAGCCAGCGACGGGCTGATACTGCACAAATCAGCTTGGTAAAACACCCTTGTTAACATTTTAAACCTACACAATCATAAAAGGTGATGCCGGGGAATTTTGGACTCCCGTTCCCCCTAAATCACACACTCTTGATTTGCAATTCCAAATCTAGAACATAAATAGGGCTTCACGGCAGCAGCGTGAATCCAACTAAAAAAACCTTGAATAGATTTTGAATTTTAAAAGCGAGATCAAATGAAAATCACACAAAGGCACCAGCAAGTGGAATTGAAAGTGTGATACAGATGAGGGGGGTGGTTGGGGGGGTACGGATGAAAACAGGATTAGACTCCACAGGCCTGGTTCCCACAGATTGCCTGAAATGGGGAACAGATTTAAAGCAGGTACTGTGTGTTGACAGGTTTGGGGTTTTTTATTTATTTATTTATTTTTTTTTTTTTGCACAGGCATTTCCCTTTCCTTTTTTTCCCTGCATGTCTTACACATTTAACTAGACCCATGTCAAAACCTGTTTACATGTCATGAAAAGAAGCGGAACATGTTCAAATTGGGTAAGCCATTGAAGAAGAAACTTGGATGATTTGACAGTTTGAGTCTCTTTAATATTGCCCACTTTGAGCAGGGCTGAAACAAATGATATGCGTGTGTACGGCTGCGCTGTTGCTCCGCCACTAAACGACGCCGTAATTGACGTTGATTAAAATAATGCTATTCCCTGCGTCGAGGTGAGTGTAAATTCTGCTCTTGTCTACACATGTTACGCGCAACACAGAGGCGCACAGTGGTTCAGAGGCCATGTTGTTGTGCCTTGATTTTCTTCCACAAAATCAAATACGGGCTGCACGCTTAAGCGTTTCCCCGTATGTCAGCAAGTTTTAGAGATTAAACTGTTTCATGTTTAATGGGATAAGGAGGAACATGAGCTTCTATCCAATCCTGGCCCAATTGAGTGTTTTTAATGCAATTTGTCAACTCCCTCTGCTAGTGGGATTTGTTCCATACTGTTAGATGTGGAGTCAATTACATAGCATCTCTGAAGAGTATTTTGCTTGAAAGATTGCTCATCTGGCAATATTAAAGCTACTTAGTATATGTTTGGCTGGAGTGAAGGAAATACAGTTAACAGGTTTTTTTAAATTCCACATCCACTTTTTCTTCTTTTTTTTTTTTTTTTTCAAACACAATTTACCGGACGCGCGATTCGAAAATGTTTGATTTCTCCTCTTGTTGTATCTGCACGTAGTGATATGGAAACATACGTGACAGTAATAATATGGATCACCTCTCTCAAAACAGGAGGGCAAATAAAACATTCACTTAACTCCATATATGATTCTGAAATGTCCGATGTGATTAATTATAGACTCAAAGCATTACAAATGACTCACCGGTTAATGTTAACAAATATTCTCCCTTAAGGGCCTCTATTAATAATTTCATATTCTCTCCAAATATTATTCTATCCACCTGCTGCGTGTGATCCTATTTTTTCCTCTTTTTTTCGTTTTGTGATCATACATAATTTAGTCCCTGGCCACATCTAATAAATGATGTTGACATATGCTCTTGCGGAGAGCACTGCCTGGAAGTGTTGCTTGATAAGCTTCTTTGCATTCTCACTGGATCCAATTTTGCCCTATCAGTACATGGCTCTGCTCACATGGTCCACTAGGCCTCGAGATGTCCCGGGGCTTCGATTAGTGAAAACTGTTCGAGGGGGGCGAAAGTGAGGGGGGGGATTTGTGTAAAATTCAAATTTGTCACCAATAGTATGTTTTTTAAGGGCCCTTTTTTTTTATTCCTGCCCCTGTGCAAGCAAGGTGGCATTTATAAGGATTATATTCTTATGTGTATTTATTTTTAGATTGTCATGTTTTCCTGACCAAACTCTTTTTTTTTTTTGCTGTTGTTTTCAAGTAAGAGTCTAAGGACAGTTTCTGTTAAAAGATTCATGGTACACAATAGAGAGTGACATAAAAAAAAAAAAAAAAATTCAAGGGGGGTGGGATTGGAGTGAGTAGTGGAGGATCTGGGAAGGGCTGGGTGTGGGTGGGGGGTCATGAGCCAGATTCACACCCACAATACTGCGAGCATGTGGTGTGTAAACTGCACCCGCCGAGCCACCAGAATGTGGGGATGGATTAAAAATTGAAATTGCTTTAAGCGCTTATATCCAAATATTTGTCCGTTCTACGCCTGAAATGAATTCCTACAGTTCCAACTCAACACCACCACACCCTCCCCACCTCCTCCTCCTCCTCCTCTTCCTCTTCTTCTCCCCGGCCTCGAGCATTATGAGAGAGAATCAATTCAATCAATCCCCCCCTCTACCAATTGTTTGTTGTTTTTTTTTTCTGCTGACCACACCTCAAGGATTAATATTTGATTAGCCTTTAGGAGAGGTGGAAAGTACTTATTAACCTTATTTGTCAATCTGTCAGTGCCACTGCGCGGATTGTGCCTTGCGGCGGGGAGCGCGGGGCCGGAGGGGGAGGGGATCACTTCAGGGAATATCATGTCTTCCAATGACTGCTCTCCTCTGGATGTTTCATCATAATTATCCATTTTAGGCGGCTGCCACAAGCATGACATTCATTTCTGCATTTTGAATACATTTGTTAATTGATAATGTGATACGTTGTCCCAGAGTAATGTAATGGTATTGATGTTTAGCTGCTGTTTCCTTCCACAATGTGGCCAATTATGCCAAGTTCTTTTCAGAACGAATGACAAGATGGGTTTGTGGTTACTAATCTTATTCATAATGATTGTTTGTAAACAAAAAAAAATGGAGTGTGTTGCCATTCAGGTCATTTTCATTACAGTCCACGAAGACAAAGCATTTACTCATTTTGAAATTGATGAGTAAACTTCCACATTGTAAGCAGTCCTTTTTTTCATTAGTAATTTTAATTAAGTCTTCTCCCCTACACTGAAATTGACTTTATGTATAATTGTTCATTATACGTCTTGTTTTCTACAATGGGGAAATTAAGGGGCCTCAAATGGATGAATCCGAGACATGATTAGTCTTGTTCATCCCAAATGTATAATTTTTTTAATGCCTGGCGTGAGCTTTGCTGCAAAGTGAAATTGATACTCGGTATATGAAAACATTTAATGAATTGCCAATTCTGTTGTCAAAATCAAGCTAACAGATATTCTTTGGGGAAATTTAAGGGGAGGATGCACATTTGAACATTCAAGCTTTGGAGTAAGACATTCATATTGAATTTTTTTTTTCTTTTATTGACAATAAAATAACACAGTTTCCCAGAATTTGAAAAAGTAAAAAAGCTGCTCAGATGTGTGCGAGCCAAACACACACACACACAGTATTTAATAACCAGTGGCTTTATCTGCCTTTTGTTTACAGAGTGCAACTCTTGCATCACAGCCAGCGTTATAAGGGTCTGACTGTCTCTGCTGTTAAAGTGTCTGGGTCCGACTCTGGTTGTGTCTAAATGATAACACCTTTCCGTGCTCATTGGAGGCCTCCCAGATCCGTCTCCTCAACCTCAGTGTTATCTGTGATCATACGCCCCCACGCTATCGAGCTCAGTCAAAGACCATCCCATGGTTTGCAGTGTTAATTACAGATCCTTTGATGTGATAGAACACAGCCCTGTAGAGATTGATTACTCTTTGAGCTAAGTTGTCTTCCAATTACTTAGACAATTAGCCAACTAATTAAAATACTTACCCTGTGCATTGAAAAAGGAAGAGGAGTGCTGCTGTGAGGATCTCCCTTGATATATGAGCTGCCAGGGATTCTCAGAGTGTCTCAGCTGAGGAGAAGAAGGCCTGGTGCGCTGACTGCAGCTCAGGAAAAGAGGCCCAAAATGAGTCACCGCAGCAGACGGCGATAATAATGTGGATCAAGCATTTGGAGACGTTTATCACTTCCTGTTGATTGAGGATAAGGATGTTAGATCAGGGGATGAAGCGCTGTTTGAAAATCCATCATTTTACGACGAGGTTTTTTTTTTTTTTTTTGCTGCCTGAGAAATACCAACTTCTGAATGACAAGCTCAAATGTTAGACATTTCTAAATGGATGTTTTTGTCCTGTTGATCATTTCACTTTTTATCTGTGCAGACTCGAGAAGGGGAAAAAAAAACGTAAAGAACCAACAGAGTTTTCTACTGACAATTAATTAGACAGTTAACTTGAAGTCGCTGGAGCATGTCGGAATATTTACATCCAAATCATTTGTAGTTCGTCTGAAAATACTCAGTTTGGGACTCTTTATTTAAAGGGTCCATGGAGGAATTTCGTCCTCTGATAAAAGAAGAGAAAAATCATTTCTGAGATTCTCAAGAGGCTTAAGAATAATTCTACTATTTAATAGCAAACACTTACTGTTCCTTCGCTGTTATCAAAATATTTAATATGTTGTTCATTTACTTGCAAGCAGTCACTGTGTTTGCCATATTTCTGTCCCCGATGTACAAAATAGCGGCAGTTTGTGCGCGCACTGTGGATTGTTTCTTGCATAGCAGAGCAAACAGACTTAAGAACTGCTTGTGTTTCTCATGGTGAATGACAAATGAGCCTGTCTGACTGACCTGTGGTGCTCGTTCCACATAATGACAGAGGACTTATACTAACTGCAAAGGTAGAAAATAATTCCTAGAGAATCCACCGCCATACTCGCAAGTGTGTCCAAAGAAGTTGAGAATAGGTGACACCATCAATTGTAGTACATTTGAGCAAAGACTGACTTTGACTTCCAGAGACAGTTGCCGGTTTACCTTTTATTTTTTGAAAGGTGTAATGGCCTAAAGCCCTCGAAAATAAACAAAAAATCCATCGTTTTTGCTTGATTGCACGATTCAACAAATGTGGTTTTTTGGGCGTTTGCTGAAACAGTTCACGCTTTGGTTTCTTGTCAAAAAGTATGCACAACATTAGGTGTTTAAAAGCAGAGGTTATATCTGTATTTTCACATCTTAAAAATCTGCATCCTGCAAACTGAAAACAGGGAGCACATAAATCAAAAGGGAGCAGTAATAGAGTGGTCGCTGCAGAAACATACGATCGCCCGTGGTTTTCCTGGAGGCCTGTTCCTGTTATAACACTGGAACATATTAGTCTAATAATCTCATTATTATTTGTATTATATATTAGGCTTGTTTCATTCTTATTGCAAACTCTTTTGTCCAAAGCCACATACAGTACAATGGGTGCAATCAGCCTCCAGCTACATGTCATCAAAAATTGTAAGTGCATTGCTCTTGCAAAAATACAAGTTTATTAAGTTATTTGTTTTTCGGGGTTTTTTTTTATTATTATGGACTATGGCTGTCTAAGTGTGCAACACAGTTCTTCTGAGTGCTGATGGTATATTTATGTTGAGGCTAAGTTGATGTTTAGCATGGCAGCTCATCTCTGAAGCCATGATGTCTGTGATTCATTTGACTCTACACGCCCCCATTTAAATAGGATGAAAAGTTTTTTTTTCTCCCCCCCTCCACCCCCTTTTTTTTCTGTGCCCAGCATCTGACTGAGGCTTGTCACACTTATTGTCATGTCCCTTTAACCCCAGCTGGGCAACTCCATTATTCGCCCTCCATTGTAATGTTAATGCAGTGTTATCTGTGCGAGGGACAAATATGCAAGGGACAATGGGCATGTAGACATGCATTCAGTTTATGCATCCATAATTGCTTTTGATGATGTAGATAATTATGTTGCATTCTGGAGAGTTTTTGCACTGGGCGAATTACAGGGAAACCTTAAAACCTTTTTCCCTGATCATCCACATGTAAATACTATTTTACCAATATTCTTGACTGAAAATGCTACCTCACTTTCATATGACACTGTGGGATTTTAAATTCACTTAGATGCTCAGAAAGTGTAAATGCACCTGAAAAGAGTAAGACTTACTTCTCAAAGAGTGATTGCAGATGTCTTAGAAGCAAATTTTAAGGATTTCTGCCACTGCTATAGTGATTTGTATTTAAAAACTGTGGTTTCTATATCAAAAAGCAGCTAAAATGAGGCTAGTGTTAGGAAGCCTCATTGTTGTGATAGTTGACAGGACGTTTATTCAGACGTTAGCTAACAGTGTGTAATGTAAATAACAGCATGCAGATCTTTAAACTACACATCAGTATATGTATACCCTGGGTTATCTGATCTGAAAAATGTAAATCTTATTTTCCATGCTGCCAGTTTCAAACTCACAGGAGTGTGTCTGATTGAAGTTGTTGGGGCAGGTTGGATCGAAAGACCCCCTGTGATTAGAGGGTCAGCATGTCTGAAAGATCAAACTCTCCCTCCTCATCCTCTAATCACAGACTGTATAAAACAATCTTAGCACCACTTAACCTGTGCAGGGGCCCTGATATGGCTTGGCATGCTCTGTCTCTATTAATCAATCAGCTTCAGGCCTTGATGAGATTCCAGGATGCAAATGTGTGTTACGGCTAAAGGACCTATTTCTCAGGGGGGTTTTTTTTTTTTTTTTTCCTTGTAATCATTCAGGGCTCGGGTGCCAAATTCTTGTGACATACATGTAGCTTAAACGCAGGACTAATACAATCAATTTCAAATAAAAACGTTTCATTCAAGAGTCGTTCTTATTGCATCTGGGAAACACTAAACATGACCAAATATTTAAATGACTTACCGTTTTCCAGCTGGCAAAGAACGAATTGACTTGTGGATACATAACTGTGTGTTTGAGGATTTATACTCAAATAAGCTTTCCTCTGTTTCTCTGGAGCACAACATCTCCCATGTAAATCATTCTGGTGTCTCACTCTGTCAAATCTGTCACCCCCACCCACCCCCTAAGTTTATTCTCACTGAGGTGCAGTATGATGATACTGACAATACAATTTAGGGAGCAAAACAAAGTCAGCTCTTTTGTTTTCTGGTGACAGCTGTGTGCGCTCACTAACGCAGCCTTAACTGGTGAGGGAAATGATAAATATGAGGGTGTTTACATTCAATATCATTCGCCTCTATTGTCTGACAGGTATAAAATGCCTTTATAGTGTCTTATAATCTCAGACAATATGATGTTTTTAAAATCTGCCAGTGTGATGATTAAAAGAAAAATTAGGTGGCGTCCATCCCCATCGGTGGGATGTAATGAAGTATATTTACTCCAAGTGCTGCACTTAAAGGGGCAGTACACCTGTTTGCCTTCTGATGGAGAATTAGATGAAGAAGGCTGACACCACTCACGTGTCTGCCCGTTAAATATAAGGTGACAGCCAGCAGCCAGTTAGTTAGCTTAGCTTAGCACAAAGACTGGCAAACAGGGGGAAACAGCTAGCCTAGCTGTGTCTTAAGATAACAAAATCAACCAATCAGCGCCTATAATGATCACCAATAAACTATACACCAATAAATTATTTCTGGCTGTTTCATCTGGTCTAACTTTCAAAAATGTTGCATTATTTCCTATGCAACAATAGCATATTTTAATTATATATTATAGGTCATTTTTTTAATTCTACTACATTTTAGAGGAAAATATAGTTCTTATTACTCTCCTTTTACTACATATATTTGACAGCTATAGATAGCTGCTGCACAAATTAAGTTTTTAAATACAAAACAAATAAAATACAGACTTGTCAAAATGAAGTCCTGCTGAAAAACGGTGACAATATAATATATTGTAATAGCTGTTTTTTTTTTTTTTTTTTTTGGACACTTACGAGCAGCTGAAAAAAGTTGTGAACACACACTGACATCACCCTCTATGTTGACGATCATGTTAGCAAACAGTTGCTTGTTCACACATCCAGTTTATCCAAAGCACTTTACGTCTTGGCTCCCATTCACCCAGTAACACACACACACACACACCAATACAAGCTACAATGCTATGTGTTTTTCTGACCATCTGGAACAATTTCAGGTTCAGCGCCTTGCCCAAGGACATTTGGACAGTCGGAGCCAGGGATTGAACCCCCAACCCTCTGACCAGTGGATAACCCTCCGACAGCCCTTCAGCTGTTAAAAGCTGTATGACGCTCACCAGCTAGTCACTAACTGTGTGAAAGCAGCTAAAGAGCGACCTGAAACTTGTTATAAAGCTCTGAAAATCTGAAGGAAGCTGCAGATAAAGACTCATCACTACAAGGAAACTCAACTCTTTTCTCACATTGCCACCTGATAAATGGTTTTTATGGAAATATCAATTATAGCTGCTTTAAGGAACATTTTAAGGACTTTGACTTGTTTACACAGTGAAATTGTGCTACTTTTACTTAGTAAAATGTCTAAATACTGCATCCACCACTGTCCATGTCATCTTTGCTTGTGGCGATAGATCAAAAGTTAAAAACAAGACTGGTGTTTTCACCGGCGAATGGTACCTACGGACTTTAGCTGAAGTTTAATATGCTGTGCTTTTCGTGCCATTAAACTCAGCGGTTTTCTTGTTGCTGCAGCTCGTTTTTGGTTTCCCAGCCCCAAATGTGCATGTAATGATGCTACCGAGGGTCAGTTTCATTGTGAGAAACGACACACGTTCCACTGTGCACTTTGAATCTGTAGGCCGCTTGACTGGGGCCGACCACGTAATGTCCCTCCCCGCTGCTGTGTACAGTCAGAGCGCCGCATCGAATGGCTGCTCCATATTCTGAGGCTGACTGGGCTGGTTATGAGAGGAACATAAACTATCACGCAATATCCCATTGTCTCTGGCCACTTAGTTCCTCTCATTGTTAGAGGTTATTTTGCCCTTATGAGGGGCAGAAGGTTTTCAGTGTCAGTGGCGGGTGATTAATGACTCGCTGTGGCTCCCTCCTGCTGAAAAGTGCACACTCAGTCTAGACTAAGATTTCCCCAACCTACCTCCTCCTTATCAAGGAGACAGCCGTACACCAGTTGAGGACTTTTAAATCCCACAGAGACCTTTGTCCCCCTGAACTTATTTAACACAATTGAAAAAAAACATAATTGATTTTTAAGTGGAAAGTCACATTTACAGCACTCCGTTCCCTCATGATTAATCAAGTCTAATTAGCAGGACGAGAAGAGATGTAGCGTGTTTAGAATCAGAAGATGTGTTGTAAATTGATTTTTTTTTTCTTTTTAGCGTGTATTTATTAAAGCTACATGACAGTAAAGATATCATGTAGCAGCACAGGTGTGAAGCAGTGCCTGGTGTCAGAAATATATTTTTTTTAAAAAATGATTTATAGTGTGTAGAAAATGAGGCGGCCCTGCCTCCTGGTTGGCACCTTCGACAATCCCTCAAATCTCTTCGAGTTTTGAGCAAAGACCAAAGGAAACACTCCTGAATAATGAAAGCAGCACTCCTCTCATATGAGGCGCATTACAAAACAGGAAGAAAATAATGAATGCATTTGGTGGTGGGGGTGTTTTACAGGGGCGCCGCGCCTTCCTACTATGGAAACCATGCGGGGAGCCACCTTTGTTTCCTGACCTTTACCATCAAACACTATTCTTGTTTCCAAATCCCTCCGAGTGCAAGAAACAACCAGACTCTGCTGGGGCCTATATGACTCAAATTATATCATTTGTCCAATTTGCTATTGTTTCATCCATGTCAGGATAATTTGCTTTGGGTTTCTCTGTAATGTCTTGGGTTTTCTCCGCCCCCCCTGAGAGGCCTGCTATACAGTGTGTGCCCTAGATAGACTGTTTATCAAGTGCCCCGTGTTCTGTCAAGTTGACTTTCCAACCATGATGCGCAGATAAAATGTACAGCTTCATTTCACTGGTGGTCTCTGGAGGAATAAGCCTGTGACCGCAGCAAGAGCCTGTTTACCTGGGGTATTAATTGGGTCAGAGTTAAAAGCGTGGCGGAGGCAAGTCTCGCCGAGGATACAGACAAGGCAGTCATCATTACTCAACACCTACTGTATAATGACAGGTTCATCTCTCCCTCAGTAGCCATCCCACTCCTAATTAATCTCATCATCTCTCCCTAACAGTTGGACGGTCAGCAGCTAAACAGATTCAACATATGTTATCATCAGTACTAGCAGTCTGAAACCATTTCTCCTGCAAAGTGAATATTAGATTTGTCATTATGTTTCCTCGAGAAGCCAAGTCAGCCTGTCAGGATCGGAGTCTGATCGGTTCGCATCAGCCAATTCTGCCAAACCCCCTGACCTATTTTACTTGCTTCTGAGGCTTAGGCAGCACGCATTCCCGTTAAATGCGCGTTCACGGCCGGTCTGTACGAATCATAATTAATTTTCTGCACCAAATTGATTCATCAAAGGATACAGTGTTTTATCTTTTGCCTCACAAAAAAAAAAAAAAAACTGAAGCTTCACAATCAGTGTCAGATTTTGACAACTGGTGGCAGCGCACTCATTAATCAACTCGTGAACTCGGTCAATTTCTGACTCCTGGGTTCACTGGGCGCAGACAGCAGTTACAGACAGCGACCACCAAACGCAGTGGACTCCCTGACAGCTCCGTCTGGCTCCTCCAAATCAGACCGACAGCTTTTCCTGTGATGACCGCGGCCAATTCACAGGAACAGGGAGAAATCAGTAGTCTTTGCCATTAATAATGTTGAAGTGTTGAAACATCAGCCTCTGCCTCATCTCTTGCAAGCAGGGTGTCATGCTTCTCCAATTAATTGCTTGCTTGCCAAATGTATCTTTGCACATTATCTTGTTCTATCTTTTGATTGCATGTGCTTAATCCTTATCGTAATTGGAGTTGCACACTGCCACTGGGCCAGTCATGTCTCATACCAAATTAGGCTTAAAATTGTTTACTGAAGTTTGAATGCTGCTCACTTTAGCTACGAATTTAATATGACTGAAACCTAAAATGCTGCTACTTTAACGACAGAGAATTTAACAAATGTAGATATAATGACATTTAGTGTGACTGTCTATTGTTCTTTTATTCTGAAAGGGCATGATGGGCTTCCAGTCCGAGCAGGCCAGGCTCTTTATGTATTTTATTCCTTCATGATAGCACATCAACAATTCCCAGGGCAAACAAATCAGTCCACTCAACCATCAGGGTACCAGCGATTCAGTGAAGCTAGACCTCTGTGGAAATGTTTTAAGTCTCAGGCAGAGCACAAAGAGGAATAATAATGATAACCATGAATGGGCTACATGGGTAATAGAGCACCACCTCCATCACCGCCTGGCATGTGAAGGTGTTGTTTTCACACAAGCTGCGAGATGTTAGCACATTGTAAAGGCAGCGAAAAGTCGAGACAGCTCATAGTCATTAGCAAAGCTCAAAGGTGATGCATTAATTTAATCTAACATCCCCTTTTTATACCATATATGTGCACCTGACTGTATATGTTCACTTTACTTGAGCGAGATGGAGGCGCATGTGAAGTAAAAGTGGCCAACAAATTACACAGCAAGAAAAAAATGTCAATTATAGAATCTATTTTTTGAGGGATACTCACCAACTGCTCATAATTTATTAAAATATGTACAATATATTACTATATGTGTCAGCGAGAATAGCATCAGAAAACAGCTCATTTAAGAATTCAGTTGTTGTTAAAAGCTCACCGCTCTAATAAAAGCCCCGAAAACTCAACTAGCTTCTTACTATGAGTGATGGGATCCTATGAACACAGTACTGTCTGTCAAAGTTTGAACAGTTTTGGTTATTTTACACTGAACTTTTATAGAGAAGTACTTAAGATGAATTTTAGGGGGCTTTAAAAGACTTACCAATCAATTTGAGTGTGACACCACTGCTATGTTTTTTGTGGTGAGGCTGCCCTTTTGTTTACATTCGGTTCATGGATTGCACCTTTAAGAAACGCTCAAACCGAAATGAAATCTGTTTTTATTTACTTGTTCTCAAACGTTTGTGTCTGTTCTGTCCCCGGCCTGCGTGCGTATGCATGTGCATGCACTGTATCTCCTTAAGTCACAGTATCAGAGTGTGAATATAGTTATCACAACTGGGTGTCTTAGAGTAAGTTTGGCTGCGACATTAACTATATTGGATTAAAAAAATACACACATAGCTCCTCTGAGGATTTTCAGTTTACTTTGGCACAACAAAAGCAACAGCAAAGAAGAACAGCGATGAAATCAAGTGAGCAGCTTTGCAAGTTAAAGCAAAAAAAGCTGATGATCTTAGCCGTGATATTAGAGTTTTTACTCTGCTGCTGAAGCGCAGAAAGACACTCTTGGCTCTTGTGGTCCAAACACCACCTATGCAGCTTTCATGACCTTATGAACTTTTACGTGTTGGTCATACGGTGCACCCTTTCATTGATCTTCATTAATGGTGTTTTAAAGCCGCGAATTAAAAGCCTCGCAGAGGGTCGGTGCCAGGTGTCCGACTGTTGGTCCAGTCTTAAGACAGTATTGCAGGTTCTTGTGAAAGGTATTTCTTATCCTCTGCAGTCTCTGCGGAGGCATATTGGCAGACGCTGTTTGCTCTGTTAATTAAATTTCCTCTTTGCAGCAAATGAGGTCATATTCCACCATTGGGGTAATGTCTCTCTCATGTACAACAAAGGGAATGCAGAGAGTCCAGGAATCTTTACTGAAACAATCAAGTATATCATTGTTTGTCTGCCGATCTATATTTTTGAGGAGCATTGCCATGGCGAAATTTGATGCCACTGCTTGTGGTTTTTATTGCTTCAATTTTACAGACAGTTGGGATTAATGTCAGTCTCTATAGCTTCCAGGAAAAAATGGGCAATAATGTGGGAGCCTTTTCCATTATTCCGAGGCTATACAGGATGAAATCATTTGTTCTTAACTCAGCTTGCAATATTGTTAAGATTGTAACAGTGTGCCATTTAAAATGTCGTTCATCATGATTCATGTCATATTGACTTACTTAGAGATGATCTCCAGGGTAGCTGTTTGTGCCAGAATCATTTTTCTGAGCTATAAATAAGTATGTGTTTTATGTTATCGAACACATTTTTTTTCAGATGAGTGTGATTCTGAATGACATATGTGTCTTATAAACCTGGGAAAGTGATATTAGTATATGTGTGTTTACAAGCACTTTTGACAGACAGCAGGGTTAAGAGAGGACATCGCCGAGTGTCTTATTTGTTTACATTGCTACATGCCATCATAACTGAATACCACAGTAAAAGACATGCTTTTGAACCTGACAAATAATAGTTATTTTCTCTAATTGGAAATGCTCACTTCCAGTGAATGAGTTGCGAGATAAGTTAAGTAAAAGTGCCATCCAATTAAAAAGCCTGGGAAATTTCCATTTTGATATCCATTTTCTTTCTTTAGCCATGTCTCTTTTGTTAAGAAACACTCAAGCTGAAATGAAATCAAAGGTTTTATTTACCTGTTCTTAGCCATTCATACAAATTCAGTCCCCTGTATTATGCAGATATGACAGTGTCATTCTGTTAAGAGCCACTCTGTGAGCGTCTGACTGTTTTAATTACTTCAGAATTCAGCATGACCAAAACTATTTGAGAGTGCCTAAAAGCCAAGAGGTCCGACAAGTATAAACAAAATGAAATTCAAAATGTTTGGAGTGTCGAAACTAAACAATTTAGTGCATTTAATATTTTAACTGATTACAATACATATTGTCATTTTGACTGGGTGTCTACAAAGTTTGGGAAATGTTTCACTTTTTGACTTCCTTTCTTTCTACAAACTCAGTTTGTATGTTTCACTCGACATCAGTGATGCAGCATTTAAAGAAAGGGATATAATGCTCTTCACTGCCTTGATACGTCTCCAACGCCAGTGGCACTTGTTCACAGGGAAGTTCATTAATTTGCATTTACATAACAATACTCCCACTGGAGACCACTGATGCACATGTGACTGGTGTAGTGGCATTGTACAGCTGCATTATGAAACAACAAAGGCCCTGACAGGGGCAAAGCAAATAATAAAGAGGGGGACTTGGCAAGACAATGTCTATTTACTGTCTGAGAACAAAAGCACAAAATGTCCTTTCACTAAGGAGCAACACTGTTATCTCTCACTTCAACTCCTCCGTCCTCAACATTTTCATAAATCACAAGAACAGTAAAATGAGCAAACGCAGAAACAACAGTCAGGTGGACCAATTAATGAATGAAAATGAAAGACTTTCACTGTAGACAAAAAAAGACATGTAAAGTGATGTAGAGGCGACTTCTGTTGGGGACTTCTAATGGGAAGAAGGATGCACACAAAACAAAAGAAGAAAAGAGAGAACTTCCAGAGAGCCAACAAACCAAAGTTAAAGTCAGTAGTCGAGTCAATTGTGCAATACTAGAACAATGGCTTTTGTCTGCAATCATTTACACTTAAAGTGCATTAAGGAGGATGTTATAATGGCAAGTATGAAAAGGAGGATGGACTATACATTGTCAAAATGTATATATGCATGTTAGAAAAGGTGCCTTTTTCTATTCAACAGTTTTGTGTGTGAAAGAATGTGCCAAGAAAAAAATCTTCTGTACTTGTACAAGACTCTGACTTTTGATACAAAGCACTAGTTGGACAGCATAAATGAGAAAAACTCTTAGAAGCAGTTTCCTGGTAACTGGTTAGTCTGTGATAAAAAACAGTAGTCTCAAACTCGGGGAACAGTTTGCCTAAACGTGTTTTTAGTTACTTTTAGCTCTTAAACCAGTATTTTAGTTAGTAAATAGAACTTATAAAATACGTTTGAGAAACAGAAAGCAAGAAGTTGAATTGTTCCAGGACTGTTTTCTCTGCGCTCTGTACGTAACTGACTACACCATCATTCAGCTCTGAAATGCACTATTGCTCCAGTACATCACAGCACTCTTCAAAAGAACCGAATCCGTGATTTCTGCAATAACGTGAAACAAGAGAGGATTTTCCACACTCTGTAATCTGTGATGTCACACTGATGGGCACCTCCATAGAGAATGGAGTGGAAAAATGCAAAAAGGTCACAGAGAGAGCAGCCAGGATCATTTTCTGGTGATCACACTACACATTATAGCGTTATGGAAAAAAGAAGCACCGCCACAGTAAAGGCTTTGCCCCATTCACAGAGCCGCCCTCAGGCTGTACAGCATTTCTTTGTTTTCTTTCCAAGAGATGTTCAAGTTCATTACGCTGGAAGGCACTTTCAATCACTGATATCAGTATGTTTCCATACAAATGTTACGCAATCTCAAATTTAAAAAAAAAAAAATCTGGCAGTGTGAAATGTGTTGTGTTAAGTACAATGATGCTAACGACATGTTTAGATAAAATGGCTCCTGTGACCTAAAACGACATTTCATTCATTCATTATTTTGAGACAAATAAGATAACTTGGCTCTTTTTTTTAAGGTATTAGAAGTTCCAACATACCTATTTAATTTTCATTGTGCTGTTTTTATTATGCACACATTCAAAATGCTCAATATTCTCTTAATTGAAATTAAAGATTGTATCTGGGAAAAAGCCAATACAAATAGAGGAGGCAAAAGGTGGGGATAATATTAGGGGCCCACAGCTGGAGACGGACCATAAAAATCTTAGTAGGGTGTATGAATTAATTAAGCAGGGCCCAGAGCAATATCCTTTCAAGGATCCCAGAATTCCTAGCTATGGCCCTGCATGATATATTCTGCTTTAATGAATAGAGGGAATAGCCAACGTAGGAGATGCTGCTTAGGGTTTCTCTCACAGCACAGTTCCATCCTTGCTTTGGGTTTTGGATGCAATTATTAACTGCAACCTATAAAACGTCATTCATTAAAAGGCTTAATTCTTACAGTGAATGAGACTACACTGACTTGACAATTCATTGATGTCAGTTGCGGGAGAAGCGCGGTGTCATTGTCTTAAAAAGGACAGAACACGTGTTGTAATGTTTGGTCGCGCGGTAAAATCAGCAAGACACTTCTGCTGTACCAGGCTGCACTTCAGCGAGGCTTTTGGGGCCGTGCCAGTTCACGCTGCGAGTCTGCTATCTGCACTGAATAAAATATAATCTGTGTCAGACATGTCTGCCGTGGTTGCCCACATTTTGAGAGCTTCAAAGTTTGATGCCCGTTTGTCCTTTGGATTGAAAGTCAGGAGCCAAAATCAATTTTATGGCATTAAAATCCATGTTGAGGGATCAGTTATGTTGGTGCTCGCATCAACAATTTAGATCTTTAATCCATCAAATCACTGCTTTTAAAGACTTGAAATGGCTACTGTGTTTCAGCAGGGACTGTCATGTTATGTTAATTATGAAATTATGAAAGCACTTTACAACTGTGTATTGAAAAGTGCTATACAAATAAAGGTTTATTATTATAATGAAAAGAGGCTAATAAAATAATCAGATGTACAGTATAGAACAGTTATTTACAACACATAGAGGACATTTCCATTGTTAGTTAGCATGTGAGGTTGTAACCATTTGTAGCTGTGTTTGTGAGTGACTGAATTCCCATCTTTACAGAGTTTTGCTATTACCATATTTTCTTTTGAAATGTACTGTTACTGCTACTCATGATTAAATACATGAAAATTATATGTAAATGAAAAAAAAGGAACATTGACCTGCAGCAGCTGAGCGTGTCGTCTGTAAGAGATGAGCATGATTTCCTGTTGTAGTGTAGGTTTTGGTCAGGCTGACACCCGAAAAACACATGGAAGATTAAAGTGGCCGATAGGAAGTCTCTATTAAATTTGCATTAACACATTGTGTAAATCTGCTGATGATTGCCTCACAGAGACCCCGCGGTTCAGTGTTCCTTCCCCAGCTTCTGTACACTGGCCAGATGGCCACTTCAGAATGAGATTGACACAGTGTTTTAAACTGATTTCATGCTAACTCTCAGGAGAGGGAGACAGACCATCCGCTCTGTTGGGAATCGGGATTACAAAATAGCCAATTAAAAAGGAAAGTGGTGAAATCTTGGCCTGATAAGGTGGAGATTAAATCGGTTATAGTTTATTAGGCAAAATTACTTATTAGAAACTATTCCTCTCCAAACAGATTTCCATTACCAGCCCAACTCCTTTTTATCTGCACTCCTTTATCTGATGGCTGCACTCTGTAATTATGAATCCTCCAAATAGCAATTATGACACCAATTGGACAGCATTTCCTCATACATTTCATTTATTCTCCATTATGGCTTTGAAAGACTGAACATCTTGAAAATTCTCCTCAGAAGAGAACAGCTGGGCCTGACCCCACTTCGACATACAAAACACCATTTAAATTATGATGAGAGAAAGAAAGAAAGAAAGAAAGAAAGAAAGAAAGAAAGAAAAAGAAAGAAAGAAAGAAAGAAAGAAAGAATCTCTTTTAATTTGTTGCCACTGAACCTTAAAGAAAAACACCATGTCAGATTTCTGTCCTTGTTTCCCAGTATCCATCATGTGCCCACCCGGTGCCATGTGTAATTACTGCTAGAGAATGGCTGAGCAGATGCGAGGGCTGTGGGTGAGACGGAATCGGGAGACTCCAGCGGGTCCCAGTGTCCCCGGATAACTGGTGCTTGCGCCGCTTCGGAGGCATCTGTGCAGCACCTGTGGACAGAGCGGCGCCCCACCTGCTACCAAACATCAGCTGTCTATTTTTCCACTGAAGCCCCAGGCCTCCCCTACAGCCTCTCCCCCAGGTCAGCCAGGTTCATGAGAAAGCCCCCTCTAAGCTTTTCTCACCTTCCACTAGTTCCTGAACATTAAAGAGCTCCTGGGCTTGTCTGGGGTTGATCTGCTACCTGGGACATCCTCTGACCCCGACGCCGCTTGGCCTGCCTCCTTAAACATTGTCAATCTCGCACCATACCTGGGAGCTCAGCAGCTATTGGCCAACTGCAAAAACACACAGGCGGTTTATTATACCTTCTCTCTTTGCTCTAACCAAACACTGAGCTCATATCTGAAGGCTGCCACTGGATCCCCTCATTCTCTTCTAAGGGCCCGGAATAGTCGCTGAATCAGATTGATATAGATTGAATTCTTAGCCTGCCTATTGTGAACAACCATTTGTATTCATGAAATCAAAGTATTTACCTCTGAGATGAGCATCTTCTATGTATCGGTACATATACTGGGAGCTGAAGTGTTGATAACATGAAGCAATAATACCCGATCGCATTTCCATCTCACCTTTCATCTGAGAATCTTAAAGCCCTTTACTTTGTGTGGAGATAACCAATCCTCTGCCAGTACAATGCACACCAGAGTAATTGCAGCAGGGAGAGGAGGATTCATTAATTTTTTTAGAAAATTACAGCAATGTGGTCCTGACAGTGAATTTAATACCTGTAAATGCTATGGCACTTTTTTTTTATCATCTACTCAGCATGGCTGGCATTTTAGCTGCATATAATCATTTCCTTCGGGACACTGAAGAGACTTATTTTGTTATTACTGGGAAGAAAGACATTTGAATTTTCATTGGTTTTGCTGAAACACATTTTTTTATCTTTATTTGCAGTAAAATGCAGGGATGAACACTTTGAACATTGAACATCTTATTGTTGCCATTTTCTGTGATAAAGGTTTAACTCAACACAGCTGAACAATATTGTTGCCCCACTTTCAAACGATGTAATCAGGTAGTCACATTTCCTGAAACTTGCAAATTCAGTGCAAAAATCAAAGAGGAATAGCAACTCTTTACTAAATCTCTAAATCACAATATTGTTGATACACTGCATTTGCATTAGTGTTTTGGAGCCCTGACTAGCAATTGTTGGCAGGTCTTACAATTTGCAGTGTTTGGAGTCCATCAGGCTGTTGGCATATCCAGAAAAAAAAATGCTTCAGCTGTTCTGAAGTTCAACAAAATGGCTTAATGAAAAACTGGCATTGTTTCATTGTGCCATCTATGGCATAATAGCATATGTGATGCTGCTGCCTCTGGTAATTTTCATATGCATGTTCATATGTTACTCTATACGGAGAAAATAAAAAGGGGAGGGGGGGCTTCAGCTGTTGGAGCAGAGGCTCTCAGTGCAGATATTGCACAAAGAATTGTGATGAGGGATATTGGGAGACTCTATTTGATTTCATTAGAAGGAAAAATTAGATGAAAGTCTTGATCTCAGAGGACACTTAGCAGTGCCTCTGGCAAATTGACAGACATAATGCTGTTTGATTTGCCACCAAAACCGAACAGCTGACTGGCAATGTGTGTATTTTACAAATTGTGCATGTTGGTGTTTGGTTAAACAAATGGTGCTTTCCTTATTGATGAGGAAAATAAGAAGTGGAATATTAAGAGAGAAAACCAGCATGGCAAAGCATTTTATCTGAATCTGTGGTGTTACGGTTTCCATTGTAACAGGCAGGTTTTGCAATTCAGTGTTATGTTGTATGCATTTGAAAATTATAAATATTTACAGTGTTGCTTGTTCATTTCTGAAAATTTACAATTCATTTTTAAACAGACATTCTTGTTTTTATCTGTCTGTTTTTGTCTGTCACGACATTGAAATCTTTCTTGTATCTAAGAAGACATGACCTTCAAAATGATCTGACAGTAAAAAGAATAATGAGCATTTCTGCATGAATAATAAAAATTCAATAAGCATTCTTTACTTATTATTGCTCTGAAACAATTGTTGCAGCTTTCCCTGTCCCAAATATCACTTTGATGTGGTACATTTTTAAACTAATGGCCCATCGTATGCATAGTGGCCTTTTGATGAAGACAATTGCACCTTTTTGCACAATTACAGGTCACATTTGCCAACCCCTGGCCTAGACACAGATTTGTTTTCACATGGCGTTCTGGTCTGAGTGGCTGTCAGGGTCTTCTTTATTCATCCGTAGCTGACAATCATACTTTATTGAGAATGGAAAAGTGACGGCTAATTGATTTTACAGTGATACCGATGGAGAGACAATGAATGTGCCATCAATTCAATCCGCTATTTAATGGTTCCAATTTAGTCTGTAAATGCTCACTAAACTAATTTCACTGGGTGCAGCAATCTGAAAAGCTATCATATCTCTAATCTCCTCCTATATATTCATAAGGAAAAGGGAATTTACCCAATTCCAAGGTGTGGAGATGATCTGTTAGTGCAGTGTAAATGTTTAGAACGCGGCAATTGAGTTCATTTATAAGGATATGAAAAGTTTTATTGGCAGGGTCAGTGGAGTGGAACTGTTGGATAATAGGCAGTTACCGAGAAGTGTTTGAAGGCTATGAAGCATAGAGATGTAGGGAATAAAATGCCGGGACATACCGTAATCGGAAGCTAAACTGAAATTCTGAAACGGCACGGCTGTTAGATTCCCACTGATAAAAGGTTCAGTGGCAGAGGCCATTGCTATTCAACCATCTATTTATTTTCCTCTGTGCAAGCTCTTCAATTTTGGCCAAAAGTGGGAAGCAGTGAGCCGCATATGCCAATGTGGTGTGAGATGGTGATGTGGATGCGATGGGCTCTATTTTTCCATCAGAGCGTTTCCCAACCCAATCATCATCGGATATGGCTTTGTTTCGCAAAGAGAACAGGATGTTAATATGGCTATTCTCTCAATAAAGGGAAAATACACAGTAGTCTTTTAAAGATGAGTTCATTCAATTCACAGCACAATTCAGTGCCCATCAGTGTGACCCCAATACTTCCTTCCCTTCTTCTGTCATTTCCCTTCCTTTTAGCCCCATCTCCCCCATTTATTTCTCCCTCTTGGCCTTACACGGACAAACACACACCAGCATACACACATATTTTATTGCTCCCTCCTCTATATCTACCCTCTTCCTCCTTTTCTCCAAGGTCTTGCCTTTGTTACATATTTGCCAGAATTGCTTTTTTTTTTTTGTAGGGTAAAATGCATTTAAGGTCAACAGCCACATAGTTTTTAAAAAAAGAATTCAGTTCCCTTTGCTGTGGGTATCGTGTAACCTGGATAGATTTCAGCGGGGACGTCTCCGATCACATCCTGTCACTATGGAGAGATTCCATCCGCAACCCCCCAGAGTGTCATGCTCTGCTCTATAGCAAAGACCATTCCCACCCCACTGCTGTTTGTTTACAAGACATCTATTTAGGCTATTTTAGCTGTAATGTATGTTAGCCTAAATAGATGGAATCAGTTTTGCAGAATTGGTCTTTGTTATCCAAATCAAGGCCTAAGATGAGATCCCCTGTTGACTTTGCCAGATGAGTGTGCAGTAAAACCCCGAGATGATGATTCTGTTTTTTTTCCCCCTTTTTTTATCATTAATGTTAATAAAGTGGCAAAGACGCGTTGAATGATGTCTCAGTGGATGTGCACAGCACGGCTAACGTTGGCAATTAGTCTAGAGGAGAGTATTCTACTTTGGGATACACAGACGTGAGAGATGCTGGTGTCAGTGAGCTTCATGATTAGTTTACTGTGATATTCCTTTTGGGGATGGCAGCCCTACATGCATGCGCGTTCCCACGAGGAAGAGATGTAAATAAACTGGATATATTGTCAGAGACAACACTTCAACCTATAACAAGCCTTATTGAGTCCCTTAAAGCTCCATGAAATATTGATGGAAATCCTTTTTTTCAAAGCATTTTTTCCCACTTTTTCACAAGCTCCACTTTATAATTCATTCCTTTCTTGCGTAACAGTAATGGCAGGTGATGGGTCAACAAATATTCCCTTTAAAACAGATACGATGAAAAAACATTAACTGCATTTAAAGTAATTTGAGTATTTTTCTTTTTTAGTTCAATGTGTAATCCTGCACAACATCTTGCTGCACTGGTAATTTCACTGAGGAGCAAAATCATTTCTTTATTCATAAATTAAAATTGGAATTTAATAGGCTCTTCTTTCTTTTTGAGGGACTTGATTAAAATATCCATTATGAGATCAGCTCTTTAGTTTCTGTGTTGTGGATTACTTTTATCTTGGCAGACATAAATTATGGAACTCTGCTCTCTGAGGTAATTGCCTAAAATATATTCATTGTCCCATTCTTCTCACTCATATCCCTGCAACATTTCTCCCATAGCTTTGATCTCAACCCAGATTTTTTTTCATTTTCTCATGATTGTAACACACATCATAACTGAAAAATCTACCATTAAACTTTTATTTGTTATTTCTGTCATTTTATTTTTCTCACTGGGGCAGTTTGCTGCACTGATATTTGTCCAACACGATCTGCGCAGGTTTACGAGAGCCAGTTTAACTTGGAAAGTGGCCTGCAGTTTGTTGATGAGAGCAATGGCACCATAACCTGAATTAGAGGGCTGCCGCTGCCAAATAAGGATGCTGCGACAGAGGCAGGGAAAATACCTTTAATCCCTGACAAACAAGCATCTTTGGCTGCGAGTGGGTTTTGTGTTTGGTGGTGAAGCCATGTGAGGGGCCAGGGTTAAACGCGGGCCTCCGAGTAGCCAGGGGAGCCCAGCTCAACACAGATAAGGGTGATCATGCTGAAAATGACTCATAGGTAAGACCCCTATCTCTCGATACCCAGAACAGAACAAGCTTTATCAAGCCTCGTCCTGATCTGGATCTTAAAGACCAAACTGCATGAATTCCCCCAGCAGAGAGGTTATATAGTGGAGCGATGGATGCATGGATGACTAAAGGCTTACCTTTTGGTCACGTGGAAACCCAGGATTGCTGGGAGAGGTATCTTCCACTCATCCAACTCATTTATCTACTTATTTATTTATTTTCCCAATGTTCTCCAAGAATTATTTGGCACTAAAATTCACTGGTTGGCAATGAATTTTGATTTAGCATTTTCATAAATTTGGCATGTAGGATAAGGTTTTTACAACATGGTAATGTCATGTTTGTTTTGCCAAAAATTGAATAAAAATCTAAAAAAAAATTTTTAAAGTTATTTTATTTTTGAGCCCTGCTGAGATCTGGTTTCAGCCCATGCTCTTGTAATTTCGTTGCAGTTATAAAAGATGGCAGGTGCTGATTGAGGGCTTTTACTTTCCATTATATCCTTCTGCTTTACTTGGAATACATTGTACGCCAAAGCACCCAGCTCAGGCCATCTGAGTGTGTGGTGCTTAAGTGCACAAACCTCATTTTCAAATTTATTTCAATAGCGGTGGAGAGATAACAGTGTTTCAGTGAATCAAGAGTATTCCCTTTCAAATCACATCATCCAAGTCCCAACACACTTGACTCTGGATTAGAGGAACCAGATTAAAAACCTCAATTTAATTAGAGTGAATGGATAGATCTACCACTTGAAAGAGCAATAAGTAAGGTCCCACTTATAGAGAGATATCTGCTGGCCCACTGAGGTCTATACACCCCAGGTAAAATTGAAGATGTAATCTTTCCAGTGCAAGAATAAACTCCTCTGGCTGCCAGCCGGGGATACACAGAGCCTCATGATGTGCCTCGCTTTCCAATCACAGGATGAAGCCTTGTAGCCTTAATGTAGATCAATTATAGGGCAGAAGAGTCACTGTCACATATGATTCACAATATCAATTTCATGCTCTTGGAAACTGTTTGGCAAGTGTTCCCCCTTTTTACATCTGCTAACCAATCGGAAGGCAACATGTCAACGTGAAAGTCAATTTAATGGTGTGACAGTTAACCAGTGAGTGCAATGTAGGGGAGATTTTCCCAGCAGTCTCTGTCTGTCATGGCCTGATATTTATTTATTTGCTGCATAGCCACGCACAAATAAAATGTCACATCTCATTTACACATCCCACCCTTTTGTGATGCAAAGATTCGCTTTAAATGCTAACTGTGGGGACCGCTCAGGCTGATTAAAGACCCCTTGAAGCATGCTCAAATAATACACTGTGGATGTTTAGAGAGGGACGGCGGAGATTTTGCAGCAGCGAACATCCCCAAATCTTCTGTTCTGAATGAATTTCAATAAATAAATAAATAAATAGCCAATCATGGCTCATACTGGCATGATGCTGGTTTGACAGCTAGACAATGTAAAGTTCATTGCTTAAAGGAGCAGTTCAACTTTTGGGAAATATGTCTGTTTGCTTCCTGGCAGAGATGAGAAGATTGATACCACTCACATTTTTGTCTGTTTACAATTAGAAGGCTACAGCAAACAGCAGACAAATGGTTAGCTTAGCATTAGGCCTGGAAACAGGGGCAAACAGCTTATTAGTTCTTCTTCATGTGAACAGTAATTCTAGCTTTAATTGACAAAAAAAAAAAAGGCAAACAGACATAGGGCTAGTTTGAAATACATATGAAATGCTTTACCTATCGAACATCATGTATTATCTCAGGAGGTCCACTGTGCAACAAAAAGATGTAACAGTATTCCTCAGAGTTCACCGTCCCCACAGATCCACATAGACAACAGAGGCTGCTGTTTTGTATGTGCCCGCATGAGGCCAAGTGGTGGTGCTCTCAAGAAAAGGACAAGATGCTCTCCTCATCCTTGGAGGCACAGGTTTTGAAAATAAACATGCAGCAGTGCCAAAGCCATTTCACATTCTGAAAAGGCGACAGTCCACTAATCTATGAATAGGGCGCCGAGGAACCCCAGTGACAAATGTTATCTCAGCGTGGCATAGAGGGTTCAAACCCATTCAGCCCCCGACTCACAGGCCACTGCTAAGATTATGTCACCATAATCCCCAAGCAGGCTTTTTGTTGCCTAGATGGGCAGGTGATTCTATGTGCGAGCAAAACAGCACTGCAAGGGCAGCAAGGAGAAATTATTATTTATTCTTGGCATGACAATAGAGGTTTGGACAGTCAGAGTGTTGTCATATTGTATGTACACATTTGAGGTTTGGGGAGATGTAATTCCAAAGGTATAAAAATACTGTAGAAGATGGATTGTGTTTTCATATCAAGCCTTTCCTTTTACTCTTATCAGTGAGGGTGTATCTGGGAAGAGGAAACAAATGTTTTTTGGGGTTGATTGATAAAGTCTGTGTCTCCTTTTTCCTATCGGTGAGCAAACATTTTCACAGTGGAGTGTGGTGCATGTTTGAATGTAATATAGTAAAAAAGGCAAATGGGGATGTGGGAGAGTGGGAAGAGGTCAGCGTAAACGGCGCATGCTGCCTTTCTGATCCCAAAAGGAAGACAACTTTCTGCAAAAAGGCTGTTTTAATTGATTGCTACACAAGTATTGATAACCTAAAAGCAGCTGGTTTTATAATAGCTTGCCTTCTCATCCTCCGGAGACATAAAGGAAATTCCCCAATTCACCAGCACCTATTTGGGATACACCAAACAGCCATTCAGCCACCGGTGATTTCACCAGCCTTATATGATTTAATTGGGTTTGTATTGCCTTTAATTTAAATGATGATGCAGCCTTGCATGAGGTCACTCACAGGGTTGTGATTCAGTGCAAAGTAATTGAAGTTCCCTCATTTGGAGGAGGTTTGGGGAATTAATCGCTGGACGCTCAAGGACACAGAACCAAGATGTCCAGAAATAAGACAGGATTAATTGAAAATCTTAATTACTTTCTAAGGGCATAAACATCTCAATATCAATTAAAATGTGTTTCCACTGCACTTAGAGGATATGAGGTGCAGCAGTTAATTAGATGTAGAGACTGACGGGTGAGCTCACCGGTTTTCAATATAAGCCCTTCAATTGAACTGCTATGATTTAAGGGCATAAATAATGCATGTGAGGCTTTACTTTTTGAGCATTTTTACCTGTTATGTGAAAATGTTCAGAGTCACTAATTCAAAGTTGAACAAAGTTGAAGGTTAGATAGATAATATAAAGCAAGGCGTATTCGGGTTATAATTCAAGTTTCTTAAATTATAGAGTGCATATTAAGCAGAGTTATATGACTGGGGCCAACAGGGAAATAATATCCTCCAGCCGCTTCGCTAGTGCTGTGCGGTTGACTGAGCAGATAAAAGCTTGGGTAAAAATGGCTAGTGGATGAGGAAATGTTTTGGAGGTGTAACAGTGATTGTTATTCAAGGGACACCCTTCTACCACAGCCAGCAGTGTGGCCTTGAGGCCTGTCTGTCATCTCACCGAATTTCACACTTCCCATTTTTCCCTCGTATTTATTCATTTATCTATCATTTTTCTTAATTCCAGTTTATCTTTTGGGAATTGTTCAAGGCCCTTTGTTTCACTGTATGTTGTTCCCTCCCTCCCTCCCCTCCTCCAGTAGCCACTGCTTTTTCTGCCTCAGCTGAGAAAAGGGACCAGTCATGAGCCATTTAACCATGGGAAAGCAGGAGGGCCCCTCTAAACTGGTATTTCTGAACCAATCTAGGTAGTGTATTCGAATTGCAGAGTAACAAATGGACAGTGGAAGGGGTTTGTAATGGTGATTAGAGTCTGAAATTGGTTCAGATTTACAGTGTCAGTCAGAGATGGAGAGAGAGGAATAAGCAGTCTAAGCGGTCTAATGGATCCATCAGCTTGCTTCGGCTGCTCAGTGGGCCGAGTGGGGTCACCAGCCATCCGCAGGCACCACAAAAGCACTTCAATTTTGTTAGGAAATGTATCAATTTAACTGACTCGAGCGGCACACTGAAAACCTAATGAATCTGGACTCAATTTTCCAGCACACTGCCTCTATGAACCGGAGGAAACAATGTTGGTGGTGAAGGGGTGAAGTCAGGCCGTCGTGATTGGCTGGCTCTGACTTCCCAGCCCTCGGCACGACCAGTCAGGAAAACAGGGGCAGGCCTCCGTTTATCTAGCGATAGTGGCAGCACCGACTGCTGTCACTCATCTAACAATCACGTCATTAAAGGTAAATTGGCTTCTATTTCAGCGGGATGATAATGCTAATTGAGTGGCAAAACATAATACCAGGAACTGTTGTGTGCCGTTAAGGGGAGGAGGGGGACAGATTAAATGGCCATACAATAGTGGGCGTCAGGCATGGCAGATGTTGCTTTGTGCTGAGGACTGCATTGACATATCTCTTGCTTGTCAGGCCTGGGCTTTAGAAGAGACTTACAGGACAGGGGACCAGATGGTCTCATACAGAGGCTGAATAAAGCAGTTAAACAGCGGCACAGTTTAAAGACAACACAGCGACAAGAAATTTGCTACTTGGTAAATAAAATAAATAAATAAATAAATAAAAAAGAGTGGGACTGCTTTATCGATCCAACTACCACGAGCCAGAGCTGACGGCCGGCTAATGAAGGGACTCTGTTCGGCGGTTAGGCGTTTATTCAGCAGCCAGGCCCCGGTCACTGCTCACCCTCCCTTCAGTGGAGCTGTCAGCCAGCTTCTTCTTACTGGCTGCAGAACGACAAATTCAGGGGCCAGCTCATAGCCGAGGTCAAGGAAAATTGTTAAATGGCTTGTATTCTCTTCACGGGAGTTTAGTCCTTTGATAGATAGAATCTAATGTTGCATAAGTAGATTAACTAATTCGGATGACACCCATCTGGAGGATTACGTTGACACTTTTTTAATGATATGGCACACCTTGGATATGCGTCAAGTGCATCTGTAATGTAATGTTTGTACTGTGCAGGACTGCGTATGTCTATGAGCTCTATACTTACAGAGCATAATATAATGCTCGCTGTCAGGCTGTTATGGAGTTGAGAGGCTGCCCCTCCACTTGACCTCACCATTATGGTGAGCACTGATCTCATTTGACAAGGCCGGCTGGAGCAGCCCTCAATGTCTGACAAGTCTTTGGAGAAAATCCTCCTCAATACAGTATTAATATTAAATGGAATGAGAGTGAAGGTCCACTTGTAATCAGTGAGCATCAGATCCAAGAGTGTAGTGTAGTAGACTGTACCCCCCTTGTTTTTCACACTGAATGAAGGAAATAAATGTATTATAGCTTGTTATAATCAACTGAGATACTCCTGGCTGATACTTACAGGAGCATTTCTTGCTAAATATAATGCCACAGTGACTATACTGACTAAGATGTCTGCTGCAGAGAAATAAAAGCTCTTCCTTAAATTGTTACACATGTAAACGCTCCTGTGCAAGTCAAGCTGATTTATCTTTAAATCTTCTATGACAGCACATTATTCAGTCAATGTTTCCCTTGTTGTATTTGACTGACTATAAGACTGTTACTGCCCAAATCGCACTGAGATTGCTACTAAAAAAAAAAAAAAATCACGGTTTCGACTATGCAATCTGTTTTGATAAGACGGACAGATAGATTACTCATGATCTTACCAAACCTGCGTGTGATGTGGGATTTCTGGATATTCTGCTGTCTTTTCTGTTTTTCCTCAATGAGAGCAGGGCCGGAGCTTTGTTTATTTCAGCAGGAACAAACATAAACAAGCAGATAGATTTGTGCTGAAGCCCCATGGAAAAGAGAAGTTAGAGATGCTATTTTACAGGTTCGCAGTGACTATTTTATTTTTTCTCTCCTGTCCATCCCCTAGGTGTTTGACTGTGAGACATTTAATCGAGGGACTAGCAGTTTCATATCAGTAACAAAAATCAAATAATGCAAGATGATTTACTCCCCCTAGCAACTAGGGAGCGTACTCTTAGCAACCAGCCAAGCCCCAGGCTTCGGTGTAATCAGCTTGAAAATATTTCAATTATTGTGTTGATTTTAGTGGATTTGAGAGGCGGCTGGTGTGCGCCTCAGTACATTCAGCCCATGACCTGCAGAGGAAGGCATTGATTTAAACAGGTGTCAGAAAGGAAACGTAGAGGCAATTTAAATGGGAATAGGATAGCAAAGTCATTGAGCATTGTTCAGTGCATGTGTGACATCCACCCGATGCTGCCAAATCAATGCAGCTCAGCTGAACTAAAAAATCTACCTGGAGGAATCATCTATCTGCCATGGACCGCTGGAGCAAAAGGATTGCTTTTCTTTTCCTGCGCAGCTTTGTCTCGTCTATTGTTTGTACAAAATAAAATGAGACTCTTTAGCGCATTAAAGCCGTCGAAGGCTAATTGATTCTGTCACTAAAACAGTTCCAGTAGACATCGTATAGAGTGCAAATCCTTGTTATCCCCATGTCAGTGTTTTCAACAGGAAAATAATATAAATGGTAAAATCATCAACAACAACAAATTTTGTAAACTTTGCTCCAGGATATAACTTTTTTTCCCGGGTGCTTCGGTGTTGGTAGACTGCCAACATGACTGTGGTAGCTGCTTTTCAGCTCTAATTACTGTATGTCACTGTCTTATTTGCACCTACTAGTGTAAAAAATCAGTTAATAACAATCTTTGTGATGTGAAAAATCCAATAAGTCCTCAAATGTACTTTTTAGGAACTTGAATACAGTTATTCAAGTACTGTACTTGAGTATACCTTTGAGGTAAACCGCATAGCAATATATTAAGAATTAATTTTGTTTGCAAAATTATAATCAGAATGAAAGTTTGCCATTACACTTACTAGGACCATTTTTTAAAAAGGTGCTTTAACTTTAATACTTTAAGTACATTTTGCTCATAATGCTTCATAGTTTTTACTACTTCTTCCACCACTGCAGCTATGTTGTTAATCATTTTTTTACTCAGCTGTTGAGGTGACGAATACAGGGAATTTAAAATATGTCAAAGGTCTAAAAAGTTTGAAACAATTACCAAAGAGAACCTAAAGAGTCCTACACCAGCTGTCTTTTTTACTCCCATGGGATGGATGAATCAAAGGCTAATAATTTGTTTTGTCTTATTGTAAGGGGAAGAATTGCTTGGTCTGCATTTATCTCAAGAGTCAAAGTTAACAACATACAGCAGCACTATGTCAAGAACTTTACTGCTTCTCGCATCCTTTTTGTTCTCCGTAAGTGCCGTGATATTTTCATCTTTGAGGGGGCTTTATTTAAACAACAGAGATTGTTCTGGTTTCTTATAGTGACACCATACCATACAGCAATTAAATGTGTTGCACTTGTTTTGTGCTGCCACTGAATTACTTGGATTTACTGCTTGAATTGAGCCTCGTGTTGATAACAAAGCACCCACTGTTATAATGTGGGCATACTGTAATGTGTAGGTGTTATGTGTTATGTGAGCGTGTCTGCTCCTGTGTGTTTTTAGTACTAAGATATAATTTCTGCTCATTTAGAAACAAAGAATTACTACCGTAGCTCAAAGTTCAACATTTATTGAAAATGCAGAAGTACGTCTTTGAGGCGATGAGCTTTGAGTCCATATTATATTTGTTTGTAGAGGCAAATCTCAAATCAAAAGACGAAAAGATGCTTCTTTCATCTTTATGTTTATCTTTATATCAATTCTCCATAATACGATATCCCTCTGCAATTATGTCATACAAATGTTTCATTAATTTTGACATGTAGGTGTAAAATAAACTCTTTTCTAACATAATAATTTATTTAAACTCATGAAATACTAACTTTTTCAATACTAACACATGTTTTCAGCTGGTTGATCTTTAGTTTTACATATGACTTTTAAGTGGAACTGCACTGTCAAACCTGCCTAACATGAGCAAATTGACTAGTAAAGTAAGTATATGTGAAATACATGAGGGGCAGACATCAGGCATCAGGGTATTCTGTGGTCTTTTTCTCTACTAATTTAAAACATTTTTTACAACAACAACTTCTGAGAGGTTTTCAAGAGAAATGGATTGAAAGATTAAAGTAAGAGGAGGAATAAAAGGCTGCTGCCGACCTGATGGGTCTGTTGAAGGGTCTGATTCACACTGCAATAAGAAAGGACTGATCGCTGTTGGAAACACTTTGTCACAGTCATGTTTTTCTCAAATAAAGAGACTCAGACACTGTATGTTTTACCTTATACGAAACCTTTCGTTAAGTGTTTAACCACGTGTTCCTCTCACTTTCTTTAGATATTCTGCAATTAACTAAAGGCACGAAAGGCATAAAACAGCAACAACAAGTGCTGTCCTTAAACTCTGTCCCTTTCTTTGCACTGTGGACAAGCAGTGCGCCTCGATTATTTCACTGTGCAGCTATAAAACAAGAATAGAAACACACATTTCCTAAAAGAGAGGTCAATCCTGCTACTAATCTCAAACTGGTGGTGTGTCCCAACCTGCTCTCATTTGTATCAATAAGATGAAGCAGCACAGTGAGATTTTATGACTAAATAATGGGCAAAAAAATGAGAGGAAGATTTTTTTTTAATGTGAAAATAACAACCTAAAGTCAAAATAGCGGATAAATTATATCTCTAATGTTCTTCAACTCAACTACAGCTAGCACCTGGTAATAAAGCTCAGCTGGTGTAGCCAAATGGCAATCTATTAGCAAGTGTAGTGTAGGTACTTATAAGTTATTGGATTGGTGACACATTAAAATATACATGGTCACAACTCCCCTCCATCATTTGATTGAGAGCTCCTTCAGCCTCTCGGTGGGGAGGCGCTGCTCCAGGCAGCTATTTTTGCTGGTGTTGAAAGTCTTTTAATTTGGGGCACAGGTAGTGGGTCTCATGAAAATGCACTGAGCATTCTTAATAGGACCCCGAGGTGGAGGGTACCGTTGAGGTGATACTCTACTGTTATATGATAACAGGGGGAGGGCGGCGTCCAGTGTGACATCTTGTCACAGAAGGCAGAATTTGCTGTAGCACCCCTGCTTGTAAAACATTGTAAGCTTCCTTGCCATCACCCATATGAAAAAAAAAATCATTAACAGCCACAGCATGTTTAAGGGAAAAAAGGGCCTCTATGGTAACCCCGTACAGCTGGCAATGACTGAAATAACTTATGCGCTTGTATTTCATTACTTTTATTACTGGCACTTGACCACTTAAGTTATAAAATAATTAAATTAGAAAGAAAAATTTACAGCATCCTCAGCAAGATAAACTTCCATCCACCCATCCATCAGCTATATACCCCTGAGTGTCGCGGGGTGGCTGGAGCCAGTCCCAGAGACCTTAAGGGTCAGGTTAATTGGCGACAATTAAGAGTGTTTTTTGGACTGTGGGAGGAAACCAGATTACTGAGAGGAAAACCGAGTTTCTCCACGCAGAAAGGCCCCAGATCTGATGACAGCGCTAACCATCGCACCACAGCATCTCCCGGCAACTTATTTCACAAAAAAACAGTGTGTTGCAACATATCTGATAGAAGGCCTGGCTGGTCTTTTCTTTGTCTGTTGATCCACGTTGTTTATAGCTCCTCGTGCGAGATAAAACTCTTCCTCTACTGATTCTACACTAATTACGACTGCTACCGGACACATCACAAGCTTTATTTCATGTGTGCTACTGTATTTCTGCTGGGTAATACTGGCTAAATAGTAGATTTGTATTTGAACTTAAAATATAACACATTTATATAATTTTATTATTATATTTATAATTTAGATTTGAAAAGTACTGGAAATCTGTGTGACAATGGGACTTCAGCTGTGCCATACCCTTCTCATATAGTGGATTTCTGTAAGGGCTTTTATTAGTTGGTCTGAAAACAGTGAGTGCACAGCAGAGAGAGAAAGACGGGGCTGTTTCTGTCTGTAAGCAATTGGCTACCTGCTGAGAGTACGCTCTTGTACTGAGACAATGACTTAATAGATATCACATGGAGACATATCTGCACAATGTATGTACATTTTTTTTTCTTTCAGTTTTAAACTATGCAGTTCCTACAGATATTTATCCTAAGGTCTTTATCAGAAAAAAAAGAAAGAAAAGCATTTTTAAAAAATGTCAAGATAGAAAGGTGCTAATGTGTGTGATCACATTAATCGTCTGACAGGATCTCACTTTCAGCGGTTAGTCCATTATGATTCACACTGATGTGAGGTCTAGGTGTCAGGTGTCATAATTTAATTGTGTTGTTTTCTATTTCTCAGGGATACTTTGGGGACCAGAAAGCAGAGTAATGTAGCAGAGTCCACCTCTGCTCTTTCTCATCCTCTCTCTCTCTCTCTCTCTCTCTCTCTTCTTAATTGGAGACACTGGGGGTTCACATCACTTTTCACTTTAATCTTGACCTTAGAAGATAAACCACTGATAAAGATGAGAATCATTATCTGCCCAGAGAATTCAAGGAATAATTTCCTCGGCTCATGTTCTATTCATTAATGGGAAAGCACTTTTGTAGTGGAGGATATCTTGAATTTGCAGACATGCTATAAGATCTAGGCAGAATAGGCTTTTGTCAGAAACTATGTGTTGTCTGGTCAATTATTTTAGAAAGGGTACTTTTAATGATACTCTCCAAATTACATCATGCGAGGGATTCAACTTCTAAACAGATGTTTAGAATGGACTCAGCAGGTATCTTGACCAAAAATCTGAAAATAACTTAATCGCACAAAACTCTTTTGAAAACTCATTAGGATTAATTTGTTAAGTTACAGTACCTTTCCTCAATTAGTCAACAGAACAAAAATAACTATTTCTTAGTAAGGTTACTAACAAACAAAAAGTGATGGCATCTCTCCACATTTTATCAACAAATTATTCTAGTTCGTGCTCTGTGAAGGAACGAGAGATCAAAAGTCTCACCCCCCCTTGATTAATGTTGATACACTTGTCAAGCTTTCCATTGTCTTCATTCAGTCGAAGTAATTTTAGGAACAATGGGTTCTTTATTTCAGACGGAGACAGGAAAAAAGCAGGCGTCTCATTGCCAGTCAGTAACGGTGTGGCTCTGTGGCTAAGTCTCTCATTAAGCTAATGGCTTCATGAGTCGGTTGAAAACGTTGTCACCTGCTGACTTTTTAACGTTTTAAACCAACTTGTTTTAAAACTAGAACCCTGTAAAAGGAGTCTATTATGCACTTGATGGCTCCATATGGATATCGAGCTAATAGACTGAGGCCAAAGCTGTGTGTCCTAGACCCGATGCAAACACCCTTACCAGGTAATGATCAAGTAGAAGACATGGGAATGAAGAAATATTGTTTTTGTAAGGCCTTGAAGAGCCCGTTGGCCTTTGCACTATCATATTGTTATTTCATTTTAACACGCTGTCTAATGACTGAGCTTAAGAGCAAACTCCGCCAAACAGAGGGCAGCTAATATTGGCTTACAATCACATAACCTGTAAGCTCTAATAATAATGCAGTTTGACACCTTTTGCATAGGTAAACTAGTTAGTCAGATATCTAAGTGTTTGCAGCTAATGCTACAGCACACAAGCAAACAGTGTGATCTCGCTCCCTGCAATTTCGCTGCAGTAATGAAATATAGAGTATGACTCTTGTTAAACCCTTGTGTACACTAAATGTGGAGAATTTCAAAGCTGCTATCCCCAGTTAGAGACTATCATTGTTCAGAGGAGGGTATGGTCAGTTAAGAGTAAATGTTACCTATAATACTTTAAAAACAACAACTTTACACACATATTACAAACACCAACAGTCTAATTTTACATATCCTGAAAAGCATCTTCAAACCACAGGCTCCACTTTGGTTCATATCTGCCTGTTCGAAGGAAAACCTCATGTTTTGGCCACTGACTGCCTTCCATCAAGGACAAAGTCACCTTTCTCTGGAGGAGAACCGAGTCCTCTGAGACTCACTGTGGCTTGTGAGTCTACTGCTAGAACTAGGTCAGCTCACCTCTTTGCTGGAAGTTATACTATTATTTCCTTAATGTTGTCTCTCTCCCGGTGTGTGACTTTCCTTGTGATTGACTTGTTTGGTGTATTCTCCAGCCACCGCTGACGACGACAAACACCAACACATTTGTGGCAAAAAAAAAAAAAAAAAGTGATTCTACGGCTACAGGTACCGTTGTAACAGAGAGAGATTAGGCTCCACGTTTTGCTTTTGCACACAACCCTTTTAAGGGTCTGTGTATGTAAAAATCATTGATCTTTCATCAGGTAAGGTAACATAACAAGTGCCAATTCATTTTCTCAACAAGTTCGTGTACAACAAGTCAAGTAAATTTAATTAACACAGTCCAAAAGGCTGCACAGTCTGTTCAGCATACACAATCTATCCTTGGGGTCAACAGCCTCTTAGACACACTGATTAAAAACAAGCAGACTTGTGACATTAATGCTTGTAATTTGTGATTTTAAAAGGTTTTGTCAAAACATTTCATTAATTAGAGTACATTGAGTATATCTAGACTTGCTGCAGTCATTGTCCCTGTCTGCTGGCTGGGTCACAATGTGAGGTCTCTTAAAGGAACATTTACCCACTAACATCAGTGGATGGTTCCTGTTGAAGAATTACTCATTACTGACACTTTAAATGAACAATAAATATCTGTATCTAATTTGATAAAATAGCTCAGTATATATAAAATTCATCTTCTGGCTAATCTCGTTCTATTAACACATTTAGAAATATATTACCAGATAGGTGTGGGACTAAGTGTGTTGAAGGATGTTTAATTACCATGACTTGTTAAATTCCATAAACCATCAAATCCTCTGATTCTCAGAAATGTGGTCATAGAAATAGTCAGTCTTGATATCGGGTCAGAACTTAGTGTTGGTTTAAATCACTGAGACAGATCTTATTAGCCCATTATCATGTGTCATTATTGGAAAATTTAGCATCCCTGTTTGACTTTAAAACTTTAATTGTCCTCGATAGCATTGTCTGTTTTTTCAAAACCATGTTTGAAGTTAGAAAAATTCAGAGTAAGAGCCAAACTGTCCAACTATAAAACTATTTTGGGGTCTTATTTGAGCAGAAGACTTGAAACTGTATAGATAACACTGTATGCCTTTAAAGGAAAGGTAGAAGGTGAATGAATGCATTTCCCTAAGCTGCCTGTACATCGAGCTTAAGAAGCTGCGGGTGGTACTTTAATTATTTCGTCCCTTTCTTAATCACTTATTTTGAAAGCCCTGTCTGCTCATCGATAGCAGAGAAATGAATGTTATGTCTTAAAATCTTCCTTCCTCAGGTCCTTCTCAAACTATCAATAACGAGTTGGGAGGGAGGGATCCTCGGCCATCCTCAGCGCTGCTGATGGATATGCTCACACCTCCAAGAGGTAAACAGCATTGATTCTGTCCCACTATCACCTCTAATTTGCTTCCAGCCTCTGCACAATAAGCTCCTTTATGACTAATCACACCCATTTACAGGACTGATACAAGGCATTTTTTATTTTCAGAAGTGTGCCTGAAGCTCTCAGACACACTGTGTCAGTATTGAAATGTTTCTGGGCTGTCACATCTCGCCACTTCCTTAGCCCTAATGTGATCGATTGGGCCAGCTACAGAGCCATAACATGCTCCTCTACAGAGCGCTTTTATAGTAACATTTCAGGCCCAGTTGAATCCTACCTCCCCTGGGCTATTAAATGAAAAACTGGACCTCAAGTGGATCTCTGAGTCTGGTCCATCCCTGAGCTTACAGGCACGTTAATGACAGAAATTGTACATGTCAGTACTACCAGAGAGCCCAAGGATTAAATAATGTGCATGTAATAGTGAGATCTGAGGTCTTGGCCTTGATGTGCTAAGAACATTTGCAATACCACTTTAATGACGAAAGGAAGGAGCCGGGTCTGAGACTCTTGCCTTAGAGAACATGTCAGACCTTTCATGGGAACCATTTTTAATTGCAACCAAAAATGTCTATTAGTGAAGTCTCCCTTAGGCACATATTGTATCCATTATAGAGGTCAAACTGTTAGGTTGAAACACATCATTTCAAAGATTTTATCAGTATATATTTTTTAATATTATCATCATCATCATTATTATTGTTGTTTTTTTTAATGACTTTAACACATATTCAGATGACTACAAATGTGTGCTCAAATCTAGTGGATGAAGTCCGAAAATGTTACCTCTGCATGTGAAATTTCTGAAAATATGTAATATTATAAACACAGAGCAGTAAAACAAATGTCAGTTAATTCCGTGAATTCAATTCGAACTCTTACTCAGATCTTGTTATTATACCCATTTATGTGGACTGACTGGAACACATAAGATGGCATTAGCCCCCACATTGGTAGCAGATGGCCCATGGGGCATGTTTGCCAGATTTAAGACTTATAAAGAACTGTCACACACAAATAAATTTGGACAGTGTTGCTTTAACATCTGAGAACACTATTTAACTCATCCCATCTCAGGAAGTTTTCACACTTCACACTTCATTAACCTCTAGGGCACAGATTCCCTGGGAAGTCAAGGAAGGAAAATGCTTGTCTTTTTCATATAAATCACCACCAAGCGGTAAGCCCCCAATGACAACATTTAAATGCACATAGTATTCCAGATAATAGCTGATATTCCGGTTAAGGTGCGATTCAGTAAATGCAGTTTATATGCATCTCCACGTCTCGATCACAAATGCCCATGTACACATGCATAAACAAAATATTACAAACACTACTGTGAAAACCAATCTTGCAAAAAACAACTGTTATTGTAATAAGATGAAGTTTACTTGTCTCAGTATCCCAGATTAAATTGGGATATGCCAGCTAGCAAAGAAAGTGTTTACATACACATACTACCTCAAAACTAAATCCAAGTTAAATGCATTATCATTTTTTTGTTTACAGAGGAATGTACATAGCCATGTGTGTAGAATCTTTGGATTTTTGCCATGTAGATGCAGTTTCAGAGTAAAAAACTCAATAATAAATGGGATTAGGTGTTGAGATTTACACTAGTCAATCTATGTACTTGAGTATCTAAATGAATATCACAAATCCTTGTTTTTTTCCAGCATTAACTATTTATACATGTATAAATACTGTAAAATTCCTAACATGTCTATACTGATGTTGTTCAGTGTGATATGATATTGTGATATTGTGTTGTTGTTTCCCTTAAAATAAGGTTTAATGGCTTTTTATGAGGTGATAATGAAAAGAACAGAGACCCAGCCATGGAAGGTTAAGATATTTAATAAAGACAAATAAGCAAATGCTATGGTGTTAATTGTAGGGTCATTTTTGTAATATTGATTCATTGTTGGTCAAAATAGGAAATAAATAATACAAAGATTTACCAAATTAACCATTTCTCAACCGTTTCTGTCCCTGAATGTACTGCACTTGAGGTTTTCAATTGACAACCCTCCGAACATCTACGCTTGCAGAGTTCTTTCATTTGTTGTTAGACTAAGCTCCCTTAACCTAGAGGTGACAAATATGCAAACAAAACAAGCAATGTATACAACCTAGACTTACTTTCAGGGGTTGCAAAGGGCCAGCAAAGCAATAAATATCTTTACATTACTCTCATTACTAGCTGCATTTAGCAGGTACAGTTGCTAATCATTAGACATAGTAATTATTCTTACTTTGGAAAAGCAATCTTAAATCAAGGTCTGCTACCAGTGACTGTTTTCTCTTTTTTTGTGCATATTGATGTTTCTTTATGTTTACCTTTGAAAAAAGTTTCAAGCCCCCTGACGCCATCTACATCAACAGTTGAGTACTAATGTAATCGAAACAAAAAATTACTAAACTCAATCTTGATGGCCCTGTCTTTGTTGTCCAGCTAGTGGTTCCACGCTGCAGGCCGGCCTAGCTATTGTCTGGGCAACACAACAATCACTTCAACTCTTAATTGCATTTATTTGGTGGTGGGCCTTGACTCATCCAAATGGTACAATTTGAAATGAGACTATGCGAGCTGTCACATACATACAAAAGCATAGCAAAAATTCCTGTTTAATCTAAATGCAGGGCAACAGCTTGCTAAACTTTGACCAATTCTGTGGCTACTTCAGACAGCTGCTTTTCTAAACTTTTCTGCCCAACAGTAGTCAATATGATGGCCTTTGTGTACCCCCCAATTCAACCATCTGCTGCCAGCCATGTGCTGTTCTGAGAAGTCCACATGGGACTTTACTCTGGAGCTGTACCCTCTTCTTCTTTGGATCACAGCAATGTCCTGCCTTGGATGATGCTTCTGTACGCCTTTGGGATGTGGTTATTGAACAAAAGAAGTTTTTTCTCTCCCAAAGCTTTCAGGCAACAGCTGTGGGTGATCTCCTGGGTTCCTCTTCTGAGCCATACAGCCTGGTGGTGATTCACATTGATCCAGCAAGAATGATTCAAAGAAATTATAGGCTTATTGAACCATGAAACTCTATACTGGCACCTCAAGCACTGAGGTTACCTGGCTGCACTAATTGTTCCACTGCTACAAGTAGCAACTAATTCCTGCTTGGGCAGATAGACAGTATAAGCAAAAGACTCCTTCTCTCTTCTCGTCACTAGGAACCATACAAATATGGTAGATTTTGGAGTTTGGCTAGAAATTAAAGGGATAGACTATAAAATCTGAAAACATTATTAGCGTCCCCTATAAAAACTAGGGTACAATAAAGCAGAAGTGAGCGCAAAGATGTGCATTACTTTCCTTAGATGGATACAGTTACATACCAAGCAGTGTCCAATTGATAAACTCAGGAAGGCTGGAGCTTCAATCTGCAGGCTGTAGTTGAGCAATCAAATTTAGCCAAGACTGAAATGTTTATTTATTAGTATTTGCCATGGCTCATTGAATACGATGGCTTTGGTTTACATTATACTTTATTAAACACCCTAATCAGCTAAATAGTCACCATATTAACTCTGTCAACAGGAAGCCTGTTCAGCAATAAAAATACGTTTTCCTTCATGCAACAGGTTCTGGGAAAGTGCAGGTTCTTCACTACCTGCATCAATGAATGCATGTAGGGGTGACTGCTGTCCTTTATCGAGTGTGTAACGTATCCTATTTGTTACCCAAATGTTTTCTGGTCTTCTTTCTTACTAAACTATTGTGGTATTCTGCCCTCTACTCGTTGGAAAGGTTTCTTTTCATCGTGAAATGACGGTCCTCAAGAGTTGCTTCATCTTCTGTTTCCTTGAACCGCTGTTTCAAGGGCCTAAGCTCCAGCCTCAGTCGGCTAATCATAGCCAGTGGTCATCACGTACTAGACCAAACCCTTTAAAAAGCAAGGCCAATAGCTGTTATTGCCTGGAGTTTTCTGTCAGTGTCACCCTTCCCTCTTGGATCAAGGATTGCTTTCACATTCTCCTTAAATTAAAGCCACTCCCGCATGACAACCTAACTCCACCTACATCTTGTAGCTTAGCCACAAGCACATTGGAGGGTCTGTTGACTGTGAGCTGCCTCATCATCTGGCAGATCTTGAAACTCACAATGAGTTGTTTCTGTGCAGTTCAACAACTCGTCCTTTCACCATCATGCAGGCCTTGTGGCAGCTTATTGCCAGTCATGTGGGTTGTTCTCTGTACATTCACAATCCCATCTCCCACAAATTCATCCGCAAGTGTGCCCCATCTCAGCATTTAAATGATTTCCCAAACCTTATGTTAGCGCTGTAGTTTCGTGATTGTAACTTAGCCATACCATAATTATGCTTTAGCTGCCATGTGCAGATGTCATAGGATAAAAAGAAAAACATGATTAGTGGATATTTTTATCATGAAAGACTTGCACTTTGTTTCTCTCTTAAAGCATAGAGTGCTGTGCTAATGCAGAATAGTTTCATTTGAACATTATGAGAAAGATTTCTCAATTTATCCACTACTTATGCTGATTTAAGAGTTCACATCTTACATACCTTTGAGTTCTGTAATGCATTTTGACACACTAACTTAAAAAAAAGAAAGCTTGAAAATGGTGTGTACCATCAAATAAAAAAAAAAATGTAATGTAGCTTTTGCACCAGCCAGACTGAATAGACCATCCAAAGAATATTTGAATGTTTCAAATACCTAATCTACACATTGTGGAAAGTCTGCCAATTAGCCTACACATGCATGTGACTGGAGCCAAATGAACGCCAAGGATTTGTTGTAAATGATTTAAACCATATTTTTTCAGAAATAGAATCACCGGAGAAGGTGATAATTGGCACGTATAGATGTATGTATATGCAGATATAGGTACAATATTTATAGATATATTGCAATATTGCCTGTATTTTGGAACAGTAGCAATGTGTATATACATTAATGCAAAAGATTACCAACATAACTGAGGTGTTAACAGCATCATGGAAGGCTTTATAGCAATACCAGTTGTTGTAAAATTTGAATAATCTGTGTTGATTCTCTGCAACATAAGATTGAGCTCTCAGACGCCATTCCAAAGCTCCTGATGTCGATCCAATTCACATATACCCCTGCTATTTAAAGAAAGTTATCATGTAGGCCATTAGCTAATGTTTATTATGCTCCAGTCTGTTAGCCAAAAATTAGCAGTAGTTAGTGGGAGTTATAGTGGCTTAAATATTGTATAATATTATGTTACCTTGGCCTGTTTGCTGCTTCATTATTGTCTGGTGGTTGTCTAGAAGATCTTAGATTTACAAGACTTTAAGCCTCAGCTAGTATCCATCCATGAACAATACCTATAAAGTACACCCTACTATACAACATATACCAACTGTACATGCAGTAAGTGCCAAGTCTACCTGAAGAAGGGCATGAAAACACGGAGTAAAATGTTCCAGATTGGGTTTGTTGGTCTGTTTGGTTTACTTTTCTGCTGTGTACTGATGTTTTAAACTCACAAACTCACCTGGGAGTCGGGCCTTATCTAAAGATATTGTAGTAGATCTGACAACTACGACAAGTTTGAGACGAGTGCCATCAAGGTGTTCCTCAAAATTAGCGAATTGCTGAATTACTTTTATGTGGTCTTCCAAGGATTTATGATACGTAGTCGTTTGGGATACCGCAGGAGAACATCAGGCTTGCTTGAATATCACTTCGTATCACATCAAACATATTAAATACGTGATGACTACACTGTGGTTTTTTTGGAAAGAGGAAGCTGTCAGGTTTAAGTACTGAAGACAACGAGGTGTCAGACAGGAGCTGTTCACTGGGTTTGAAATTTATGTCCAAGCATGTCTGCCAGTAGACTCATAAGAGGACCCTCTTGTCTTTAAACTAAGACATTTTTTAACACATTATCTACTTTTGGTAATATCTTCTTTGTCCTATGAATTGTTAGCTTGTGTAATCCGAAAAGCACAATACAGGTCACTTTAGATAATGAGGCCAGACAGATAGTAACAGGTGTGACCATGCTGAAAAGACTCCTGTCGCCTCTCACATCATCACACAAGGATGCAAGTGCTCTTATTGTGAAGAGGAGTCTAATATCTAATCCTTCCCTACAGCTATTCCAAGACAATATGAAGCCAGCATAATGCAGAAATGTGCAATATTTAATGAGAAAGACTCTTTCTTTTTCTTTTTTTTTAAATAAAGGAGGAGGGAATTGGTGTGTTATTGCACTAATGTTATTGCATTTAAGGAAACTGACCTTCTCATTCTTCTGAATTGCGTAACTTCACAGTAAAAAGACGATTATAAGTGTTTGACCGGTCACTCCAAGATATTCATTGGTTTATTTTCATGGTGGTCGTTCTCAAACTTTTACATTAACATTTTTTTTTTTTTTTGTAGGGCACTCACCTCACAGTTACAATGTGGGAGAAAAATAGTGAACTTTTTAATAAAGGAACATTGTGTGAATATAAGTGATGAGTATCAGCACATCAAGAGAGTTTAAAAGATAGATGTTTGCCCGTTTGCGGATATTTATCTTTATAACTTCACCGAATCTGTTCTCTAATTGTTTCCTCATTACTATTATATTTCATATTTTGTCTTTTTGGTCACATATTTCTCATACACAAGTTATACTTGAATGCAGTGTATGTGGTAAGTTGTCAGCCTTTATGTTGTGGATGTGAAATGCATGCTTTCTGTGTGCAAAGTGATATTTGTTTAATTTTTAGTACTTTTTGAGTAAAGATGTTTGGAATACACTGTTTATCAGAAAGCTGACAATTATTTTGACATAGCAATCAGCACATGTTGTCACTATGGCACTAACTCTGATACAAAGAATAAAATAATGTATCCTGTCTTATAGCTCAAAGCAGACTAATGTACCATTTTTCAAAATTTTTGTTCATATATTTTTCAGGAGTACGCTGTGTGTTCTGAATTGTTCTCATAAGTCGTGATGATTTACTCAATACACAGATATCATCACAACAAGAAAATAAAAACACCACAGGAGTTATGATGTTTTACTATGCCAGCAGGATTTTATGATATTTTAATCCTCTTTTTTATCCACCTTTTTAAAGTCAGCTATCCAGAGTGGATGATAACTTTGACTTGAAGTGCTCTGAGTGTTTTTTAAGGAAAAAAAATAATAAATCAGACAAATTCAACTAGCGGGTGGTTAAATGGATCATGTGGTCAATTAATCTTATTTAGCAAAGCATGTGTACAATTTTAATGCATACTTAAATTCGCCTAAATTTAAGTCAAGTCTTTTTTCCCCCTTTAACGGCACAGAAACCTGCAAATGTTCAAGTGTTATTAACTAAAATTTGATTGGAGGGATTCTTTCTTTTTCGCGCAATACTCCGAGATAATTAAAATTATTTTAAGGATCGTCCAGAAATCAATGCAGATGGTAATTTCAGGCTTATCCCAGGTATGCACAGGAAAGATAAGAATGATTAAATCCACCGGCGCATTAATGAGTATGTAGATGTAAAATAATCCTAAAAGGCATGGCAGAGTTGCTGCAGGAGAAGCCAAATGTCAAGTGCCATTTTATTTCATGGAGGATCCTTTTTAAAGTGACACGGTTCTTTCTTATCCAAGCCTCTGAGATCTCATAGAGCAACACAAAGCGCACAAGAGTAGCCTGTGCAGACAGGCGGATTTTGTGGTGAGAACACAGGTCGTCCATTTGACTTGATTTTGAGCATGAAACTTGCAAAAAAAAAAAAAAAAAAATCCCTCCCTGTCACAGCTCTTTGGAAATTCATTCATTTGTGTCGAACGGGGGTGTGTGTGGGAAGAGCAATAATAATATCTCAAAGTCCCATTTCACGTGATACTGAAAGAAAATATTTTTGTTTGTCTTGTTTCAGGTGTTATATATGAAATTTGGAAAATTTAAAATGCAAAATAACAAAATCTCTGCAACAGTAAATATCACGAATGTACATCCGGCGCAGTAACAAAAAAAACTGATCACTTTGGGTCTAATCTGACTTGGTTTTCTTGGATATAATTTGGGAAACACACAGACATGATGTGTGTGATGGAAGCTGGTGGGGGGGGGGGGGAAAAAAAAAAAACACATTTGGCTTGTCATTTGCTTTGGAAATGAGAGGCTTATTTCTGCTGCGAAAATCGTGTGCAGCATCGCATTGCTGCAAATGAGACCCTCAATATCATGGCCATAATTAATTGTGCAAATTTGTTTCTATTAAATAAAACTAACACATACTGAGAAAACTCTATTAGCCTTAATTAAGCTTGATATCCTAATTTAGGGAATGTGTGGTTGAAAACAAGCCGTTTTGGTAGATTTTTTTCTCTGTCTTTCTCCGATAGTGGAAAGCCCCACCAGCTCTCTGCCTTTGGGCTGCTTTTCCTCCTTTGAGAGTTGGAAATGAGAAATGGAAATGGAAATACCAGGAGGTGCTAAATTAGCTGCCTGATCTGCACTTATTGCCGCATACAGGCCCCTATTACTTTGCCAATCTGTGCCTCTCTTTTAGCATTCCGGGCATGGAGAAGCTTCGAGATAGCAGATTTATCAAATGGGAAAATGAATGCATGATGATCAGTTAAATTGAAAATCAGCGTCTGCATGACAGCCCGACCTGACACCTCCGTAATTAGAAAGAAAAATGATGGCGTCCGATGCATAATAGAGCAAAAACAATTTACACTCTCCCATAATGATCCGGCGTTCAAATTGAAAATTTCTCCGGGTATAAATTGAATTCATAAAGTATGATTCATGGACGACACATCTCCTGGAGGCTGCCTGGGCATATCGATTGATAGTTTGTCTTGAATCATGCAGCGTGCAGCTCTCAGGCAAGAAAAGCTTAACTACTTAAGCAAATCGCTAATTTCACCTTAAGGCCACCAATGTGCAGCCAGCGATACTCCCATTCAGTGTGCTAATGAATTATGGATGAACTGGGCACACGTCCCAAATAGCCTCAGAGTAGCGTGGAAAAAAAAATAATACACACCGAAGAATCTTAGAGGTTATGTCAAATTGGCCCCCCGTTGTCCTACAATTTGGGATGTGTGTGTGTTCTTAAAAAAGCAATGACAACCTACGGATTGGATCAGTTTTGATCTTGAATTATGTCACAATAATCCAAATGTAGGTTGTTTTAACCTTTTGAATAAAATGCATGATAATAACACTGCAAGCCATCCCTCAGAACTTCGATTGCTACAAAATAAAAGCACCCTGGCGACTTAACTGTTATGGAAAAGTTAAAGTGATATCATGAAGGTGATAAATAAATAAAAAAAAAACACACCATAAAGCACAATGAGCTCTCTATAAGCACCGTGCAGACACAGGATGCACCTCTGAACCAGGCCAAATCCTCTGTTGCCTCCTCATGTTGCCCCCCACCACCAAAGCACCACCAAAGCACCTCCAACCTAATAAGACATTGCTTCCCAGAGCAAACAGCTGCATGGGTTGAAATTTATGTAAATATTTTGAAAGGGACACTGGCTCAGAAATTCATTTGCGCCGGCTCAGACGTATAAAAAAAAAAAAAAAAAAAAAAAGCTCGCCCCTCTGATTATTTTCAATTTATTTGCAAATCAAGACCCAAAGAGAACACTAAAGGGCTTGTGGGGCTTTAACGAGGGAGGGTGGGTGGTGGATGAGGGGGCAGAGCTGCTTCTTCTTGTTGTTGTTTTGTCTTTCAGATGTGTTTTTTATGCCACACAGCAGCCTCGACATCTCTTCCTTGGGTCGACGTGATATTGTGGTCAACACTGCTAATATTGCAAAAAAGGAAAAAGAAAGAGAAGAAAAAAGGGGGGAGCAGATGTCCCAGATCCCGCACGGCTTCCCTGGGGACCACCAACCCTATTAGAACAAATGTGTTCTGCTATTGTAAATAGGCACGTTTGCCTCAGCATCCACCCCCCCCCCCAACACACACACACACACACCCTTCCTATTACAGCCGACGCATGATCAATAGGCTGATAACACAGAAACATCAATGTAAAGCGACAGAACAATGAGGGATATCATCGAACATCTATCTTAATATAGCCCTGCTACAAGGGGCCCTGACAAAGTGGAGAGAGAGAGAGAGAGAGGAAGAAGAGGGAGAAGGAGAAGAGGATGAGAAAAAAAAATGCTCATGAAAATGCCTCCCCACGAATCCCCATCTTCCTATCCAATATGCACAAACACACACACTCCCAGCTGCCGGGGCTATTATTTTCCTATTTCAATTTGACACCCAGGCCTTTTCATGCTAATTCTATTATTCTTGGAAGTTTATGTGATTTCATATCACTAGAAATCGGTAATGTATTATAACCCCCTTTGAGCTAAAATAAACTGAATCCCCCTGCAGTAGCCACCGGGAAAATAATTACTTTCATATCAAAACTCTGCAGGAGTCGAGCGGGTCCTTTTCGCCTCGGGCTCGTAACCTCATTTCAGTGGGGGCTTATAGATGAATAAATTTGTTAAGGCAATATACAAAGTACAACATGAGATTTCTTAAGAAAGCCCTTCCCTACTGTACGCTGTGGTCCTGCTCCGGATGTGCTGCTATTTAAGGTCTCACACGGTTTGAGGTGCTTGTATACAATAGATTTATTTAAGAAAAAAACTTACATATATAAATAGTATAATACCTTTTTTTACAGCTCTTGAGGATTTTTGTTGGTCTCGTGGTCTCGTTGTTTGTTTTTTTTTGTTTGTTTGTTGTTGTTTTTTGACAAGTTATCACACGTTAAAGGATATCTAGAGACTCCTGACACACACACACGCTCACACACACACTCGCAGAGAGAGAGAGAGAGAGAGAGAGAGAGAGAGAGAGAGAGAGAGAGAGAGAGAGAGAGAGAGCACACCATTGTCAAAAATATCAGCAGATTGGGGAAACCTAGATTAGATGCAAAGATGTGGTTTTAAGCTTTGGCCTAATGAAAGGTGTCGTTTAGAGGCTATATCAGTGTGTTTCTCTTTCTTTTCTTTTTTACCCCCAGTGATTTATTCCAAGTCGACATCTTTAGAGTCTGTCTTTGTGTCTGCCGTGCTGTCACCGAGGACACACTCGGCCCTGTCGGGGTGGTCCCTGTCCTCTGAAGCCTCTTTTCTGTCTGCAGCCTTAACGAGCTGCGCGCCGTGTTCGTGGGCGAGAGTCGAGTCGCCGCAAATCACAGAGGTCTGGGGGCTTTTGCCGGCGGCGGCCCCCCCCGGCGGGCTGGCGTGCGGGGAGCGCGTCTTCTCCTCCGACCCCGCCTGCCCCCTCTGCGCGGCGTCCGCGGAGTCCGGCGAGCCGCTCCTACATCCCGCAGAGAGCCCGCAGCGGACAGCGGTGTGGTTTCTCTCCGCCGTGTCCCCGTCAGAGTTCAGCGCTGTGGATGATGTTGATGATGATGATGATGATGTGGTCTTCAGAGCAGTCTGAGGAACAATGAATCCAAGCGGCTGTGTGATGGGGTAGAGCAGGAAGTGGCCCTTCCCTATCAAAGGCCGTGAGGAGGGTAAGGCCGCGGGGTTGCGTCTCGGTCTGGAGTCCGACAGGAGGCTCTCGACGCTGAAAGGGTTGAGCTTCTGCGCGCCGGAGGCCCTGCCGCCGCCGGAGCACAGGCTCGACCGGTGGCCGGCGTCGGTCGAGTCCAGCTCGGAGCCGCCAGCGTCCTGGTCCAAGTGTCTTTGGTTCTGGCTTTGGGTCTGGAGAGGGTGAGGCGTCTGGTCGCAGCCGCCCTGCGCCTGGTTGCCCCCCGCACAGTCGTAAGGCGTGCCCGCGGTGTGGTCGCTGTCGGTCACATGCGACACCCCGCTGTCGCTGTCCGAGCCCGGGGTGTGAAATAAATCCCCCGAGAGCAGCTTGTTCTGGGACTTGAGCAGCCGCCGCTCCTGCTTCCGCTTCTTCTTCTCCAGCCGGTCCAGCTCTCTCCGGGCGATCTCCTCCGGGTCCATGGGCTCCCCGCTGCAGGTGGTGGGGTGGGCGTTGTGGGCAGGTCGACCCGGACCTTTCTTTGTGTTCTCCTTTTTCCTCCACTTGGCCCTGCGGTTCTGAAACCATACCTGCGGAGAGCAAAGCCAAATTAAAACAAAGTGAAGAGGTGTGTGAGGTGCACCTGTGTCACTGCAAATGGGAAAATTAATTAAAGTTTAAAAAAAATTGCAGATGGTTTTACAATATGGTAATTAAAGAAATAGTGAGGTTACATCTTGCTAAGTGTGTTTTTTTCTGTGCAGGCCTTTAATTGGGCCTTTGATTAAAAGCCAGTCTGTGCACAGGCAAAGGCTGCAAAAAAGTTGGGATGAAGCCCAACAACAGAAGATTTATTAACAGGACAGTTAAAGTGGAGCTCAGGTTTACAGAGCTTCATTTTTATATTATCCTCTATATGTAATATTACCTCTATACTGATCAGGATTTCACTTTGCTGTTTTCAACGACAAAAATATTCTCATAATAAAATCAAATAAAATAGGTCGGTGTATCCACTCATGCAGTTAAACTCACTGGGGTTGGGAGCAAACATTGAACCGTTCTGGTCTTTGTTTCTCCAAGATTGTCAATATATCTGATAAAATACAGAAATTCTGACAAAATAATTAAATGAAATAAAAAAGAGAAAATATCAGCCGGCATTAAGGGCTCAATTATTTTTCAAAATAAAAGCGTAATTAAAATTGATTTATTTGACTAACACGAGCCAGGAAAGGTCAGACAGCTCACATCCGTGCAGTGGGTGCTTTTAATTATTAAATAAAAATATATATATTACAAGCTTTGTATTATGACCCCAGAATTAACCCAGGCTGCTTGAAGATTTATTCTATTTATTTTTTTTAGGGATGCACACACACTCACACACATGCTTTAAAAAAAACAGCTAATATTAAACTATTTAAAGGAACAAAATGGAAAATTACCTGAACCCTCGATTCTATCAAGTCCAGCCGGAGAGCCAGAGCCTCCCTCATGAAAACGTCGGGGTAGTGGCTCTCGTTAAAAGCCTTTTCTAATTCCTCCAGCTGCCAACCGGTGAAATTTGTGCGAGTTCTCCGTCTCTTGCAGCCGGGGCTATCTTTGTCTGGGTCCCCCGAGTCTGACAGCGAGAACGAGAACACGTAAACAAAGGAAAAACACAAACATGTATATATGTATATATATATATATATATATATATTTTTTTTTTTTAATGACCACATTTGAACACAATCCTAACTAGCCTGTCTTCATGCATGTGCGAGGAATCCTGCAAACTTTGGAGGAAAGGAAGAAAGGTTGCAGCTTCTATAAAATCAGTCGCCCTCCCTTTCATGTTTTTCATCTGAATTAAGAGGAAGTACTCAGCATGTTAACACAGGCACCCCTTGTTTTGGTGTTTACTGGCTGACAGGTACATTGTTGGGTTTTTTTGTTTGTTTTGCTCGGCTGCATCCTCAGCTCTCGTTGATGGAAATGCAGAGCAGTGGCGGTGATAATGGGAGGTGAATAATGCTCCTTGTGCCTGCCTGATGTGTGTGTGTGTGTGTGTGTGTGTGTGTGTGTGTGAGGTTTGTCTTGCCCTTTAAAACAAACCACCGGGAGGATAACTTGCATCTCAATGTGCAGCCTTTGTTTTTCTGTTGTTGTTTTTGTTTTTAAATCAGACCTAGAAGGAGAGGAGGAAAAGGAGGAGGTGGAGGAGAGCTTTTTTGTGGCTCACCTGTCAGTTTGTAGTGCTGATTATCTCCATTCATCCCGCAGCCCGACGACAAGAGCGGGTTGGAGCTGCCCACCGACGCCGCGCAGGAGCCATTAAGTAATCCGTCTATCGAGAAGGGGACCGCGGACGCGGACTGGAGTTGGTGGCCGGCTAATTCGTAAACGTGATGGTGGCTCAGGTGGTACGGGAAGCCCACCATCCCGCCGAGAGAGCCCCCGAACTGGGCGTGAGGTGGATCCAGTATCCTGCTGTCCATCATCCCGCGGGCGAGAGAGGGGGAAGCGACGTGCGGAGGCCGGCGACGGGGATTTAAAAAGCATGCAGCGAGCGCGGCCGACGAGCGGGGGACATGATGCGGAGGGAGGGGATGAGCTGTACTTTATCCACATGAACCTCCCCGATAATTAGCCCGGGATCGGGGACCGCGAGGCCCAATGAGAGGCGGTAATGGGCGCTGACGTCAGAGGCGCGCTCTGCGAACGCTCCCCGTATCGATTGCTAATTAAAGCTGACATCCACCTCAATAAACAATATCAGAGCTGTCACAACAAGACGGGAGGGCTTTGATAAGAACTACATCGCGACTACACCGGGGAGGAGAGGAGAGGAGAGGAGGGGAGGAGGTGGGGGGGATCAGCCCGGGGAGGAAGAAGAAGAAGAAGAAGGGCCGAGTCCCGGAGAAGAGGAGGCTGCAGGAGGAGAGAGGAGAGTTTTTTGTTGAGAGGAGGTGGATGATGGGCCAGGTTAAACAACACAGTGGTCAAATTTGATCCAAGTTAAAGCCAGATCTTTATTAGTATCTCACCACTTGTGTTTGCTTGTGATTTGTTGTTAATTTCTGCATTTTTAGACGTAAAAAACATAAAAAATATAAGAATAAAAGCTGATGCATGACTGGAAAACTACAATAATAACTACTAATGAATTAAAATATTCTTTTTTTTTTTTTTTTTTAAACTGTGGGACCCCTTTCTTGTCCCCGAGCCCCACTTTGGGCACCACTGAAGTTAAGATAACACACCCCCTCCTACTCCTCCTTCATATTAGTTATGGATCATCATTTAAATACATTAAACAGTCTGCTGGCAGGTTCACATGAGAGACAAAAAACAGGGGGGTCTGTTGAAATATGGGTGTATTTAAAAAAAATTAAATAAAAATAAATAGGTAGGGGAGAGGGATATTGCTGAAGGCACAAAGTGAAAGTGTAACAATTTCTACTGTTACAAGGCGAAAGATGAAAAAATATGCCCAAATAAAGGAATACATGAAGCACATCTCAGTCCCACAATGTCCAAGGAAAAGTCTCCTGTCAGGGTGCAGGACTGGGGGGAGCTCCTCCACTTGTGCAACCCCCACACCCCCACCCACCCCTCTGCACTCAATATGTGACCGGCCTAAATCCTATCTCCTCATTAGGGCTTCCCAAATAATTAATTCGACTTTATTTATCCCAAGTCTGGCGCTGTCATAATGTTAATCAGAGTTGAAATTTCGCACCCGACTCATTCCCTGACCCTTGGCACCCGGATTGGCATGTTGTAATAACCTGAATCTCTCAACAGAAGCTGCGATAATTGTTACCCTATTAGCATGCAAATTGTTTAATTAATATTATTATGAGGAATGTATATAATCCGCTCGTCACTTGACCCCCAAGCCCAAATAACAACCCCTTCTGTATTTCAGCGTGCGCGGCCCTACATTTTAATGAACTCCTCAGCAATGATCTCGCCTATTTATCCATCTTTTTTTTTTTTTTTTTTGCAGAAGAAGAAGAAGAAGAAGAAGAAGAAGAAGGAGCAGGGTTGTCTTTGGTTTCCTCCGCTTCTCCCTCAACACTCTTTGTATTCTGACTTTAATTTCAGCGCACACGGACAAGATCTTATGAATAATTCCTCCCCATTCATTTCTATTTCTTTTTTTTTTTTTTTGAACATCTAAAATTCAATAATTGCTTTTCGTCATTTCCAAGCACATATAGACAACGTGTGTGTGTGTGTGTGTGTGTGTGTGTGTGTCACCACCACCACCACCTCTCTTCCTCCAAACTCGCAGGGAGCTCAGTGAAAGGCAGCCCTTGACACAGTCTCCAGAGACGTTGCATTTAAATCCGTTTTTCTACAACCGGGTGACATTGTCAGATTCTAGCTTTAATTAACCCGATAATAAGGCGAACAAGGCCAGCGTTCAGCCCTGCCTTGTTACCTTCTTTATAACTGGACCCCCCCTTTTTTTGGCAGCTTCTTAGAGGAAGGAAAGAAGGAGGGGGAGAAAATTATATAATCTTATATATATATATATATATATATATATATATATATATATATATATATATATATATATATATATACATATGGTTTTGATTTTATGTTGCACCTTTTGTTGCAGCCTCTGTGATGTGGATCAATAAGAGCACGTGGGCCTATAGACTAATTGATTAACTTTCCATCCAGACAGATGAATTCCAGGACCAGATGAGAGGAAGACACCTTTACAGTTTTCATCTTGAAAGTGATATGACTTTACAATGACTGTAAAAGGAATGAGTGATGTATAAAGGGACATTTTGCTCAGTTTGAAAGTTTAAGTGAAAATTTTAGACATAAACTTGCCCTTTCTGAAAAAAACAACCAATACTTTGTCACATTTGCAACATTTCACTGTGTGTGTCTGTTTGTCACCCTTCACCTCGAGCACCTTTGGATGATAAAACAGGGCCTTTTCCTCCCCCTTTAGAGAGAGAGAGAGATTTAAATTCACTCTCAAGAGTGGCTCAAAGGTGTCCTGACCAGCAACACACGCTGAAGCCTGGAGGAGTGAATCACATCCATGAAGAGATGATGCGTTTGACTTATGGCCACTTTACACTCAGAGGCAGACGCACTGTTGCTGTTGTTGTTGTCATTGTTTTCTCCCCTTGTTGCTTTATCTTTAAATGTTTATTTGATCATTTCGGAGTGTTAAACGCAGCTGCAGTCGCTCAGGAGTGCTCTTAAGTTGTGCTGCGGAGGAGTCCACCCCTCGCCTCAGCAGTGATGAATTTTGAAAAACAGCAGTGGTGGAGCATGTTTGAAGTCTCACACACTCACACACACACTTATTCACTTACTTATACTCCAATCAACAGTTCAAAAGTCCAAGCACACAGTTCACTTTAATGTTTTTCTGCAGCCTTTGTACTCAAAGTTTCTTTTCTTAGTGAGGGGGGGGGTACACAAACACCAAGCCAACCACCTCTACTTGCACTTTACCCCCCCACCCCCCACCACACAAATAAATCTCCTCAATGCCAACTTTTTGTCTTGTTTGCCTGTTTGGATGAGTCTCCTAAGAGGATTTTTGCAGCAGTCAACACTCACCTGCCTCCAGATAACCAGATAGCTGAAATTCAGAGGAGTGCCAACTTCTTAAAAAGAAAAAAAAAAAAAAAAAGGTGTTCAAATGATACACCCCAGTCCCAAATAAGACACAGGCCTTATCGAGACGCCCATCCAACACTGATGCTTACTTTAGCAGCACAGAATCAAATTCATTTTTAATTAGGCAGGCAAATTAATAGGCAGCAGTTTAGGAGTTTAATTACTCAATTAACTTCACGCACGTTAATTTTTAACTATCTAAATTAGGTTGCACATTATTCGATTTGATGATAATTATAGAATTAAATCTAAATTAATTGTTTTGGATGATTTGGATGAACTAGATGCAATTCCAATTAAACAGCAGGAGGAGGGGAGAGAGAGGAGAAAGAAGAAGAAGAAAAAAAAGACTGGTTGCCATTTTAAGCTCGCAAATCCTTTGATTCGATTTTAAGCAAGAAACTCTGCCTCGAAATTTTTTCCTCTGATCCTACAAATTCTCTCTCCCTCTAATCCCACAATTAAAAGTTTCCTCCCATCTAATTATCTGTAATTGTGCCGCTGTCAAAGTAGAATGGAGAAGTGAAAGCGATTGATTTGGACTTTTAATTCAGTTCATTTCTGATAGAAGAGAAAGTAATTCCCTTCAAATTACCTCATTCAATCCTGACACCCTAATGCCCTTCAAAATCTTTTTTTTTTTACTCCCCAGCATTTATATATTAAAAATGAAGCTAGAATGACTAGTGCCTCCTAATAATAATAACCAAACTTCCATTAGAATAATAATTTCATTTCAATTAAAACTGACTTATCACCTTTGCTAAAACGTGCTTAATATGCCGAAAATTATCAATGCTTGAAGGAGCCCAAACTGGGGAGTCTAATTGTAATCAGCAAATCAGAGGTGCTTGTCGCTGCCGTGCCTTTGCAGAGAGGCAGTCTCGGAAATAGAACTAATTTACTCAACTCCCCCGGGAAATCCGCTCAACAGATTAACATTTTCAAAATATAGTAATGATATAATTTGAGAAATGGTGACGCCAATTTGTGAGGAGCCTTTGTGCAGAATAATTTGCATTTTTTTTTCCTCCTTCGCCACCGCCTGCATTTTGCCCCCGTTAATTACAGCTCCGCAGATGAAGGGTGTGCTGTTTGACTCAGTGCTTATTATTCAACTTCAATCTAATAATTCAACTCTACAGGAATATATATATATATATATTTCTTAAAAAAAAAAAAAAAAGTGTAGCCTATCCACATTTTAAGCCATCCTCCATATAATCAGAAATGGTTTTGGATGGGTGGAAATATTAATAGGTGCATATAGGCTGCCTGTCACTGTGCATGTGTGTTATTGCAGCTCATATATAGCTGCTGTGCGTGGCTCTATATGGATGTGCTCAGAAGGAAAGACCTGTGCCTGCAGATGATGATGATGTGAGGGTTGTGAGGGGGGGGGAGGTTGCTTGATTTTAAGCACCTTGGACAGCGTCAAACACCCTAAAAAAAACTCTTCCTGCAACAACATCCTAGTTTCCTGAGAGAGAGAGAAAGAGAGAGAGGTGGTATGAATAAACTCCACAGGTCACCTTCCACCTGCACATTAAGCAGGCATATTAAACTGTGATGCATCAGTACTTTCACAAGAGTTGCATGGCTAAACTTTGGAGACTAATCCTAGAATACAAAAAAAAAATAAAAATGAGGAATGAAGTTGAGACAAGGCCTCAAAAATGTAGCTATTTATTATCGTCAAATATATAGTGTCTAGGCTTGTGTAGTTTATTTTGGCTGTAGCCAAATTGGAAGTGATGGCAGGATAGCTAGCAGTCCCTCGCTGTTTCCTCACATTACAAAGATCTGGTAGGGAGAGCGGTGACTGTACTCTGCAGCCCGGCCATCTGCTGCTGTACAAAAAAAAAAAAAAAAAAAAAAGAAAAAAAATACCAAAAACCCCAGAGATATTTACTGTAGAAGCACACTGCAGCGAAACAAGACAACATGTTCTGACACAAGAAGACAGATTGAGGCTTAATGTGAACTTTTCAGGCGCGTGCTCGACAAACTCGGTGGCTTATCTTTTATTAATGCTGCTCTTTCCCCACACAAAATGATGTCGCAATAAGAGGAATATTTTGGACATCAGGTGTTGTTGTCTGATCATGTTCACAGGTGGGGTTTACAGTCACATCATGCAGGAACATGACCTCACTCTGCATCCTGAATTTTGTTATTAATTAGCCACTAAAGCCTCATAAATACGACCACACTAGTGTAGCTGCAGACCTTTAGGGCCTCCTTGACCTCTCATCAGGACTTCCTCAAACCAAAACTACCCAAAGACCTGCAGCGGTGTGGATAAAAAGGCCTGGTGTGCCCTCTAGTGGCCGTTTGCCTTATTCTACGTCGTGTGCCACAAGAAAAGAGCGTCAGCAGACACATAATAATGAAGGCCAGAGGTCTGCAGGGTTCGCCACATCAGGACCAACAACGTGTGGTAGTGAGGACGGACAACCAACCAAACAACACACGTTTATACGTTTGTGCCTGAAATGTTTAAGTGTTCTTGAGCGAGAGCGGACCGCTGAGCTCTGTCACCAAGCTGTTGATTTCCCCATGGCGATCATAAAGTGTTTTATCAGCTTTATCACTAGATGTTATAGTAAAAGAAAAACATCCAGACTTTCTAAATCATCATATGGTTGTTTAATACTGACCGAGTTTCTGTGTAGTAAACGCCACAGATCTGCAGTCAAAGCAGTGTAAAAAAACTCAAATAATTTAAAATTTCTTTCTTTCTCTCTCTCTCTCTGTACTGGGACTGAGGAATAAGGACATCATCACATGCAAAAAAAAGCACATACAGCCAAAATAACAAAGATGTTGCTCATGATGTAAAATGCACAAACTTTGATGCAACTTATTTGATGCTACTTATGGAGTTTGGTATTTGAAGGTTATTCATTTTCAAATATTTGTCTGATTTCAGGTGAAGATGACTCCACTGCTTACAGTTCATCACAAGCGGACGGACTAAATACATGAGATTCGACTGCGCTGCTGAGAGCCCCTGTAATCCTCTATCATTTCTAATAATTTGACGTTGCATTCTTAACAACTGCAGAAGAGGTCTGGAGAGAGCTGGGCGGATGTGCGTGGAGGGCCAGGTGTTTTCGGAGCGGTGCCATCTGGCCGCAGCCTCGGCAGAGTACGTGGCAGGTGTTGTGGCGCAGGAGAGAAATTTACTGTCTGTTCACGGTGATGATGCGCTCCAACGTTACATTTAACATCTCGAAGGAAGGATATGTTCTGGTGCTGTCGTTTAAGTCGCTTACTTTATTGATCTCTTCATAATAGTTTTGTGGGAATGTGCAGGAGAGTAATGGCAACACTGAAAAAGTCGTTGCAATCCTCATCTTAGTTCATTAAAGTCTATTTATCACTTATTATGATTGAAGAACCTTTAAATACAGCACATAAAGACATGAAAAACCTTGTAATGGATGCCCGGTTGTGGCTTTCTTGTTATAATTCTAGTTCAATGTAATAATTAAAGAGAATTTCCATTTCAAACAAGATTTTTGTGTCTCGACAACGTCCGCATGTTTAAACTGTGGTCGGATAAATCCTTTGGGATCTCTACTCAGTGTTCATCCCGAGCTCAGTGAGAAGAATCCTGCTGCCATCAACTGGTAAAACCTGCAAAGACACCACTCAGCCTGCTGCCATTAAACCCAGAAGTTCTCCGCTCCGGTAAATGAACATTCAAAGCCATCAGTTTGCAGGAGATTTAGCCCACGTGCCATCTAAAACAATGCTGGCTTCAATTTGGCTCCATTATCCTCACTCATCTGAGAGAGAACAGCCCAAACTCAAATTCAAGAACATCATTTAAGATCCATTCTCGGTAAATTGTCAAGAGATTGGATCATTGGACCCCAGTTTAAATAATTGATGTCAGATTGTGATATTGGAATTATACGGCTCTATCTCACTTTTTAATAAAACTGAGTTACACACATTTTCATGAATGCTGAATATTACTTTAGGTTTTTTGAAAGACTCTTTTGGGGTTAAATATTTCAAAAGGATGGAAAGCGCATAACTTTTTTTTTCTCCTTTCTGGCATACCGAATCTTCAACGATCAGTCCATCAGAGCGGCTGTCGACCAACCATGGAGAACTTTATATTTCCAGCCTTAAAAGATTGAATTTATTATGACTCCTATTAAGTTTAAATCAACCCTCAACTTGGCTGATCCTAAAAAGACAGAGAAATGAAGATACTGGAGTGCATATTTGAGCAAACTTAAGATAATATAAGTGTTTCAGAAAAAGGGAATTTATTGATACCTACTTCAAAAAGAAATACAGCGACATAAGAAAGATAAGCTAGACATCAATTACTTCACAATATGTGGACCATATAGATGACACGACTTTGTCTTGACTTTGACTTAACACTGTGTAAAAAGCTGTGTAAATATGTATGTAGAGAGTTAGAGTGCAAGAATTGTGACTTGAGTTATACTGAACTAAGTATTATACATTATGTAAAGTTGTAAATGTAATGTAAGACTTGTTGTTAAACTTATGATATATACACTAGTAGTATATATACAGTATATAGTATATTTATAGTAGATGATGTAGAATATTGCATACATAACAAAATATAATAAAGAATATACTGTTATATGTTCTCTTATCTAGATCATGGTACAGTGATGTTTGTAAAAAACATACAACATGTCAAAAGTGTTTACTGTATAATTTTTCCCACTTTTACCACTTATGATGAATTTCCCGAGATTAAAAATGCTTCAGGAGGAGGCAGCATGTGCAATGAGACAAGGTAAAACTTTATTTATCCTGAGGAAGTGTAAAACAGGAGGAAGATCTCACACAAGTTAATGAACTTAAATGCAAACTGCCGCCAAAAGAGTTCACATGGTAGCTCATAATCTAATGTGGAGTATCTAAACAGGGATCAGGACTCTGGCTTAGGGAGAACATTTCAAATAAACAGCAATAAAACACAGTTAAGTCATTACAAAAGGAACTTTTATTTGACAATCCCTCACTCCCTTATTGTATCTCCCTGGTAAAACATGTTAACTGCGGGCGTAAAGTGTCTCCCACAATGCAACACTCACACGCTGTTCAGGTAGTGATAATGAGAAAAGGAATAATTGCAGGGTTCAGCGAGTGGATTTACCTCCTTAAAACATACTGTGAATAAACCAGCGGGAAGCACAGCGCTACCTGCAGCTGCCAACTGGCCCTCTATTGGCTCAGCAGTGAAACTACTGACTCGCTGCCAACTCTATGGGACTCTCTCTCTCTCACACACACACACACACACACACACACACACACACACACACACCTCATCTCTCAGGAGCACAATTACTGACACCATGAAAGGGGTCCGGGCGCTCGGTGACCCATTACTGGTGAACACGAGTCTGATCCCAAGTCCAGAAGTACTAAACTAAGGCTTTTTGGTAAGTACAGTGTCAGATTTTAGATGTTTGTTCGGTAAATCTCGTTTCCTCGTGGCCAGGCTTACAGAGCTGCACAGCCCTGATGAAAACAGCAAAGCTCACTCTTCCTGCTATTGATTTACATCTGCAGAGGTTCATTATGTTAAACACAAACCTTTTTTTCGTGCCATGCATGTTGGATCACACACAAGATACCAGCAACCCTGCATGTCTGGTATTATGGCTGAGAAAATGTTCAACAAAAGGAGATCCAGATGAATGTATTCTACTTTACAAAATATGTTACACTGACATACACAAAATAAAGATAAAGTAAAACAGGGAATGGTGTTTATAATTAAACATAAAAGTTGATTACAATCCCAACTCAAAGGTCCCCTTACTACTACAATATGTAGGCCATATAGGTGACATGACTTTGACTTTACATTTTGACTTTAATATTGGAAGGTGTGTAAATAAGTATGTAGAGAGTTACAGTGCAAGAACTGTGACTTGAGACATACTGAAAAAGTGTTAAACATGTAAAGTTGTAAATGTAATGTAATCACTACTGCTGAGCTGAACAGACACATGTAAGCAAAATCATCCACATAAATGATAACTGTGCAAACTCCATCTGATGATGAAGACCGTAAAAAATACGTAAAAGCTCTGGGGAAAGCAGGTGAGCAGACCTTTAGTGCAGGCTGTTTTGTCACATGTGGAAAGTCATCAGTGTTACATGTTGCTGTGACTGAGGAGGGATAACAAGGCAGGATGAGCATAAATGAACACATTAGTTTAATTATATTGATTCAATTAATAAACCACAAGCATCTTTCAGAAGGCAATCAGCTGACAGAGAGGGTAAAGAGAATAAAGATGGGGGAAAAAAACAAAAACAACAAACAAGTGGAGTGGCCTTGATTGATCTCTAGTAAAGAAAGGAGGGGTAATCTGCAATTAAAATGAAAACACTGGAGAGATGTTAAGTGTCATTTTGTTGCTCTACACTTGAGATGAGCCCAGGTGGGAGTCAATTATTGGACTCATTCAGTGCTGAGCTTTGTGAATGGGTGTTCCCACAGACAGATATGATGATTATATAAAATTATAGATTAATTTTAGATGATTGAAATGAAATACGTGGAGGCTCAACAAATTATATGACATTAATACATAGACTATTACATATCTGACTAATATGAATAAGGCTAGCCCTATTTTAAACATATCTAAAGACATAACTAATAATTTCATATGATAATTGTGACCAGCGCAGGACATTAAACATAACCACTTCCGGTAATTTGTTGCGGGTTGCTTTACTTTGAAAGTACTCACCGGAAAAATCTTCATGTGTTGCAGTTCCGGTCGCGACCGCTGGAGAGCGACAAAGCACAATAAAAACTAATGTTGGAAAGTCAGCTAACACACATTAAAATTAAAAAATAAACAAACAACAAACAAATAAAAACAATCGACGTTAAGCATTAAAATAGTGTCTGTTTATTCTGAAGCTTCAGACTGGAGCACGGAGTGTTTTCACCTCAATATAATTTACTGTTAGGTATTCACTTATTGCTTAGCAACACAAAGTTGTTTGAGTCTCTCATTAGCAAAACATTTGGTTCAAACTCTTTAAAAAGACAAATTACTCTCACTTGTGGTGTTTGAAACGCTCAAAAAGTCGTTTAAGACACTCACCTGTTGTTCAGGAGGTACTTTCTAACCATCTGGATGAAAACTACTGTCCGCTTTTTCACCCGTTTCATAAATTAAGACGCTACCTGTCCAGGTAAGGGGCCGGCAGCCATCTTTGATTTGATTTGATTTGGAAACAGTGGTTGGACTCTAGGCCGGAAATGGTCAGTAAAACACCTATTTATAAAACTATTACTAACGATGTTGCTACTGTTGTTATCCATAATAATCACAACAACAATAAAATGTAACAAATATTGAGATTAATAAATATATTAATGCCAATATTTATACTTTTTTGTTGCTCTGGAGGGAAACAAAACTGATTTTACGATAACATCCGGTAATGCCTTTCAAAATAAAACGAACAAGTTGATTGCAATATTTCTTTCCTGTCAGGCATAAAAGTGACTCAGCAAAGCTTTAGAATAAGTGGTGTGTATTGTAAAGCTGTTTAAATTTAGCACATTATACGGATTATATCGCTTTGTATTGTGTGTGTATATTGATGCACTTTGATATAACTTCTATATTTTTACATCTCTTTTTTATATTGTTTATATCTGTTGATATATATGTATGTGTATTTATAGCAACCATATATACCTCCATTGTAATCCATTTGCCTCAAAAATATTATATTTCTACTTGTATTATATTATCTATTTTTATATTTTATTTGAGAGGTATATATATTACTCTATTCCTGGCCTATATCTTAAACTTTTAGCCATTTTTACTGAATCTTATTTTAAAAACACTCAGCACAGATCAAAATATCCAGTGCCCACACTTCCCTTATGAGCTTGTTAATTTAAAATACACTGCACATCTGTCTGTGTAAATGTCATTTGGAAGAATGGAGACATGGACATGATCAGGGGATAAAATAAACAATAAATAGGGGAAATAAAAGGGTAAAATAAACTTATCTAGACATTGTAGCTCAGATCTTTTAACAGATGTTTTATCACCAGTGTGGCCAGTGTTATCCTCTGTAGTGTGGTGGGTTAGTCCTTGGAGGAAAGTTCTCAGTATTATGGACCATGCCCTCATCCCCTGCACGCCACTCAGAAGTCACATCAGACCATTTCCAGCTGCAGACCGAGACCACCAACACAGACCAGCACAGGAGGTCTTTTCTACCAATGGTCATCAAATTGTATAACTTCTCCTCCTTCAGCAGGAAGAACAGCTGAAACATCAGACACCAGTAACAATAATGTTCAACATCATGTGCAGTATTACTTTCAGCATCGTGAGCAGTAATAACTTTTTTCAGCATTATTGCCAGTGTTCAATATAACGTGCATTACTTTTTAATTTTTCTTTTATCTTAGTTTATTTTATTTAGCATTTACTTCTCTACATTTATTACTCAATTGTTTTTTGTGTTTGATTCTTATGTTGTTGTAATTTTGAGAAATCTCTTCTGCAAGAATTAGAAAGATGAATAAAGTTCCTAAATCTTAAATTATCTTCGCTTGTGCTCATCATTAAAAAAAGGGGGAAAAAAAGAAAAAAAAACGAATTACAAGAACATGGAGAGATGGAAAAGTCTGGATGTTTCTGGAAAAAAAAGTTAGGAAGTTTCTAGAGGAAAGTCTGGATATGTGCTGACATCATCTCGCTCTCCCTCTGACCACGCCCACCATGACGCGTGTTTTTCTCTCCTGACGTCGGGTTGCGCCGTTACGTTGGGCGGAGCGTGCGTGACGCATCAAAACTTGATGACAACAGAGAGCTCGGCGGCTAACAGGCGGAGCCGCTGCGGGTAAAAGTGCTCTCAAAAAGCCACGAAAAACACCAGAGTCATCCCGGACTAATCAAGAAGACACCGCTGACTCTTTCTAGAAGATAACACACGGAGGAGAAACCGGGATTTGGTGAGTAAAAAATAAAATAAAAGCTCAGATTAGCTGTCAGATTCAACTAGCTTGCTAGCCTAGCGTTGTCAGCTAACAGTACAGTTTTATGAAACATTATTATTATTATTATTATTACTATTATTATTATTATTACTCACGGGGTTGAGTCTAGAGACGGAAAATAAAATTAAGAACATGTACTTAATGTATTTAAGAAAAGGTGACTTAATATTGGTTAGGCGAAATACAAGCTAGCTGTTTTCACTTGTTTGTTTAATAAACTAAATAAATTACGACGATTCGAAAAACACGTTGTTTTGTCGATTTGATCTCACTAAACTTTACAGGTGTTTGTCTGTGTGTTAACTTACATCTCTGTTAAATGATCGTAGCCAACGTGAGCTGCAGTTATATAACAGTCCTAATCGTATAAACTAGCCTGGCCTACCTGGGTAAGAGGAGAGCAGTGTCCTCTTAAAAAGTCTCATAATATTTAGTTTTCCACTTTTTTTTTTCCTGGACCAAACCACTTTTAAACTTTTAAACCAGCAGCTGATCTGAGTTGAGTGAAAACTAGATCTTTATAAGCCTTTATCACAATGCTTTCACTCTTTAAAAGTCATGATGACTTGACTTTTTTCCCCACAGGGTCACTGTTTGGTTTAAAAACACTCAACATCTTCTTGTTTTCCTCCTTCAGGCTTTTAAGATCTCACCCCTGTCAGCTGAAGAGGGTTTCTTCTGGGTTTTTTTTTTTTTTTTTTTTTTAAACTTGAATTTTTAAACGATGGAGTTCCCAGATTTGGGAGAGCACTGCACGGAGAAGACCTGCAAACGCCTAGGTGAGTTTTCTGAGAGAGGAACAAAGCGTCCGAAATGTCTGAAGTGATGCTGAGATTTAACGCCTCACTTTGACGTCACAGATTTTCTTCCCATGAGATGTGACGCCTGCCAGGAGATTTTCTGCAAGGACCACATAACCTATGCAAACCACAAGTGCACGTCCTCATACAAAAAGGTGATTAACCGATTTTACACCGTGTTTTATCATTTTAATTTTAAAACGGGGTGAGCGCGTTTGTGATTTAGCAACACATCTGTAATTAACGATTTCATGACCACATAAATAAATGCTGTGGTAGTGTCCACCCGTATAAATAATACTCTAACAAATTAAAGAAGAAGTAAATCCCCTTCTATTTCAGCAGTAAATATAGTATCCTAAAGGCATTATGTTCTCTATATCTTGTTTTTATATACTTTTTTAATACTGGTAAGGTCAGAGATGACAACAGTAGTGATGGTAATATAAAGTATAATAAATTTCTTGCAATAAAATATAATTGTCTATAATAAAAAAAAAACATCTAATAAAACCTCCTGCGGGTCTATAATCCTGTTTTTTTTTTTTTAATGTACTTCATTTTATTCTCCCTGTAGGATGTGCAGGTCCCAGTCTGTCCTCTGTGCAACATCCCCATTCCCATCAAGAGAGGAGAGATGCCCGACATCAAAGTCGGTGAGCACATTGATCGGGATTGCAAATCGGACCCTGCGCAGAGAAAGAGAAAGGTAAGCGTAAAGCTGAGGCGGTTCGCTTTACGATCAATTCAATATCTAAAACCACAATAACAGACTATGAGTTGTCCTTTCTTTCAGATTTTTACAAATAAATGTTCTAAAGGAGGATGTAAGCAGAAGGAAATGATACGAGTGACCTGCGATCAATGTCATTTGAATTATTGTCTCAAACACCGTCACCCTCTAGACCACGATTGTAAGACTGATGGGAAACCTCTGTCCAAAGCCGGGTGGGTCCAGTCACACCACAGCTTCAGGTACCGTTCCCTTTTCATTGAACCATCACACTAACTAAGTTTTTATGTTGGGTCTTAGACATGCGGCTGCAATGAGGGCCCATGGTGCTTCCTCCACTTCCACCTCTGGTTCTAGTTCATCCGCTTCAGGAAACCCTCGACCCGTTTCTAATGGTTTGAGTTCAAATACCAGAAGCCACAACAGTGGGTAAGTACTTCTGTTCTGTATTGATTTTATATGTTTGATATATAAATTACTTTTTAAATACACATTGAAAATACTAATTTACTACTTTTGTTGTCCTGTTTTGTCTTGTTTTTTTCCTTCCTTTTCCCAGCTCCACCCAGCGGATCCCAACCTCTGTTTCAGCACAGAATGTAATCCCACCATCAGCATCATTTCAGGCTGGCATGGTATGCCATATTATTTACATGACGCCTCCTAATTAAAAATTCTCCATTGCAAGGAAATTGTAAACATGAGTGTGCTGCTTCGGTGCTGTCATTGCAGACAGAGGAGCAGGCTTTACAAAGGGCTCTGGAGATGTCTTTGGCTGATTCCAGGCAGACGGTTCAGTCCGCCCTTAGGTAAGTAAACATCACCAATACCCATAATCCCAGAAATATCCTATTATCAGCTCAACATCACCGTGAACACTCTTGTGTCTGTGCTGCTGGTGAGAACGGTGTGTTTTTCTCAATGACTGTCAGTCTCTAAACTTAGGACAGCGAGGAGGGGGAGGAGGAGGAGGGCAGGTCATGTTGAATGAATCTGATGTAATAAACAAAGATTCGCTCAAATGCCAAGCAAGCAAGGTTATTTAGATATGGGTTATCAGTATTTATTCAGACAATATACCCTGTAAAGTACAAGATCGATCCTTTTTTTGGACAGAAGAAAGTTTGGGAAAACTTTTTTCAATCACTTCGAGCATCAGAACAACTGAAAAGTCTAATAAGTGAGCAAAATTTGATAAAGGATCACATCTCATTTATCTTCTGAACTTCAGCCCCTTTAATCAAAGTGAGTAAAATAAGACAGTGTAAAACAGAAAGAGGGGTTAACTAATATTTAATGTCACGACCATCGAGATTGTTTGATTCTAAGATTTAACAGAGAGATTCAGTTGTGTGTGTTTATATTATATCTACGTCCAATGCAAAAAGTCCAACTACGTCCAACTAAAAGATTGTGTGTGTGTATGTATATATATATATATATATATATATATATATATATATATATATATATATATATATATATATATATATATATATATATATATATATATATATATATATATACATATACATATACACACACAGCCAACAGCTAAATCTACTCTATAAGTACTGAGTGAGTAATCTCTTCATGGGTCTTAAATTTGCTTTTGTGCTGAGGGTTTTCTGTCTTTGTGTCTCAGCCCTCAGGAGCAGGAGGATCTGGCTCTCGCTCAGGCTCTCGCTGCCAGTGAAGAAGAATACAGACGGCAGCAGCAGAGACAACAGGTACCCGGAAAGCTTAGCCGTCAGTAGCATGCTAACAGGAATGCATAGAGGTACACCGTTGTCATGGCAACCCTCTTTTGAATTTGTATTGACAGAAGATGAAAGAGTAATTTCATCCATTTTTAATTATTAAACCAAGCACACGTCTTTTGTTTCTAACTGTACTTTCTCTTTGTTCAGGGGAGGGAGTCCAAACAGTCGAACTGCAGCCTTTCTTAAACTGGGACCACCATTTAGACTTCAAGCTGTGCTAATTACCTTTTAGACTCTGCACATCTGGGATCAGCATCCAGGATCAATGATTGTTAAATGAAGTAAATGAAATAAACTCTTGGAAGTTTGCTGAGACATTAAAGTCTTCTACAATACAAGCACATACTTTCCCAGCAGGATCTGTCATTTTTACTAATGAGTTGCTCTGTACATATTTTATATGCTGATCATGTTGAAACCATTATATTACCATATATGAATATTGAATAAATTATTTCAAAAAGCAGCACTCTGGACTTTGAGTCACTGAATTGATGCAGATTTGAAGACACACTTAACACTCAGCCTCTGAAGGGTGAGGTCTGTTATTTAGGCAAATCAGCAAGTCCATTAGAGTTGTGAAGTGGAGTAATCAAATCATTTATTCAGCGTTTCAGCTGAAGGAGGGGGTTTGTTTACAGATTCCCTTTATGATGGCCTTGGGCCAGTTTTATTCAATAAAATACAGCAACCATGTCAGTGATGTACACGTGAAGCTGAGAGTGAGAATACTGAACTTTGTCTCTGCTTGTTGTCGAACGTGTGCTCGACATCGTGATGAAGGTTTCAGAGCTGAAACTGATGTCATAGCTTTGACTGATCAGAAATATTTTTCTGTACATTTCACATGTATGTGAGGTGGCATCTTGAACAGTTCCAGGGAGAGAGATGTATTTAACTAATTTAACTACATTGTGTTTTAAAGTGGGTTATTATTTACAAAGGATGAAGTTAGCAGAACAAAAACTGTGATGAGATCCTAGACAATATAATATATTCACCACTAAAAATTAATCTGATGATGAGTTGCTCATTTAAGTCATTTATCATGTTTTGGTTCAGTTTTGAAGATCTGCTCATTTTGCTATATTTGGATATTATTGCAAACTGAATATTTTTGATCAGAAATAAAATCCATTTGAATACAATTCATTAACCACAGTTTAAAGGAGGATTGATAAATTAATTGAAAATGTATACATTGCAGGATGAGTCATGTGGGGTTTGTACAGCAGAGGGCAGAAAGACCTTATAGATGATGTTGAAGCTTTCCCAGCAGCCTCGGATGTTTACTTCATAGCTTTTTTTTTTTTCTTTTTTTTTTCATTACTCCTACTGACATTTAACAGCCACGTGTTTGGTCTAATATTTCCGCTGCTGCTGCCATTTGCATGAAGAGGAAAGACACTGTGAAGGTCTATTTAGCTGTTTATTGTGGCCAACAATGGCAGCAGTCGAAATGCTGCGTTGGAAAGCAGAGTGTTGTGACAAATTGATCAAATCATTTACATAATGACATTTAATGAGCGCGGCCAAAGGGCGTACAGCTGTAGAACGAGGCCTCTACGACGTGCTGCAGCTAACATGTGTCACTGAATACACAATTACTAATATTCAGATGCCCGTAATGCAGCTGGCTCTGTCCTAACTAGTATGACACACTTGCTTATATGAACATAAGTGTTCATCGCTGATATAGTGAAGTGGCATTTGGTTGTCTTTATTTTCTATATAAAAGTCATTAAAAGTATTCAAAGTGAGTCTTACAATCACAGATTCAGTGATCTGATCAGCTGTAGCGTCTTGCTGCATGAATTTACATATTCATGAGGAAACTAATTTTCTTCAAACTACGTCAAAGTGAAGCTTCACAAAGCATTTGAAGTTCACATTTATTCCCTGCATGTACAAAAGAAAAGACAGTTAACAAATGAATGACGTGGTGTGCTCGTGTTTATCAGACATAATTAGAGGAGATTTTTCATTATGCTGCACACTAATGCAGACATCTAAAAAAAAGTGCTAAGTTATCACTTTTTTTCAGCGTTTCTAAGTGTCTGCAGTCGTGTCAAGGAGGAGCACAAATTACTTTAAGTAAGAAGTAAAAATTTGGATGTTTAGACAGCACTGTCAAACATCTGTGTGATTCCTGGCAGTCTATTGTTTCGTCGGTGAAAACCTTTCACAGTCCTCAAAACAAAGATATCTGGCACCCACTGCGTTACAAATAGCATCAGAAACATTTCGGCTCATAACTGTGTGAATATTGTGACATTACTGAACTGAATTCAATTAGACTGGTAAGACTGTGCTCAGTATATCACGCAGAGCTCTCACATTAGCTCAGGTGCTTGAGCAATTATTGCCAGAAAAGCAGACCAGTCCGCTGCTCCTCACGGTCTTCATACAGGCTGAAGTGGAAGGAGTTTGTAGAGATGGGAAGATCAAAATAGAAAACTACTTTTAAAAATAGAGCTTGTGGCTGTGAGTTCTGAAAAGGTCATTTCTCCGGGTGCAGAAAACATCCAGCCTCCAGCACGTTCGAGAGGGAAGCTTCTCGCCTCTCGTCTCTGAGGATCTTGAGCCAGGTTGTGACGAAGCCCGTTGAAGCAGAAGCTCGACGCACCTGATGCCTGCGACACAGCAGCGATGGATGGAGGGAGGCATGGTCTCCTTTGTGTCATTTGAATTTGTTTCAACCCACTTTATAGCTTTCTGACTGACTGCTGCTGTCAGCTCAGGTGCAACTGACAAACTGTTTCTGAATTAATGGCAATGACTCCGTCTGTGTGTGTGTGTGTGTGTGTGTGTGTGTGTGTGGGGGGGGGCGAGATGACTCAGTCAGCCCTGCTGGCCATGAAATGTGGCCCAGAATACAGCAAATATCGTCAGAGTTACTAGTTTAAACACAGGACCTTGTGCTGGTGGTGTTTTGTTAGCAGGGCTGAAATTCTTCACCAAATGTGTCGACAAATAACTCGACTCTGTGTTCTTCTCATCAAAAAAAATCCCTTTGCAAAAGTTGAGGTTTGTAATTTTAATATTCCATTAAAGTGAAAAGAATTGCACTGGCACATTTAAAAGTCAAACACTGGTTAATATGTCAATTTATTACACACACACACATTGTAGAAAAATACGAATTTTAGATCAGAACATGACTCAGAAGCTACCATATCATCAAAATACGTCCTGTAGGATGGTTAAATAGTATCAGGTTATGTACATAATGTGTCCAAATGGCTTCATATTTACTTATTTATTTTATTTGCAAAATGACACATCGCATGCATGCAACAGGTGTTTCCCCAGCTGGAGATTTATGACCTGGAGGTTGAGGAGAAAAACAGAGAGCTCGAACACGACCCCAATTTCCTGGTATCGCAAGTGTCATTTCACAGCACAGCAGGAAAACAGCAGAGCGGTCCACAACGAGCCCCCGCGGTGTTGGCGCAAACGTAAGAGTCGGAAAAAGTTGTCAGAACCCTTTGAAAAAACAAAACAAAAAAGGGTTATTTGGATCAAAATACACAAGTAGCTTCCACATCAACAGCTGAAATGGACATTTTCAAAAGGAGCTTTTGAAGGACTCTCGCCAAATTGATTGCTATGGTAACATGCGTGTATCAGATTCACTAATGCAAATTTCCCATGTGAGGATTTCACTTTGGCGGACCAGATGGCGAGTGAATATGGAGGATCTCGGCTGAAACATGCATCATCTTTCTCTGAAATGTCCTACCGCTTCACCGGCAGCACCGGCCGCTGGTTTGGCACATACAGGCCGTAAATCCCACACAGCTGACACCGCTGGCACTGACACGCTTATTATTATGAGCTGAGTCGACACTGTTTGTTATTTTCCTGGTACCCAGAACAGAAAAGCTTAATCATTTGGTAATTTTCGGACGGGAACAGCACAAACACGGCAGAAAACAATGGCTTTATTGTGCACGTAGCGCCATCGCGCCACATGCTGTACTGTATGCACTGAATTTTTGTTATTTACCGCTCTTATTCTAGCAGTAGTGCCATTTAGGTCTTTGGATATTTCTGTGGATGAAAACCTGGTGAGAGCACAGCAGATAAAGACATTCATTACACCGAAGGGCAGAGGCCCAGTGAGAGCTCTACAGCTCAGTAGATATGATTTTTATGCTGAGTATTAAGTATACTTGACACTCATTGGGATAAAAAAGTAGGACAGACTGGACATTATTTTTCCCCCGCTTGTAAAATGTTCAGTCATTGAACAGATGAGTGGTGGTGTACAGGCGTAAAGCTTACAGCTGACTGTAAGCTTTGTGCAGACTACACATAAGAGTGCAGAGCGCTTATTAAATGGACCTTGACGTCAGTGGGGCTGAACCGATTGTTAAAAAGGTACTGTATATATGAAATCCAAGCGAGTAAAGGGAGCTGAGGTCAACATCGTTGTCCTTGACTCCTGCCAGTTTCAATGCAGGGGACACTGAGTTACATGCAAACCCATCCATCCATTTTCTATTCCCACTTTATCCTGACACACAGGGTCGCAGGGGGTGCTGGAGCCTATCTCAGTTATCTTGGGGGAGAGGTGGGGTACACATGACATAGACAGACAGACAGACAACCACTCACACTCACACCTAGGGGCAATTTAGAGTTGCCAGTTGACCTAACCTGCATGTCTTTCGGATTGTGGGAGGAAGCTGGAGTACCCAGAGAGGCACAGGGAGAAGATGCATACTCCACACAGAAGGGCCTGTATCAACTGGGGATTGAACCCAGAACCCTCTTGCTTGTGAGATATAGGTAGAGGTATAGAAAAGAAATCAACATTTTTGTCAATCACACAAGTAGGGTGCTGAATGTGATATTTATCAGTCAGCTATGTTTCTCTATTTGTTGTTATCTTAAGTGGTCCTACACAATGTACTTTAAACTGTTTCAAGGTGCCAACGTGACATCCATATAATCTATGCACCCGAACTGTAATGACGAAAACATGCAGAATTTGGGCGTGCAGGATTTTTTAAATTTTAGTGTTAAATGTAACTGATCAATTTTAGCTTTAAGATGTTACAAGTTAGCAAAATGTCTAATACTTTATAATTGTATGATATTGAAAGGTGTGGTCTGCGATATTAATCCAATTCACTTTTGGCTTTGTGGCTGTCTGTTCTTTGTGTGCTGAAAAAAATCAAATCCGGTGTTCATACACAGCCCCTGGCTCTGTAAATGGGAAGCAAACAGTGCACAGGACAGCAGATTACACAACAGCCATTTTGACCGTGGGATCATTTGTGTTTATTGTGAACATTTGCCTCTCCATCTGTCTCTGGTGAGTGGCAGTTTCATAATTGGCGTGTCAAAATCAATGAATATTCACTGTATCTAGCAAGTCACACGTGGAATTAATCTGGCTCACTACAGCAGTGCAATCCCCAGATAAACAGATTTGGCTGTGATTTAATTACAATGAACAGATCAAAAGGAGGTCAAAATAATGACAAAATAACACTATGAGGCTGAATTTAAAAGTAAAAAGTTTGCTTTGTCAGATTTGTCCGCAAGATGACATGCAAACAATTCAGTAAAATCCCATTTTCTGAATAAAGTTGATCAGGGCTCTCCAGAATCGTGGACATGAAAATTAAAACTCTGTTGGGAAATTTGTAGGTGTGGATTTTCATAATAATCTTAATCTTCCTTTAATCAAATACGCAGTCTTTTGCTTCTGTGGCTCTGTGCTCATGCCTGTAATTACATCTGATTCTCATTTCTCCAACACTATAGTCACAAGTCAACACGACCAAAGACACAGGGAGTGCATGTGCTTTGACACCGCTCCGTGATCAATAAGAAGTCAGAGGTTAGAGACTCCTCTGGGCACAATCGAATTTGTATTGTAATTTGTAACCCTAATATGAAGTAAATGTTCTATTATTGAAAAGGAAAAAAAACTTTTACATACCATGGCATTTATTACGTTTTTTCACAGCTCATCTCCTCAGTGGATTTATTGCCAAGAATTTGTTGGATCAGTTGTGCAGCACCCAGAGGTGATGCGTGTGTTTGGGCTGAGCAATAAAACTCTGTCCAGCTACAGAAACCATTTCAACTGTGAGGTGTTGGGGAGCAAAAAGTCAACTCTTGTGTCAAATGCACCACCACAAACACACAGACGATGCTGATTCTCAGTTACATGCTAGAAAACAAGATGAAGAGTCTACAGCCATGCGTTGAGCTAAACGCCTCACAATGACAATGCTAACGTGCTTTTGTTCTGATAAAAGCATAATATTAAATATGGTCACTATCTTAATTTAATTTAAACTCACAGTACAGATGGGAATGTCATTAATTTTTTTGTATTTATTCATGCATTTGGTAATAAACCAAGCTAGTTTCAACCTGATGAAAGTGAAATCAATTAAAAATCATCCTCTTGGGGACATGAATGTCTGCATCAAAAATGCATGGCCACCTATCCAATAATTTTTGTGATATTTCACTGAAAATCACATCATGTTGGTAGAGGAGGAAAAGTCGGGGGATCACCAAAGTCAGGAGGACTTATCCTCAGGGGACAAAATATCAAAGCAGAGCATTTAATAGATGCTGAGATCTGGAGTAGACCAACTGACCAACATTACCACCTCATGGTGTTTGCATAGCTACCAAAACTTGAATTTATTTCCCATTTTTTGCATCATGAGTTAAACTTATTTTAAAATGACTTTTAGTAATATTACTGTCACAATGTCCTGGTAGTAGTACACGAGAGAGATAATCTGTGATAAAAATCAGGCTCCTCTGGCAACTCTCAGGCCATTTGACAAGAATCCAGTGCGCCCTAAAACAAATGTCGAGCATCTGATGGACCTTAAAAAGAGGAGTGAACAGACAAAGAGCAATGAAAAAAAGCGAGTTGAAAAGAAAGAAGTGACTGAGCGATGTTGCAGGGAGGAGCTTTGGAGGCGAGCTGGTGCATACTTTAGTAAGTGGAGCGAGGAGCTGGGATGTATATTTCACTCTGTTAGATTTGGAGAATCTCCTAAACCTAGTGACTGGAACTTTAAATCAAATAAAATTTTCATATTCTTCCAGCTCTGTTAGTGCTTCATGCTTTACATTATATTAGTAACTGATCAAGTATTTGGTCAAATGAAGGTCTAAGGGGATCACAAGCAATGTAACATGTACCCACTTCTTATGTAGACGGACTGGAGAGCATACGGTGAATAGCTTTGATTATGATATGAACAACAATAAACCAAAGTTTGAGCAAAGTATTCTCTAGCGATCGGCTAAATAACATGCACAAAGTAATAGAAAACCCATGTGAACAACTTCAACACTGCCAGGGGAACTAGTCCAGGATCACTTCAGCCCATAAAATACAGGAGCGTTCAAATTACCACTCTGGATATTATCAACAAAGCACCTGCCAGACAACACCACAGGAATTAATTTCTTGAGTTAATACTAACGAATGGATACAAGTGCTGCAAATTAATACACAGAGATGTTAAAATTATACACGCTCACTCAGAAGAACATAAATAGCCGGCAGCACAACATCACCTGCAAGCCTGCGGGAGGCAATAAATGCAGATAATTCATGCTCACAGCAGGAAACAGCTCACCCTGAAAAATACACAACAATTCAGCCATAGCGATCGTGCTAGCAGTTTTTTACTTCATTTACTGAAGTATAACTTTGAGGTATTTATACTTTACTCACGTATTCCCATCATATGTTACTGTATACTTATATTACATTACATTTCAGAGGGATATATTGCACTTTTGCTCCACTGCATTTATTTAATTGGCATAGCTATTGGTAATTGATTTTACACATGGTCAGCTTATTAGATATGATGCATGAAAGACCCCACATCCCCCCACAGGAGGTTTCAGCAATGTTACTCATTAAATCTGCTCAGGTTGAAGCTATGAGAATAATAAAAACTGTAAACAATAAAACTACCAGGAGAGAATTGAAAAATAAAAAAAAGTTTTATGTTGTTATAACTTGTGCATCCAAGTTATTACCCTGTGTGAAAAAAAAAAAAACCTAACATCTTTTGGGACCTCGAAGGCTATACACCTGCATGAATATGATTAGATGTCACAGCGCACATGGATGTGAATTATGAAGCATGTATACATACATGTGTGTCCAACCAGATAACCCTTTTCACTCTGTAAAGCCTGAATCAAACAATTACCATAAAATTCAAATTCTTTGAAACTGGAGTGTTTATTGAACCTTCTGACAAGTAAAAAAAAAAAAATAATATATATATATATATATATATATATATATATATATATTTTTACTTGTCAGAAGAAAAAAAAAAAAATATATATATATATATATATATATATATATATATATATATATGCATACATGATTTTTAATTTCTATAATTTTTACTACATTCTGCATTTTTATTTATTTTTTGGTTATTTTGTATTTTCCGGCATTTTGATTGTATACATCAGGTTTTTCAGGCAAAAAAATATCACACTGATGATGTAGAGGTCTCAAAAACTCATGTATCAAATACGACACATTTGGCATTTGGCATAACCTAAATCTGTCACATTCAACAGCTGTATACCTGTTACTTGATATTCACAGGTGCAGTGGAAAATTATAGAAAAAATGGTAAAAAGCTGATGCTTCAGACGAAACTTGCCTGCACAGGGCAGCCCATTTCTTCCCAGTACATTTCATTTAAACAGTAATTTAGCTTTTCTTACATCCATTGTTCCTGGTTTTAATAATGAATGAAGGGTCTGAGCTCAAGGCTACAGTGTGCTGGTCGAGAACATTGTGTAAAGACGGAGCAGGCCGATACTGAATCAGTCACTCTTTGTTCTTCAGTCGGAGTCCAAGGGCAGACGTCAGTGCTTTTAGAGACATCTGGAGGTTCAAGATGTTCCCAGCATCTGCAGATGACTGAAAAAGCTGATTTATAAATAAAGTCAAATGTTTCAAAAAGCATGAACAGGGTATTTTAACAATGGCCTCTGAAGGTGGCTGTTTGCTTTGAATCCAAACCCTGCCTTCAGTTCCCTTCAACTTTCCTCAGTTTGCTCCTGTCTCTTCTAGTCTGTCATGCAGAAGCAGTGTGTTCATGGCACCGTGAGAGCCGCCCGTCTATTGTTTTGATGTTGTGACGTTCGGAGCTTGCCTCCGAGGGTAATGAATGCTTCCTTTTCCTGCCGATCAATTATGTCAACAGCCGATTGTCCGTGGAGTCGAGCTTTCTTCTTTCTTCTGCATGTGGAGCTGAAGGCCTGAACACACAGCGATAATTTTACACATGAAAAATGCTCATAAGGAAGGTGGGAATTTAATTTGTGTTTTATTGTAGTGAGGGGACAAAATAATACAGTTTGTACATTGATCAATAAAGCTATAACCTTAATTGCCACTGTGTCCACAAATTGATGGTCGCATTCGCTCCTGCTTCACCGCTCAGGCCGACCGCCGTGGAGCCAGCACTGTGGATTGATGTCACCTAAAGCCTGTGAAATGTCACTTTTCAAAAGAAGTGACACTGCCAAAATTCAGAAAAGTTGAAATATCGTCGACTTCAGGCGCCCTCAGGAGCTGCACAGAGAGGCAAAAGGCTCTTTGAAGGAGAATCTCTGCCGAAGGAGATTCTGCTCAGCCTCACACGCTTCCTTTTTTCGTCACCAAAAAAAAAGAAAAAAGAAAAGGCACTCTCACAATGAAAAACAACCCCAGCGAAAGCACACCCCGAGACAAATTTGTCGTATTCAGTGTTAAGCAGACACGACATCATCTGCATTGGTTTCTATGACAACCAAGGAATAATGATATACAGTAGGTAGCCGAGACCTGGGCTGACCTGTGGAGGTATTTTGCGATGCAATGCTGTAATATTTTCAATCTGCATTCAAACCTCATGTTGCCACTGCGATGAGTCCTCTGATGAGGCTAAATCAGTGTTTTGCTTTAGATGTCTTTTCCCCATCAAACACCCCTCTGACTCGCCGTCCCAGAGCTCTCAGTGTTTGTGCACCTCAGACATGAAACTGACTTCTGCCTGCTGATGGGAGATTTGCTCCAGCACCACCATAACAAGACTAAAAAAAAAAAAACTACAGCCAGGGAAGCGTTTGCTTTGAGTTAAATGTTCAACATGTTGATGTTTAACAGGTATAATGGTATAATGTCCATCATGTTCTTCTAAGCTAAGAGTGATGCTAATTATCACCAATCATTAAATACAGCCGGGGCCAATGGGAGCATCATTAGTTCTGCAAAAATTTGATCATAAACCGAAGTAATTAGTATTCATCCTTAGCCCCCCATAAATAAATGAATGAATAAATAAAGTTCATGGCAATTCAGCCGGTGATTGTTGACCAAAGCAGTGAAACCATCAGACCACAGAGCCTTATGTGCCACAGGCAAGGCTAAAATTTCCTGTTGCAAGTCATTAATTTTTCTTCATTTTAGTTTTTGGCATTTTTTTAATCAATCTAAAGCACTTTGAACTGAATCTTTCTGAATTTTTTGCCATACAAATAAACATGGTATAATAATAGCATGAGAGTAAACACAAAAACAGTAAGAATCTGTGGTGTCTTCAGTATGTCTTTGAAATGACATGTAATTGAAAAAATACATCTCCCTGATCCAGTATGTTCACTATAGCCGGTCACAAAATATTCCCTTTCACTTTACTTCAGCTGGTATGTATGGTAAAGAAATAACCTTGCCTTCATTCTGTCCATTCTCATGTTTCTCTCTCATCTCCTTTTATCTCCTTTCAGCTTTTCAGCATCGGCTCTTAACATAAAACTTCACTAAATATTATTATTATCATTATCATGCGCTATGTCAAGATCTTGAAATTTGCTGTTGCTGGTAATTACCTCTCTTTTGTAACGTCCCTTAATGCTTGTAGGATGAGTAAGTAATGATTCAGCCACCACAGGCTGCATTGAAGGCTTCCCACGCAGTTTAAATGGAGGTGTGTGAATTTAGTTTGTTTCACACAAACTTCTGGGCAGCAATTTCTGCTCCTTTTTATTTCATGTCTGTGTGAAAGAGGTGCGTTTTCAGAAAAAATAACAAAGTTACAAATTATGAAGGAGAACTAAGGCGACTAATGGGGTTTTGTTGAACAAGGCACACAATATGGAGAAATGAAATACCAATTATTCAGTCTGTCAGGGTGGCTCTGCTGAAAGTTATACAGAGGGAAATCTCCTGTGATGGCACGGCTGTGCAGATTTCCCAGTGGTAAAGACCCCGGCCAGAAGTGAGTGACACACTCCCCACTAACAGTTTACTGAACATATTAATTATCCAATCTGCTCCGTGTGCTTAATAATAATTGTTGTTTTAGAAACCAATCAATGTGAAGACACACAGACCGAGATTATGACCTGACATCTTACTTAGCCAGTGGAGGAAAGTGCATTTAATCAAGTACCTAAGCACAATTCTTATTCAAAAATCTCCAATAAATCAATGAAAAAGTAATGATTTTAAAAAGTCCAAAAATATTTATATGAGTATTAATCATTTCTTGTCCCCATATATTCATCTTGTGTCCCTTTAGAGGGGTTGCGACCCATAGGTTGGGAACCACTGGACTAAACTGCATAAAGTATTTAATACTAGTCTTGCCCATCTTGAGCAGCTACAACAATAAAATCATATTTACAATTATAATGTAACATAAAAATATTAGTAATATTAATATTAGTGCTTTGCTACTTTTGGCACTTTTAGCTGAAATGATCTCTGTGCTTTATCTCAAATAGGATTTTGAGTATAGGGTCCGTTTTGTAATGGAGTATTTTGCAATTGTTGTTACATAAGTAGCTCTGAGCACGTCTTCAACCACTGGACAGATCCAGCCGATCCATCAGCACACTCTTTCTTTTCGCTCCGTGCACAGCAGGCTCCTGCTAACGTTTACGCCCAAGTGATCATGAGTCAGTGTGTGCATGTGAGGTCAACACTTCACCTCAGTACACCACTCATTTCCTCTGGAGCAGTAAAGCAAGCTCACACGCCGCATATAAACCATTCACGCAGGATGTAATTGATTTCTATTGTGAATCGTCAAATGCTTGCCTTTACACCTCAGCAGAAAACTAGTTAATAAGGCGGTCTGCTCGGAGTAACTGAGTTGTGAAAATGCCATACTTTTAGAGATGTTGAATTTTTCAGTTAATGGCTCTATCAGTATTTCCGTCACACTCTCATTACAGAGCTATTTGATTGCTTGTCGATACCGAGGCAGGTTATTCACAAAGGCCACGTTCAACACGGTTTCACATGGTTCACAAAGAATCCATAATGAGATATAAATGAAAGATTGATAAAACAGAAGCGCTGAGTGATGCTGTCTTGTCACATGCTCTTGATTAATTTTAAAAAGATGTTAAGTGGAGACAAACAAGTGATGAGTGTTGTTATACGCCTGAATTCATCAGGGGAGTTTAGGCTGATTAGTTTAATTTGAGTAACTTGTTGCTGGCAAACAGTAAAAGAATGGCCACTCTTCATACCGCCGTTGTGTTGAAACCCACAAACGTTTGAGGTTTAAGTTAGCAGAGTTAATAGTAACCTCTTAATAATAATTCATTCTTTCGCAGCATTTCTGTGTAGACTACTCTTCCAAATGCCACGCCGCTCCTTGTGTTCTGTGTGGAAATCAATCCCATGTTTTCGCTGTCCTTTCGAAGTGATCCATCTGCGGTTGCCATGGAAACATTCACATGAAACAACACCCCAGAGGTATTTCTGAATGTTAATTTGTCTCACACAACGAGGCCAGAATCCCTCATTGTCCAAACTAAGCTTTTGTTTGCGTCTGGCCACGTTTTTCACCTTGACGTTCGAAACGCTGGTGGTCCTGTTACCTCAGAAACCAGAGGAAATTATGTGGGATTTTAGCTCAGCTGGAGTCAGCCAGGTGAACTTTATGCTTCAGTGATGAAAAATGCATAACATAGATTTAAGTATTTGTGGGCTTGAACAGTGAGATGAATTTCAGATCTGCAATGTCACCACCGAGTTGGACAGATATTTGTAAAAACCTGTAAAGGGCAATGGTAAGTGGCACCGTGACAGAAGTATAAATCATACTAATGCGAAGTAACGGATGAAAGAGCGTGTTTCTGTCTTCCACGGGCGGTCGCTGTGTGGACACGACGCAGTTTGTTGATGGATGATAGCTGACACCGGCTCAGACAGCATGTCAGAGACGTGGAAAGTTGTGAGGCTGCATCCGAATGTTACTCGATCGCAGGATGCGGGATCCTGAGCCAACTTGGGCACCACAGGGAGAGCAGCCCACACCCTGTTGGTTTGGCCAAATATTTTCTACTCATTACTTTCTAGAGCATGCCAGAGATGGCAACGATGCCCAGGAGCTTAAATAACTCATCCGGGATCACAGTCAAACCGCTGAGTGAATAAATGAGGTGAAAGTCGGCGCTTCCCTCAACAACTGGCACTCAGTTAGTTGTTAAGTCATTGCCCCAACGGGAGCTGGGCCTCCTCCCTGCCGCACATGGATCCTTTATTAGAGGTGACAGGAAGCACTGGCTGATGTTGTGCACTCATTTGACAGTTTGATGGACAGGCTGGCAGCTAGAGATACAACGACCGGGAGAAAAAAAGAGCAGGAGGACGCACAAGAAGCAACCATCCACATGCAAACATTACTTTCTCAAACTTATCTTTAAAATAAAGAAAAATAAACTTTTAAAATACACATTGTACTGTTTAAAATAACAAACACAGATATTGTTTTATGTATTTGTTTCATAGAAATGTGTCATTAAGAGGACTTTTATTTAGCAGCTGATATTGGTCATGACTAGATGAATCATAGTACAAAATTAGAGATCGATCTTGCCCAACTATTCTCAGTGGTGTGAGTCATTCCTGTCCCCTGCTCCCTCTTGAATTCACACAAAAAGAAAAGCCACTCTTCACTGATTTTTGTAACCTTTCCATTTACCTCTGACACGCTGTGATCCTGTGGTATTTTTGATTATGTGTTTGTTTGTTTATTATTTGGATACCCCATGGGCTGCTGTACAGTGGCAGCTATTCTTCCTTCCTGGAGGACAGGCGCAGACATGATCATTTTCATAAGCAATCTGTCGAGGGAGTGAATCCCATTCACACGTTGCTCAACAAAAGGCAGAACTTAGGATTGGATACGCTCTAGTTTGTGGCCTTTTTTGTGTGGTATAATAGTTATGTGTATCAATACTGAAACATGCAAGATATTAGACAACTTTATATGTGGGGTCTTATGTGTTTATAATATGTTTAAAAAAAAGCAAGTAACAAATACCGTTATATGAATTTAACATCAAGCTAAGAGAGATTTCCATGCATGCATAAAAGATACTCCATTCTTACTAGTGAATCTCTTTGACCACAATAGTTCAGTTTGTTTTGCCTGAAGATGCATTATTGCCACTGTGGTCATAAATAAAGATGAACGTTGTGTCTATAGCACAGAATTGGTCGCCCCCAAACCAGCAGTGCGCACTGTACCTCACATGTAAATATGAACATTTGTTTGAATACACACAGTGATCCAAGTGATTGATCTGATCCTAAAATTTAGTAAGGGGGTTACTGAATAATAAAACATGTTTGTTATATAATCATATGTGTGAAATGGTCAAATGGAAAATATTTGTTGGATAAAAAGTGATTTCCTTTTCACTTTTGGGACCTTTCTGAATAGACAATCACATTGGATGTCCCAGGCACTTGCCTCCTTTAATTTAGAAAACCTGGCACTGGACTGACATTACCCACGACTGAAAGCTCTAACACTAAATTGCTTGGGGATACTGAGTAGCTCTTAGCAGATAATAGTTTCCCTCACCTCACATGGTAAGCCACGTTAAAGATTAATGCAGATGTAAAGGTCACAGCCTCATTTGATTTGGGTGCCTATGCAGACTGTTTAGAGGAAGGATCAATGTTGCTTAAAGGGTATTTGTCACGGGAACCTCCTGATTCTGCACTGACGGTGAACAGATTGCCGGGGCGCCGCAGCCTCTCCTCATACCTTCGCTCTGCAATCCCTTTCTGCAGTGAAGTGTGAACATTAAAGTGAATGTGGAGGAGGAGTCCTCATTGAGAGGGAGGAGAGATTGGGGGGGAGGGAGAGGGGGAGGCGGAGAGAGAGAGAGAGAGAGAGAGTAAGATATCAGCAACACAGGCAGATAGCGATGAACGCAGGGAGGACAGAGGCTTCAGAGGAAAGAGTATGAGCATCTTAACAGAGCAGCTTGTAGTGTCGTTCTCAATCTGAGCCGAGCGCTGAAGCCTTGGATTCTGCCCACCCATCATCCGCCTGGTAGGTTCATCACACTGCATCTGCATGCCTGTGCTGCTGTTTGTGTGGACTAGAAATGTTGGAAAGCATCTATATTGAAGATCTGCAGTTCAGATTTATGATACACAATCAGCATTTGCTTTGTAATCATCTGATGACAGCATGCAGAAATGTTATAGCTGCTCGGCTGATGTCCAAAGTTTGGTTGTTAATCTTTCTCTAACAGCTCCCAGAGGAAGATTTCACATCACATCCTTTTATTCTAGCTTCCTTGCTTATCGATAAAGATGCAAAACATGGTGATGCAGTCTGTTGTCTTGCTGTCTGCTTGTCTTTGTTTTTTTATGCTCTCAAAATGAAGATGTTTTCCCACTAAGTCTGGCTCAGGCTGTGCTCCATCCCCATCTCCAGCCCTCCTCCTCTCCGGCTCTGCTGTTTTCATTTTTCCTTGTTTCATCTCCACAGATCCTGAGTTACACCCTCACATCCATCACAGCTCAGCCAAAGTCCGCAGATTCCACAACCTGTCAAGTCCTCCGCGCTCTATTACCAGTTCATAAAGCTCCTGTGTGTCTATCCCTGTTTTCTCCCCTGAGACTCTTGCACATGTTCCCGCAGAGTCTCAGCTTTGATAGCCCACTGCAGTCGAAAAATTTAATATCAGTCTTCCCCAGTGGGAAGAAAGGGGAATCAGCCACACCATGAAAGAGGCTGCTAAAGTCCGACATGGACGCAGAGCTGTGAGGGAAATTCCCCTGCATCACACCAGCCGCCACTGTAATCCTGCTTGATAAGAATACATCCCCGCTACATCCACTTTGGAGTGTCATTTATTTGCCATTTATTGTGATTAGTATATCCTCTTCATTTTTGCTCTCAGACACGATTCTGATTATGCAGATAGACCGGCTGCGGAATTTATACTCAAAGGATGTTGAAAGTTTAATCATGTTTAATAATTCATTTCAAGCTGGTTGCTGCTGAGATTTAAGGAATGGGAGTGAAAAAGCCTGAGGACTTTAAAAAATGTCATGACTGTTCATTTTTTAACTTTAGTTCCCTCTGATTTTGCTTTGCTGTCTTAAAAAAGACAACAGTTCTGTGATTGATTTCTTCATCATTTCTGTTGCTGAAGTAAAATCCAGTCTTTCATCTAACAGTTGCTTCATTGAGATCTGAGCGCTGCAGTATCATTTCATTAATCTGATAAATGATCACATTTATGCCATTATAGATTACAGTGGGGCATTAGGGGCATTAGTCAATCAAGTGGCATCATCTTTCATATGCCTGCCTGTTCATTTAAGGAGACCATAGCTGTATCTGTTCAATTCAGATCGAGCTCCTTTCTGCTTTAGGGTGATTCCATGCTAAATCATCTCTGCTTCTTGTTTTATTCTAAAAAAAAAAAAGCCTATGATGGTTGTAGCCTGAGCTTGGCAAAGCATGGTGTTATCAAATATGTGGGTTGCTTTGGAAATCAGAGATTTTAATCTGTGTTTTCCAGCCAGTCAATGTGTGTTTTGTTTCCACAAAATAAAAACAAAGGAGACATTTCCACAGTCAGGCCAGATTTTAAAGGTGACATGACATGCATTTCTCTTGATCCAAGAGACTGTCCATTTAGGAGCCTCAGTGGTCAATGAACAAGTGTTGCTTTGAAGTGTGCATGGCAAAAAAATTGCAGTTTCCTCTTTTTTTTCTGCACGAAGAGCTGATTGAAATACACTCGAAATGCATGCGATGCATCTGCCTCAAGCTGCCCCTCATTACCTTTGATACTCCAAATCCTCTGCACGGCAGTTGTGACACCAGACGTGCAGGACAAGAAATAACCAGTTCAATAAGTGAGAATAGTTTATGGTTGGCTAAATCCATCCAATCAATCCTATCTCCTAGAAATTACGTTTATATTCTACTAAATAATCTCATCAAGGAATGATGTGGTTCAGATCACAGCAAGGAATACAATCGAATACACAGTTTGCAGCCTCATTAGATGTAGTTTAACAGTTTAAACAGAGCTGAATCTCTGATGCATGGATGGGATTAACTAAATATTTTCAAACATCAATCTTGTGAGCGTGTGTGTGTGTGTGTGTGTGCAAGCATGTGTGACGCTCTTCACTGTGAATCATCTGTTTCACCTGTGAGAGCACCTCTTTACTTTCAAGCCCCAATTTCACAAACCACTCGCCATCCAGCCAGCAACATGACAACTTGGTGGAAAAAAAAACCTGAAAGTATGCACTTACGTCACTGGATACATCACATTACGACACTGCAGCACGTCAGAAGCTCTAATATGACATTATTACCAGTCAGAAGGTGACAGGCAGCATGAACGGACAATAGACGATAAAATAGACAATTTCCGGCCGGAAGCAAAAAGGGTCCTCAAGCCAAAATGGACTTCTGCTGTTTCCCTTTTCACTCGCTCCAATAAGAGAGACCAGCACTCAGACAGCTGTGGTTTTTAAGACACATTTTCTTGGATTAGAGAACAGAGCGGCTGAATCACCTGCATTCTGCTTTATATTTGAAGCCAACAAATCACTGCAGGGCGTTGCATGAATAAATGGCAACAAAGGAAATCGTCACTTTAGAAAGGGACCCACTTTCCCACCGTGTGACTGTGACAAAAAAAGCTCACAAAAGACGACTTAATATGAGATCTACTGCATTGCAACCCTACTTGGAATTAAAAAGTAGAAATACACTCCTGAACAAAATTCACATTTTGCACTGCTGGATTGTAAGAAGGTTGTAAGTAGAGCTTCAAAATGCAAAAAGAAGAAACAGAAAGAAGAGATGAAGAGACAAAAAATAGAGAGTAGGCAATTATATTGAAAACTACATTTAAACTCAAAACGTCTGTTCATCAGCTGATCAAAAGTTTAAGATCATAGCCCAAAAAAAACCAAAAACAGAACTGAAAATGTCAAAAAAGGACTCAGTAGTGAGTAGCCTCCCTGTTCTTGTTGATCAATTCAAAAATTCGATTAGGCATGCCTGATGCGAGTGTTTCCAGGAGGCTAGTGGGAACGTTGCTCCATGTGGTGAAAATGGATTTACGAAGGCCATCCACGGTCTGGAACTGGCATCTGTTTTTGTAAACTTCCCTTGCCATCCATCCCCAAACGTTCTCAGTGGGATTTAGATCGGGGGAACACACAGGATGATCCAAAAGAGTGACGTTGTTCTCCTGGAAGAAGTCCTTTGTCAGGCGGGTGTTGTGAACTGCAGTGTTGTCCCGTTGAAAGACCCGGTCATTACCTGCACAGACGAGGGCCCTCAGTCAACAGGGATGCCTGCTGCAACATCTCCACATAGCCAGCAGCCGTTTGACGCCCCTGCACAACCTGAAGCTCCATTGTGCCATTGAAGGAAAAAGCACCCCAGATCATGATGGAGTCTTCTCCACTGTGCCGCTTAGACAACATCTCTAGTGGGATCTCTTTGTCATGCCAGTAACGTTGGAAGCCATCAGGACCATCCAGGCTAATTTTTTTCTCGTCAGGGAATAAAACTTTCTTCCACCTTTCAATGTCCCATGTTTGGTGCTCCCTTGCAAAGTCCAAACGGGCAAGTTTGTGGCTTGGCACGGGAGGGACGGACGTGGCCTTTGAAGACGTTTTTTGTTCTTTAAGCCCTTCTCTCGCAGTTGGCGTCTTATGGTTACTGGGCTGCAGTCAGCATCAGTTACGGTCTTAATTTGGGTCGAGGATCGGCCTGTGTCTTCACGGACAGCCCGCCTGATCCTCCGGCTCAGAGCAGGTGAAATTCTTCTGGGTCTACCACTTGACTTTTTTGTCCCATAACCCTCAGGATATTTTAAGAAATTTAAAATGACATACTGCGTCCAACCTCAACAGTAATGGTGCGTTGTGAGAGGCCTTACTTGTGCAGCTCAACAATCCTTCCACATTCAAAGACAGAAAGCCTTTTTGCCTTTGCCATCAGGAGGTCATGACACTGTGAATGCCTGAATGAAAACGACCTGAAAGCCAGATTTTTGCGCAGATTTAGACTTTTTAAGGCTATGGTCTTCAGCTGATGAACAGCCTTTTTGAGTTTAAATGCAGTTTTCAATAAATTGCCTACTCTCTATTTTTTGTCTCTTGCTCCTGTTTCTTCTTTTTGCATTGTGAAGATCTACTTACAACCTTCTTATGATCCAGCAGTGCAAAATGTGAATTCTTGTCATTTTTCCCCCGGTCTTAAGATTTCGTTCAGGAGTGTATTCCCTGGAGACATCTGACAAAATGTCACCAGCCAATTAAAAACCTCTCATTATTTCTCTCTTATTAATATGTGCAACATGACTCGAACAGGGATTAATTGGATAAAGAAATCTCTTGGTGCATGCAGGCTTGTCAACTGTTTTTTTTTTTGTTGCATTATTTCAAAAGTTGCACAGACTAGCTCATCATTAAATCCCCTCTGAGTGAGCTCCTTTGTTTTCCTATCATGTGCTGACTGCCAGTGCATGAGCCCTGTCATTAAGAGAGGCAAATAACTCTGGATTAGGAAGTAGAACTGCACAACAGTGATCAAGATTTTCAACCTAAGAGTAAAAATAGAGCTCTAGATCTTTAGGATGGCGATTTTAATTTGCTTGACAGGTGTATTTCCTCTCGTCTCCTATTTCAGACTTTCAATATGTCTGACTTTGAGGATTTCGGCAAGCTAGGGGGGCAGGCGAATGTGTCCGAGAGCTACCAGCTGAACCCCACCAGCGTGATCGTGTCGTGTCGGTGGTCTTCTCCCTCATCTTCCTGCTGGGCACCATCGGGAACAGCCTGGTGCTCGCCGTGCTTCTGCGGAGCGGGCAGGTGGGCTACAACACCACCAACCTGTTCATCCTCAACCTGAGCGTGGCCGACTTCTTCTTCATCATCTTCTGCGTGCCGTTCCAGGCCACCATCTACTCCCTGGAGGGCTGGGTGTTTGGCTCCTTCATGTGCAAAGTGGTCCACTTCTTCATCAACCTCACCATGTACGCCAGCAGCTTCACCCTCGCCGCCGTCTCCGTTGACAGGTGTGTGTTGTTCATTATCATCATCATCCCACAATCCCAGAGGAGGAATTATTTTTAAAAAAAACAACACACCAACACAGTAATTACTAATTTCCACCTACCTACCGGTCGCGTATGTGACGTCTGAAACATCCGCATACAATTTTTCAAACGACCTTGAAGTAATCACTGTAAACAACTGAGAGAACTGTGGGGATGATTGTTAGCGCTGCTTCACAACATAAAAGCCACATTTCCAACAAAGCTCTTTGCTTCCAATTGCAAAGGCTTGTTGCTACCAGGCCTGCAACCACAGTCATTATCACTTCTATTATTAATCATTAATCTGCTCATTTTAATCAATTAATAACCCAAAGTTATGATAAGTCAATTACTGCAGTCACAAATCACTTCCTTATAATCATCAATTAATGCACTCATAAACTTGTTTTGTTGAACTTATTATGTTTCCCACCTTAAAAATAAATGTCCATTGCCCCATCAGATTACTCAGTTAGGTCCTTCAGATTGATACCTGTAGTCAACCTTTTTTTTCATTTGCCTTCCTCCCACAATGTATTTAATTATTTCAAACTTCATCTTACAAACATGGCATCGGCTTTGGCTATCAAACACAATATTATGTCTTTGAAGTCTAAAAGTCTAAAAGGTTTAGTGAATCAGGGGCATTTGTTATTAATTCAAGGGAATGAAATAAGACTTTCAAGGGTATGAATCAGTAAACAAAGGGAAAGAGAGGACATACTGAGTTTCCTTGTTTGCGCAGAAGGAACTTTTCGCTTTACTGCTGTTTTGTGCTTGAAAGAAATCGAAAAAAAAAGTAAAAATGTGAGTGAAAGGTTAAATGTAGTGCAGAGGCTTTTCTAAATTGCAAGGGAAATGCTTTATATTAATGGTAAAAGACAAACATAATGACTTGTGATGACTAAATGAAGGAATTAGTGCTGGATATATCATGAATTCACAGTTCCTAAAGACCCAGTCAAGTCAATTTATTAGCCTTTATTCACTGCTAAGTAATGGTGAGAAATAGGAATTTGTGATGCACCCTGCATTCATTCATCATAAGTCAATGAATCAATGCGTTGTGCATTAGCTAGGCTATACTTAAGCATATGTTTTCTTATTCATTCTTATTTTATCATGTTTCCTTCTTCAAATTGTTTTAATAACTACTTTATCACATGGTTTTACAGTTAGGTGCAATTAATGCATCACAGAAGTATTTTTCTCATCTAAAGATAAGAAAAACCAACTCTGGTAACATCAAAAACAGCAAGACTCTTAGAGGTACACATTAATGGAATTATTCAAAGACCCATTAGACCCTATAGAGACGGTGAATCCGTAATTGAATATCTTATGAGAGAATTATGCATTATTCCTGGCTGAAAATTATATCCTCCCGCAGAGTGAGCTCTAAGCCATCATTATAGTTGTTGGGCAACATTGTCAGCTCAGTCAGTATGGACGGAGTCGGTGTGCACCCTCCGCTCATTCCGGCAGTGTTTACTCTTTAGAGGATGCAATAGATTTTTCATTCTGCCAGCCAGACAGTTCCTCCTCTGTCTGAGTTGGGAGGTCACTGAATGCTGTTTTCCTCCTCAGTTCCTGTGTAACAGGTGAAAAAAAAAAGAGCAGCAGCAGATTTTAGTTACACTTCAGACCAGGAATCCCCAGCAGGAATGAAATCACAGTTCAGCCTGAATGAGCAGCATCACAGACACACACACACACACATACACACAGTCCTCTAATCAAAAGTATTTTCTGCTGCAGTGTGCTACCCACACATTTACGCTCACTGTGATTTTATGCCAGAGGAATATCTACTGTGAAAATGAAACATGCAAAATAAAACTATCTGGAATTAATGATTCAGATCGGGAAGTTAATTTGCATTTAACATATGGTAACATGTAACATGTCAATAAGAACATTATAAAAACAGAACAAGATGATATGAACCAAAGTTATTCATGCAATCTCCAACACCTAAATATATAGATAAAAATCTATATTGGGATTTTTGAACCTCTGTGTTTATATGTACATCTGTTTTGGTTGGCATTATATATAATGTAAATAGCAGTTCAAGCCAATGTGGTCACTGTTACATCTCCTCAGACATTTGGGCCCATATAATGTCAAGTGAATTTCACAAAAATGTGTGATTCTGTATTTCATTCAACAGATGCTTCATGCTTTTTCTACGTTTTGATTCAGCAAGGCTTAATTAAGACTCCTATCAAAAACATGAAAGATAAAAGCTCGTCAGACATTACCAGTCTTCCAAGCCACTGAGCCCCGATATGTGACAAGTAGGTTTGAGGTATCTGCTTTTTTTCCCTTTCATGTTGAACACAAGTGTCTTTGGCCTCATTTCAGTGAGGTTTCAAAGACCAGAGAGGCTGTTTCTTTTGATTCTGGAGAGCCAGCTGAAGTGTCCTGTAAATGCGGATTGGGAGGTTATGGATTTGCAGCTTTTACCCAGAATCCCCGCCACAGGCAAAAGAGGCTGCGTTACCTCGAGTACACCCGAACCCTCAGCAGTCAGCACATGAAGCAGCATGTTGAATGTGGCATGCAGAGGTTCACATATTCAGAGATGAAGAAGCCAGGTGATGATGAGGCAATAATTTCAGCAATAACCAGAGAAAAGCAGCGTGGCGTCCGATTATTGACAGAGACTGGTGTCATAAAAACATTAGGCTCCTTTCTCATGTTAGTATGTGATGTATGCGGAGGGATTTACGCCTGTATCGCCTACCTGCTCAGCAATATCAAAAGCACAAGGCACAGTCATGTTCTGGGCTATTGTCATGGTTTTACCGAGGAATTCACACAGGATCACATCCCCTTGAAAATCCTACAAAAAGCCCCTTCCTGTGGATGTTGCAGCCAGTTTGACACATTTCCCTATGGTGCTTTTTTTATTCAATAAAACCCACAGACGGCTGCGATGTGAATGATTATCATCCAACACAGAACCCCCCGCGTGAGACACTCGTAACACTCAGTGTGGAGGTGGCAGCATCCTTGGTGGATATTCCCTTCGTTATATTTAGCCTATTTTGCTTTTATTATTTGCACTCTTTCCTACTTTGTGCTGCGGCTGCTCCACAATAATTTCCCTCAAGATAAATAAAGTTCTGTCTCATCTAACCTTATCCTCACTCCTGCGATGCTCTCGGTATCTGAGTCATTAAATTCACAGCATGCACAAGGAACCTTTGAAACACAAAAATGATTTATTTTTGATTGACGGGCATGAACTTAATTTGAAATCAATAACCTAAATGTGTGGGATAACAATTTATATTGAATTTAACTTAAGCATTTAGTCTCAGTTTCATTTATCTCAAGTAAATCACAGTTTTCAGGCAGGAGTAGGCTACCTTTTCCCCTGTAATACACCTTTATTTTCTAATTTCACACTTTGTATACATTTTCATCAGTTATTGACTGACAAGGAGGAGTTTTTCCACCAGCTTCCAGTAAAAATATGGAGACTTAATTTGCCCAGTATGGATTAAACAATAGCAGCCACTAAAGAACTAAAAAAGTCGAATAATTGTATAAATACAGATTTCAATTTAGAAGTTTAGAGTTTAATATGAAGCTTTTCTCTAATGATGAAAATGGTAGATCACACTCTTTCACCCTATCATTAGACTGTTATTATGTCATCAGACCACCTAATCATTATGTTTATGTGCTTTGGATCACATCTATTCTCTCTCTGTAGGTATCTGGCTATCCGTTACCCACTGCGCTCCAGAGAGCTGAGGACCCCGTGTAACGCAGTGGTTGCCATGGTGATCATCTGGGGTCTTTCCCTGGTCTTCGCGGGTCCTTATCTCAGCTACTACGACCTGATCGACTACGCCAACAGCACTGTGTGCATCCCCGGCTGGGAGGAGCAGAACCGAAAGGTGCTCGACACGTGCACCTTCCTGTTCGGCTACGTCATCCCCGTGCTGATCGTGAGCCTCTCGTACACGCGGACCATCAAGTACCTGTGGACGGCCGTTGACCCTCTGGATGGCATGTCAGAATCCAAGAGGGCCAAACGCAAGGTCACCAAAATGATCATCATCGTCACCGTGCTGTTCTGCATCTGCTGGCTGCCGTACCACGTGGTGATCCTGTGCTACCTGTACGGAGACTTCCCCTTCAACCAGACCACGTACGCCTTCAGGCTCCTCTCCCACTGCATGGCCTACGCCAACTCCTGCGTCAACCCCATCGTGTACGCTCTGGTGTCCAAGCACTTTCGCAAGGGCTTCAAGAAAGTATTCAGCTGCATCCTCAGTAAAAACGGGAGAAATAAGGTCCACGTGGTCCACGTGGCCAACACCGTGCCCGGGTTCGAAGCAGGCTCCACCGAGGTGTCGCAGATGAACGAGGAGAACGTGCGGCAGAACGAGTGCGAAATGATCAACAGGCCGATCGCCGAGCCAAGAGAGGCCACGGTGACGCTGAATTTGCCCATTCAGCGGCAGACTTGATGAGGGATTCAGGCTCAGCACAGATTGCCTTATGTGAAAGACTTCGCAGTGAATATTTTTGACGAAATGTGCAAAGCTCTCACAGTGATATTTTTTTTAAGGCAAAGCCGAGAGATGATGAAAGGATTCGTGCACAAACATATTCAGACACATAAACAGCATTAAGGTGTTACAGTCAGGCCACAACCAAAAATGTGTCACATACTACATCCCATGATGTTCCTCTAGAAAAGGTCTGTATTCGCTAAAAGTGAAAGTTTCTCAGTATTTCCTGTCTGCACCCTCTGCCTTAACCATGGCTTGTACTTTTTTATTTATTTAAGTTTGATTCAGTTTTTTAAAAATCCACTTAAGTCCAGCACTTTTTAAGAGCAGTACAGAATGTGAGTAATGTTACAGCCTCTTTCACCATTTCCCTTTTTCAACTGGTCCCAAAGGTCGGCGATGGTGGAGGGAAAGGTTTGATGCAGGTTTAGGGCCGACGTGGAGTCCAAATGTGAAAACTGAAGCCAGTGTGGAAGTGCCTTAAAACTGCATTCTTTCTAATGGCTTCGCTGGTGGAAAAAAAAAGAAGCCTGATTGTATAGAAGTCAATGAGAAAATGACCCTCTCACTTGATTTATTACCTCAGTAAACATTTTCCTGATGGGTTCACGGTCTCAATCTCTAGTTTGAAGTATGCTTTAATACAGCGTGATGTTCATTTAGTAAAGCATGGTTCTATTAGAGTAAAATAGGTGATAAAAGTGGGCTATTTGTTGAGGCGTGGCTACCTTATGATTAACAAGTGGCTACGACAGCAACATGTCAATCAGGATAGAGGTGTAGCAATCTGTATCCATGGCACTGTATCCACTTCGATAACTGTGAACTTGTTTTAGGGTATTGTCATGTTTTTTTTGTCCCAAAATTTGATCTATTCACAGTGTGTCTTCAGTTCATGAATGTTAATTGTAACATTTTGGTTGCCTAAAAAATTGGTTGTACTAAAAGACCCTCCAAAGAGCTGGTTGTTCATCATTTTAGTAAGTACTTTTTGCTTTAACTTTGTTTTTTTTTTTTGCTATCCCAAATCGGATGCACCTTGCTAACCAAGCACCAACGTCAGCTGATATTTCCTCGCTTCTCCCCAGCTCCACCCCCTCACCCAAATAAAGTCACTTTTGGTTCCAAGAAAACAAAATGGCTAGCCCGCAAACCAATGTATGTCATCATCTTCGTTCATTTCTGTTTTTTTTAGTCGATGGTCAGATGATGCAGATTTCCTCCATCAGTGTGAAGTCTATTTTGTATTTTAAGCATTTCCAACACCATGTTCCACTGTTGGCTTTATGTTTTGCTGCTTTAATCTCTTCAAAGTCTGAACCTTTCTCACTAGTTTTGAAAGTGCTAGTTTTGTTATCGAGGGCGTCTAACTGGAGCAGGACGTTATTTGGTCCTTTTGATCTCTTTTGTATCTTGCATGCAGATGCTGTTCTGTCTTGTCAAGATATTACTTTTATTAGTGGTATATTTGAATTATATATATGTTATAACATTAAAAAAAAACTTTCAAAGAATTGTGTGCAAACATGATACTCAGTTAAATATTTCTATTTCATACCAGCATTTATATATATTCTGGTGTAAAAAGCTCAAGAATCAGGTGTCAAAAGGTATACACTTAGTAAAAACAGGAGTTTATTAGTATTTAATAAATATGATAAACAGCTAACACGTCTACAGTTTCCCTACTAGAATGTTAAAATGTTTTCTTGCTTTACTTGTATTTTGGCAAAGATTGTATTCATGGCATGTTTCTCTTTGCTGTAAAATATTCTGTATTTAAATCAATATGTTCATCAATGAGTGCACTTACACCTTTAAGAGTTGGTGTGTATTTTATGTGTTTAAAAAACTTTTGAAAGCTGTGAAAAGATAATCCACTCACATCCTCCTCCACTCCTTTCTCTCTCTCTCTCTCTCTCTGTAAGCTTGTGTCCTACCTCAGAGCTGTAAAAAGAACATTTCTTCTTGCCTCTTGGCTGTGTTTTGTTCAGATTGTGTAAGATGCAATTTTCCTCTGCTCTTTTCCTCCTCCTTTTGCACTGACCAATTTTTGTCCAGTGTGTTTGCTGTGATTTTGCCCTTCTGTATCTACGGTGTATACTTAAGTGTCTCTCTGTTTGTTCTGTTTCATCATGAGGACTTTTCAAATGCAACACTTCTATCTATCTATCTATCTATCTATCTATCTATCTATCTATCTATCTATCTATCTATCTATCTATCTATCTATCTATCTATCTATCTATCTATCTATCTATCTATCTATCTATCTATCTATCTATCTATCTATATAGATAGTATATAGATAGATAGACAGAGAGAGAGAGGGAGATAGAGACAGTTAGATTTGATATATATATAATTTTGATATTTATTCATCAGATGTTTTAGAACACAATGTGTTTAAATGACAAAATAAAATATTTTCTGCTGTGAGATTGAGAGAGGTTTTATTCATTTCAAAATGTGCATAAATGTGGGTTGGGTGAATAGAAATAAAATAAATCATATCATAGCGAGTCATTTAGCTCCTGCATCACAAACTGAGGTGAAAGGATGTTCGCCACACACTGAGGTACACTGAGGTATTATTATTATTAGCTTTCCTGCTGCTGCTCTCTTTTAGATCAGCGAAAGAGCCTTCTAATAAAGGTTATTTAAAGCTATTTTCACACTATGGCTCCACTCGCTATAGTGCTTCATTAATTGTTTCTTCTGTTTGAGCACCACAGGACACACACTCACTTAGGTTGCTTTTTTATTGCTTGAGGTGTTGAGCTTATTTCAGAAAAATAGCTCACTGTATATTTCTAGCTGGTGCAGTACTGTAAAATATTTACCTCAATCAATCAATCAATCTATCTATCTATGAACTTCATTTACAGGGATATTTTATCGAACAGTATACATACATATATATATGTATATTTGAAAACATGACATCAACTGTGTGGCTTATTTTAACAGAGATGAACAAAAGCATCAGGTACTTTATCAAGTGTCTCAAAACAACATATGTTCACACTCCAAGCCCTGTGGCTGCATTAATTATGATGAGAGCGATGGAGGAAAGCAGACTTTAACACGCCACTGTTTGTTTCCTGTTTGCCTTAAGACGATCGGCATCATTTTTGTCCACAATCATTCCTTAGCTACATGTGTTACATACAGTGATGGATATCTGCTGCTTACCAACAGTACATAAAATTTCATAGAGAAAGAGAGAAACTATGACTTCATATGTTTAAAATAAGAAAATGCTCTCTAAACCTGCTGCTTAATTTTAGTGACATTCCTGGGTTTGGATTTATTGCTCTGCCATGATGTTCTCGGCAATGGTTGGTGTTGTTTTGCGGGAAATGGTCACCAGTCAGCAGCCGTCAGCTGCAAGAGTAAGAGAAGATATTAACAACTGCAGCACAACACAGCAGATCCCCAAGAGATCACTGCTTCTCTGGGAGGTGAGAGCAGAGCCGCAGGCATTTCTTTGCACTTAAAAGAAAACACTAATGAGCTCTTGCTGTCATAAACGAAGCACGCTAAATTGACAACACGCGGTGATGTTGAAACTTTTCAGTCATTCTTTCATGTTGGATTTCCGTCTGTACTGCAGGACATACAAGAGGAAACATGATCAATAAAATGTGATGTTCAAACAAATGGAGAAAAATCACGTTTCATTATAGCACAAGCCAAGCTTTTTTTGCAGACATGTAATGACCTGAGAGATCTGACAGGCCCATAAGTCCACAAAGACAACTATTATTATTATCAGATCTGTCATGGGGTGTAGCTGCCTTACAGTCCCTAATGAAGGAGCAGAGAAAGGGACAGTGTGATAATCCATCGATCTGAAGCTGCAAAGGTGTTATTCATTAGTGTATAAATAAAGATATTTTGGGAGGCGGCACGTGTTCATGTCCTTCACACTTCACCATCAGTGTGTCCACAGGAGTTCTGAAGGGATAATTGTACACCTTGACTTACAGTGTTTTTCGCTGGCTGAGGCACATTTTCTGAAACACTGCTGCATTTCTCAAAAGATGAAGAGCAATCACACCTCATTTAATTTTATACTTTCACATTTTATGAGCAGCTCTGAGGTCCCTAATAAAACAACAGACATGCAGAGTAATATTCACCAGTGAGACTCATTCATTGATATTTGTGCTTGTATATTGTTTTTTTATATGTGAAAGAAAGAAGAAAATATAATGTATGTAGGAAACCTGTGAAACCTGATGTCATCCAATAAAACAGCTGAATTTGACTTTTACAAAGCTTTTTAATTTTCCAGTTTTTGTGGAAAGTGTCAAAAACGTTATGCTCAGCTAGTAATATTATTGTTAAAGACGTCTTGGTTGAGCAACCATCTTGCATACAAAGCCCTTCACAGCAAGCTTAATTAAGATATAACCAGCAAGAAAAGAAAGAATGAATCTACTACTAATAAGTACTTGTACAATAGAGCAACAGATGACAAATTCTCGCAACACAGTTAAGCAATCCATGACAGAAACTAGAAATTAAATCACAATTACAAGTTGTTGTTTTTTTCAATTTTTCTTAATCGAGATATAACATAAATTTCTTGTTATCACTGTCAAGGTTAATTCAGAATTCAAATATTTGATTGCCGCTAATTTATTACCTCAATATAATTGTCTTGTGACTATGGCCTCTTTGGACCTCCATAGTGAAAAGAGACGCACTGATCTGAACTCGCAGCATCCCCATTATCAGAGAAGTTAGATGCACGGCCGCTGAGGGAACAAAGCTTTTACCCGGACACACATCTCACACTTAAATAACTAAATGTGTATCTACAAAGTGGGGCTGGAGTGGGTGTGCATTTTGTGAATGTTAATGCCTTGTGTGATGTGGCTGTGGAAATTAGGCTTGTTAGGTTGGATATGATTGTGGGAGATTTAAACTTACATCACTGACAACCTTGACTGGGGCTGTGTCGGTGCTATGGTTGCTCTGGAAACCATGCTGCAATTATTCTTAGATGCTGTTTAAGGTTGCAGTCAGTCATGACCGTTTTGGAGCTGCAGTTCTTCACCAGTTTTGCTGAAAAAGAAAATCACTTGTTTGATAAGTAGATCTGGAGATGCTGCTTAACGGTCTGCAATTACATCGATATTCGCCATAAAAACACGTCTACTAAAAAGCTAAAGGAGCGAGGAGTAAATCAAAGAATTCATCGAGCTCTTCAGGTTTCCTCCGAGCCGCTGAAGGGAAATTAGATTTTGTATGTTTACAGGACATTTGGCTGATTACTCAACCCAATGCGTTACCGAAACAGCTGCAAGCAAGTTGCATTTTGCAGCGGTGAAGATTTGATAAGTCGGAGCGAAGCCATAGCAGCCTAAAGATAAAAAAAGAAAAACTAACAGACCTTGGAGGAAGCAATTCAAGGAATTATCACCTCCCTGAAAGATGCAATTGGAGCTGAAGGTGGAAGTGATTGGTTCATAAGAGCAGTCAGTAGCAGAGATACAAATGGTGCACTGATGTTGTTTCTCTTAGCTTTTTTAATATAACATGAAGGAACATTTGGAGTTTTTCTTCATATCTTAAAAGGTGATTTTGAGATTTTTTTTTACATGTATCAGTGGTTCCATTAATCATATGAAAAACCAAATTATTTGTTGGATCATGCTGCAGTCAGAAGAGCATGTTGTGAACATTAATTATGCTACCTACACATCAGTGTTGCCAAGTGTAATACCGATGACACCCTACTGTGTATTTGCAGTGCATCTACGGCTCTAAATCAGTGACATAACATCTGAGGCAATAACCATCCACGAGAGCTAAGCACTTAATATCACATTCATCAGCACGCCTAGTGACATTTTATGTGTTTGTTTCACCTTATCTTGCTGACTTAATACTCATTTCATTACCATTCACACTCACAAAGAAACTAAAATCCAGCTTGTTTTAATTTTTATGTCTGTGCAATTGTGATTGCGATGTTAGAAAATTACAGAGCTGAGATCACTGTTATTATCGTCATCATAATTATCTGTACTGCTGCTTTAATGGGCGATTTAACCGTGAGGTCAGCTCATTTTTATGCTGTGCACTGTGCATAAAATGTGCAGAGCAGTCTGGGTGACAACTTAAACACTCAGAAACTCAAATGTGCACCGCTCGATGGAAGAGGTGAGTGAAACGAGTGATGCTCACAGGTAAGTCAGCGTGCTGCAGAGAGATCTCATCAACAGTAACGAGATGAAACAGCAGGAAGCAGCGTGTCATCTGAGTGGAAAACACTGACATAAAAACACCTGCAGTGCAGCTGTATTGCTGTTTACTACACACTGTGTACACTGAGTACACCAAGATTTTAATTTTAGCGTGGAAACACTGTAAATGACGTTACAAAAATGTTTATGACACATCACTTATAATCAATTTCATAATTTCATGTGATAAATAAATATATACATAAATAATGAAGTTCATGTAATAGTTGAAAGGTTAGAGTACGATATGTTTAAAAGGGTTCTTTATATGCACTATGTGTATCGTTAAGGTAGTTCTCACGGCGTGACCAATGGATGCTACAAAGAAGTGTAGAAACAATAAACAGCCGTTCCAAAGAACCGACCTTTGTCTGTGTTGTCCTGAAGAGAGCTACAAACACTGTGTAATTAAAGGTTACTTCTCTGATTTAACTTCACATGCTTTAAGTGTTGACTAAACAGCGTGTTGATGTCAACTGAAGAGGTCGTTTTTATTTTCTAACCTAAGCCGGCTGATCAATCATTAGTCCAATCTGAGCCCGTGGGTTGAGCGCACAAACAACACAACAGCAGCAGCGTAACATTAATTGCTTCAGACTCTCTCTCACGTATGAAATGTTGATAAGCTTGTATAAGTCAAGGTAAAAGCAGCACAATTCCTGGTAATCTCTCCTGGTTGTTTACTATCTATAGTTATTTACTCTAAATCAAATCAATCAGAGAAAAAGAGAGGATTTTCCTCTAACCAGCTCAGATATGCAGGTTATTCTTTTCATATTCAGATGAAAACCTTCTCAATTCTGTTTTTACATTCATCATACACACTGATCAACAATTTAATCTCTGTCCATCACCTGATCTGCTCGGCGTAACAGTTTTGCCGGGAGAATCTCTGTGAGATGAGCACAGTACATCTTGAATATTACCAGTAAATGAAGAGTGCCCTCTTCAGTTTGTGACGTAACACTGCAGGTCGTTTCAACTTCAAATCAAAACAGCTGTACATTATTATGAGGCAATCATCACATCGGGGACCCCTTTAACTTATGACGATGAAGGTTAGGTTAATTAAACTCCGAACGCAGGTGCTGGTTTATTGCAGTATTTATTGTCCAGGTACCTTTAAATGGTAACCATGCTAGTTAGTGAACAGAAACAGGTCCAGGGTACTGAGTGTGCTGACTCGGCTGCTGGTTGAATGACAAATTTAAGTTGTACATATTTACACAGAAAAGGTGGAACAGTGACAGACATTAAACAAGAAAAGCTAAGTAATTTTTTTTTTTGAAAAAGTCTAAACAAACAAACAAACAAAAAAAGAATAAAGCATGTCCCTGGTATGCATGTCCCCACGTCTGTCTGAAAGTCACACTGCAGACATCATTAGCATAGTAATAAAGGCACTCTTGTTTCATTATTATATACATTTCATTGATTTTAAATAAGGGGAGTTTACTTTTGGGGCTTTCACAGTAGGAATAATAACAGATTTGAATTTCATCTATATTTCAAAAGAAATAAACAGTAAAGATCAATATAACACATACATTATTTAACTTGATCAAAATTTTATAATTTAACAAACAAGGGACAACTGGAGAAAAAAATTCACTAAATATATTAAAATCAAATTTATTTAAGTTACGAGTCTAAAAAAGGCAATATGAAAAAAAAATAGTATCTCAAAAAAAGGAGATATTTATTACACTGGGTTTCTATGCAACGGCACATATGATACAACACTCTGCTTTCAAGGACCATGTTTCTTTCTGCCTATTATTCCAAAACAGAAAAGGTTTTTCTCGCAGCACATTCCTCACCAGTGGACTCCCGCACAACGAGGAGGTACTGAGGGGAAAAAAACATAAAACATAGTGGCCTTCAATCTTAACGCCAAGTAGCTTCCCAGCTGACGATCTGTGCTATTCTAGTGCAAACGTTGCATTAACATTGCCAAATAAAGGGAACGGGAAACAGAAACTGGCTGATCATAACAAGATGCTTCCATAAACCAAAATCAAATACATCCTGACGATTGCAAATAACATTCTGGCCTTCCATGCAAGAGCTTCAGTGTTTTAACAAGAAATAAAATTATAATAACAGGGATGCCAAATAATAAATGCTGCCAACAAATAAAGTAGGATATGTGAATATGTGAGAGGGGAATTGAAGAGCGTGCCTACTGTTCCTGCTATCTACCGTTTTTCTCTTTGGTGTAACGTGATCTATCAAAAGTAGATCATTTGCCCTAAACGATTTGTTTCTTTCCAGGCACGAGATAGAGCTGTGACAAGACAGAGAAGGCTACAGATTAGAGATCAGTCCTCTTAACTTATCGAACAGTTAAGCAGTGATTAAGAGCTTACGATGGCACAGGGATCACAGAAAACTTTATAGGTACAGGACGGCGAAACTGGGGGGAAAAAATGCAAACATTATTGCAACATTTCAGTGTCTGTCAGCCCTCGTCAGCTCCCAGATACTGAACTCTCCTCTACAGCAGAGCACTTCTAATTTAAATACACCTTTATGTGTTCTTCATTGTACAAATCAACTGTTGTAAGTATACTGTTGACATTCGTTGGCCTTCTCATTCAAATGCTGTGATACGACCTCTGATGAACAGGTCCGGGCGTGAGCCGCACGAGGAAAAGTTCAACACTAACCTCTAATGCTGAAGGCAGTTATTTGACTTTAAACCGGGAATGAATATGAACCTCAAACAGAGTCATTCAGTGTTAAACTGGAAATAATTAAAAGAAAATTGGCAAAGTGGCTTCCTAAGAGTGATTTCATTAGCACCGACCATCTCAAAAAAGGTCAAATTACTCATCCACAATCAGGATTAATCACCAGAATTATCTTTTAGAGAAGCCACGCTGGCCTCAGTTCAGTCTGATGAACCGACTGAAGCACCCTCTGAACAAACACCTAAATTAAGAGCCATTTGTTCAAACAGACTTTTAAAAGCCTGCCTGTTTGTACGTGTGTCTAATTATTTTTTAACATTTCATTACTTATGAATGTTACTTATTTACTGAGTTAATTCATATATAAATGTCTGATGTAATTTTAGATTAGGGCGACAAAATTATAAACCAACTTGCATAGATATATACCTTGCAATTTCCAATCATCTTTTTTTTACAGTATTATTGCATCCATGGTGTTATTCCAAGGCAATTTTCATAAAACTTGAACTAGGTTGGGTAAAAACAATGCAGTAAAAGACATAGCCATCAGCTAATTACATGCAGTATACATCAAATAACCAGCAAAATAAAAGAACCTGTGCAATATTCAGTAATGCAACCCAATAAAACAACCGTAGAATAAATAATAACTTTGTGAAACTTATCTTCAGTTTATTTTGAGACTGTTTCTGAGTTTGTGGTGATTTATTGGATTTCATTATACTTAATAAATAAGAAAACCAATACGATACCACAAAGTTTGAGCCTCAATGTAACCATAAATCATTTCCTGCAGTGTCAAATAATGACCAAACTCTTCTTAAAAGTATTATTTTAAGACACTGGGCCATTGTACTGGATTACAGCAGAGTGCACAGGCCTTCTATTTTTCTGGTCACTCATGTTTGGTGCTGTAGAAATTCATGTTGCAGCCCATGTTGAGACACAATCAGTGGTATATAACATGATGAAAGTGCAGCCTGAATGCCAAAAAATAAAGTTCTGTAAGCAAAGTATTAAGAGCACTATGAAGAGCACAATCAAAGTCCTCTTGCAATTGAAAAAAAAGAAAAAAAAATCAGCCCTATAAAAGATTTTGATCGTCTTCAACAGGGGCGACACTCCTGCTTCAATAGGATTGAAAATGAGCATTTTAAATACTTAAATAGATATAAAATTTTGTTATCTTTTAACACAAACTGTACACATCTGGTACCAATACATATAAAAAGTACAAGTGTGGTTACTTTAGAAAGGACACCCTCTGATACGTCATATCAAAAATATGTAGCTTTAGTAGCACTTTTGTTCTTCATTTACCTAGTAAACTTTACAATGCTACATTACACCAAAGAAGTGAGGTCTTTTTTTTCTCTTCTAGTCCAACGTCACTGCAGTGGTGCTACCAAGCTTTAAAAATCGTCCGCTGTGACCACTGCTTTACTCTTCATCTCGACATCCACTTTTACTGTATCACTTTCTTCTCCGCAGCTCAACCTTAAATCACTTCCTCTTCACCATCCGTGCGCTTTAATCAATCCTTTCCACTTTTCCAATAATCTTCTCCTCAAAGATGGGCAAGATAGCATCATCTTCGCGTACCTCTTCAAACACCACTCCACAGTCAAACTCGTCACTCACTTTCTTGAAATAATACCTAAAAAGCAAAGGAACAGAGTTAACTTCTTCAGGTTAAAAGCTGTGACTTTCACTTTGATTATCTAAATGTTGCAACATCAGAAAACAATCTTGAGATGATCCAGATGAAAGACTTTGAGAAATTCAAAAATTAAAATAATCACAAATATGTTAAACCCACTAACACCATATATCCCCAGACAACTATATCTCTTTGTTAACATAACAGAAATCCAAATTAATCAGTCTCAAGTTTTCTTGGAAACGTTACAATGATAATGTAATCCTGTTATCTTAAATTTAAAGCATACATTTTAAACTTTAGCTGTGGTTTGAAATTTGAAATACATTAAATCGGATAGCACCAAAAATTTCACCTGTAATTTCCTTTCTTTGTTAGCAGTTCTTTGAACTGGCCCAGTGTGACGACCCTCCCTTTGACAGATGTCCTGTACGGTATCAGCTCCTCGCAGAAGTAATACGCCACAGTAATGTTTTCACACGCCTGCTTTTTAGTGGCTTTATGTCTGCAAGCAGAGAAGAGAGAGAAACTATTTAGAAAAATTATTCATACGCTCATACGGATTAGAGTTTGCTAAGATTAAAGGGAGTGAATATTACAAACAGGCTCTTATTCATAAGCAACTGAACAACATGGGAAACAATAAAAATACTACTCAACTAAAAGAAAAAAAAATCATAAGATGAAAGAATTAAATTACCAAGTCAAATACATGAGAGGTGAACATCTGTCAGACCAGAAAGTCTGTGTGTGAAACTTCAAGCTAGTCTGCAAACAACTTGTGGTGATGTGTGAACAAAAGTAAATTCTTGTAAATTATTGGTCATGATTCTGAACTTAATTTCCTGATGTTAACCAGCAGCTGTCTGTAGTGATAGCGCAGCCTGCACTCGTTTACCTAACCTTGCGGTGGGCTGAGGTCACTCCATACTGTGCATCTTAAAGACTAAACTTTATAATCAATGTGTGCAATTACAGGGAGCGAGTGAATAGGGAAACAATACGGGCTGACCTCCTCTTGTTTTCTGCTTCACCTGCTGACTGACTGACAGTTTTAAACAGGAGGAAGTATGTCTGAGTTTTGGTTTAGAACAGACCAGTGAACAAAAAGCAGCGTCTTTTAATAATCAGTTCTGAGGCTACCTAAGGATAACTTTTACACAAAAGACAAAAACATTGTTAAATAGGGAGAATGTTGAGAACAGTTTTGATAGGGTGTAAAGGTGGAAAGTATACAAATCTAAAACTAATCAAAACAAACAAAAAAATTACAGTAGACAATGAAGTACTTAAGGTTCACATCACGTTTAAGATGCTTGACACCGGGCATGGGTCTGCTAATGAAGGGTAATTATCAGTCAGCCAGTAAATGGGAGCACTCTAGTATTCATGACTTCCTGTGAGTGGGTGAGGCCCTGAAATGACGACCTTACTGGCAGCCTTTGGGTGTGCCACGATGTGCAATGAGATAATGTCGCCCTCACTGATCTGAAATGCTTTTTAGCCTTTGCATAAACCTGAACAACCACATAGCTGCATCTGTTTTTGTCACTGGAAAGTAAGTGAATCTGCAGTAGTGTCTTTATTGGGTAAACAACAGGCTGAAAGTTATAAAGTTAAATAAAGTTATATAGATATGAGATATATGTTAATCTTCCCCAATCTTAGTAAAAAATGTGCTGGTTTATGCAGCGCGTTAAGACCGTTATTCAGTACAAATGTAAAACTGGAAAAAAAAACTGAGTGATGTCAAGTGTGGGTGTACATTTATACAACATTACATCCATCTTTCCTCTAACAGATGACAACATGCAGGACATTTTACGCCCCAACGTTTTCATGACAGGATATTATGGTAGAAATTGAAATTAGTTGCAGCAGCGGTTGAAACAAACAGTTCATGGAGGTAAATAAGGTATTTTAAAACCCTCCACTGGGGCCCGATTGCTGCAATTTGCTTTAAAAATAACACTCATTATTAGAGTCATAATTCAGTCAAATCTGAACACACAGACAGGATGTACAAATTTTGATATGCACTTCCACAGCATATAATCATTGAGAATTAATGTCCGTATATGAGCCTAGAAATCACAGAAAAACAATACAATACAAAAAATACAAGATATACCAGATCTGAGAATCACCATGTTTTTAAGCATCCTTGAGTGTAATCCAGTCATGGTCTGTACATCCATGGGTAGACAGCAAATGTACGCCTCATGTTCTTTCAAAACAAACCTTAATTTCTTCCAGATTATTATCTTACAGCTATATTTTCACATATTTTCAGGCTTGCACATTGGAGGTACTGAAACGTTGAATCGGTCGTGATCCAGGCTGAGTCCTGAACCCAGGTCCAACCGGAGGCATCACCCACTGGCTGTGCCACGTAATCTGCCTTTCATCTGCCTCTTACACAGTTCCCTATTTCTCCTCCATCTGTTAAGTACCCATCTGAGAGGGCAGTTGAACATCAAACAGAAACATGTTTCTCACAAAACATCAAAAAAAGCAGAGCCTCTCCTTAGTGCTTCTGCCTCTGCAAGAACACAGGGAGCGTACATTTATACTTTCTCTATGATCCACTTTTTAGTCTTTATGGGAAATAACCAGCGAGGGATTTTTTCAACCATATAGCCTGATTTATGACGGGTTGGAGAAATAACAGTTTATACCACATAAGATGATCTTCTCTCTCTGGCTTCCAGATGTTAAAATCATATATGTGTCATCAATTTCACAGTATAGATGTGACAATGTACCCCAAACTGTCCTTATCTAGAAAATAATGGCTTCACATCAAGACTTTCTTTGCCTCCAACTTCTCTGTTAGTTTCTTCCTTCTGGACACCTTGTTGTACATTATTGCTTACTCTAAACATGCAACATGCAATGTAAAGACTACCATCATAAAGTGATAAGGAGTATGTGGATGCTGGTTCATCCTCACATGAATGAATAGAAGAAAAACTACACATAAAAACAAACTGAGGGATATAGCGTGAGTTACTACATAATGACTTTACAAATACAGCACACAGAAAAGGGAATTAGGGAAAGAATTTGCTCATTACTGACTTCTAAATGCCTCTTTTAGAGGCTCTAAAGACAAAGACACACAGTCCTGGGTAACTAAATTACCAGTAATGAGAATGGGAAGTGTGTTGCTGTGACCTAGGGGGAATTTGGAGATAGTGGGAAAAGTTACTGTTAGGACACAGTGGACATACTCTGGCTCGGAGAGCTCGCTTTCAGAGACGGCGGGCACCATGCTGAGCGGAGGGAACAGTGCAGGCCTGACTGCGGTGCGACCCCTCTGGATCACCTCCATCACATACCTAAGGGACCGAACAACCCCAGCAGTTAGACACAGACCGTCCTGAAGGAGCACACAGGCTAGAGAACAAAAGGCTAATTGTTTCATTTTGACTAACGATAAAGGATAAATCCGGCCTCTTCCCCCTTTTGGATCAAGTTAAATAGATTCTGTTGAAAAACTGTGCTGATTAACTGGGAAGGTAACCATGGTAACATGTCTGTCACTTACCTTTGCTTGGGTTGTAAAGTTCCAGATTTAATCTTCTCCTCCTCAAGCCGCCGGCGCACCTCCTCCAGCTGGATGAGGGGGCTGGGAGCTGGGTTGGGGGGCATGGTGGGATCCTGGATGAAGGGGTGAGACGGCTGCACGTTGTTCCGCAGTTGGGTGCCGGCGCAAGGGTGCACCGAGCCCGATCGCTCCGTCGAGCTGAGGCGAGATCCCTCATGGCCAGACGTCCTCTTGGATCCAGCGGTACTCCTGAAATGTAAAGTTATGACTTTAAATATCAAACAATGAAAGAAAGTGTTTTTCTTGGTCCGTTATTAGTCAGTCTGTTGGTACATATCATGTTTACATGATAATTCTCTCATGCAGCTGTGTAAACCTGAAGAAAACAGGAAACAGAGTCATGGTGGATTTGTTATTTCTGTTTTGAACAAACTAAAAAAGGTCCTGTTCTGGAAAAGGAACATTTTCCTTTAAGACACAACCAATAATATTTAGAACAAAAGACAAAATGGCAGTCAGGTTGGAGTGCATATCTATGAACAAGATATTCTTTAATTGTAAAAAATGTTTAAAAAATGCTGCCGTCACTGACCCGTATGGGCTCCTCTTATGCTGAACCATTTCTTTCTGCCCTTCCATAAGCCACAAAAGGATCTTCTGGTTTTTCTCCATCTCCTCTGTGGGCCCTGGCATATCAAAAGGCCGCACTTCCTCACCTTTCTTGAACGCTCTTTTACACTGTGTACCACCTTTGCTACTGTGTGAAGGGAGAAAACAACTGGTAAGTAGAAGAGCAAAAAGCATTTTGGGTACATCGATAAAACAGAATGCTAGGTGTATACAATGGGTGCGTACCTATACCCTGCATGCTCCATAGGGTTGGATCCCATGCCATCTGCATAGCTGCGAGACTTTGATCCATAATGACTTGACTCCATGCTCCACGGAAAGCTGCTGTGCCCTCGCATGGCTGCCTCAGGCTCCAACTGCTCTTTGGGCTTCCCAACACCTGTGTGGTGGATGTGGTGCATGTGTTTGTGGTGGTACTGGTGGCTGGTTTCTCCCTTGAGGCCGTGCCTGGATGGATGTTTGCCCTGGCCTGAGGACATCGCCATTCCAAGTCCCATCCCTTTGCCCCCAGGGAAACCGTCTGGTGAGCGCAACTTGGGAGAGTGACGTCCCGTGCCCGGGGACTGGCAGCCGGGAGTCTTCATGACCCGCTGGACATGGTCGTCCAGGATGCTCTCGGGGTTCTCCTCGTGAGCATCTCTCATGAAAGGACCACTGTAGGTAACGTCGGCATAGCGGGAGTTGTAATTCTGCGGATAAACACCAGGGGGGAACCTATGACTGGATAATGCTGCAGCTGTGGACATGACTTCATCACCTTCCTCTTCCTTTAGAACAAAACAGACACAAAACAAGACAAAAAATCATTTATACAATTGAAAATCTACTCTGAAATGAAAATCTGGAAAAATAAACCCTGTGTACAAGTAAAATGAATGAATATCTGAGCCATCTTACATATAACACTTTGTTAAAACTAGGCCATATAAAATATATCTATACGCATTTTATTCTTTTAACAGCTCTTTTCCTAACACATTAGACACTATGGAGCATTTTCCCCAATAAGGATACATATATTGTACTTATTTGTACTTATATACTTATTTCAACCTGCAGAGGGCAGATTTTCACCATATGGTAATATGCGTATTCTCATTCTCACTGCAGAGGTTTTTCACAGTATCAGTCAGATTCAGGGGTACTATGCATGCACACAGCACATTTGTGTCGTTTCATGTAATGACAAATGCATCCAATACAGTTTCAGCTCTGAGTGACTGAGACAAAATCACACTCTGACAGAATGTGCTCCAGGGGGAATCATGGGGTGGGGTGCTGCAGGCATTCATAATAGGCTTTGATAAGCAGGCACTGTAGGGAGGGGAAGATGTGCAGTGATGGAATAAAACGCAGCACTGGATGGATGAATTCAGTCATCTAACACTGGAAGCGGTCACGTTGTAATCCATTACTACAAAAAATATTAATAAATAAAATCCCAAGCCAAATATTTTCATACTGGAGCTGTACATTTTACAGATGGTCTTTTGCATCAATAAATATTTAGTCTTTAATTTTTAAAAATCTGTCACACAACGCCACTGCAAAATGTCTTTAATGCAGCTAAGGCAGTGAGGATCATTCGGTAGAGTTGTTGTTCTGTTGTGCGTCCTGTATAAAGTTAGAAACCCTTTGGCAGTCAGAGAAGGGAGGAGAGAGAACAAAAAGATAGAGTGGACCGACAACAGCAGGTAGGAGTTTCACTTTTATCTTTAAGCCAGCCCGTGTCCAAACTTTCTGGTCTGTTATGTTAATAATCAAATAAACCTCCACTTGTGAACGTGCCAAACCAACCTGAGTTTGCTGCTGCCCTGTGCTCACCATCCACTTGCTATAACTGTATCAAAGAAAACATGAAATGGTTTCTCTTCCTGCTGCTACATAAACTTAACTTCCCGGTGCCCACTGCTTTCTTAAATTCAGAAGTTTTGTAAAAGATGCCGAATGCAGCCAAAGATATTTTTTTGGTGTGTTTTTAATAATTGATGTAGCTTTGTATCTCTACACCAGATGCAGATATCTGTGCAAGCTGAGCCCACTGGAAGTTATTCACGGAACCGTGATATCTTCATTTGAGCACATTTTTCCACACTTCCATTTGAAAATGAAAATTTTTGGCAAACAGCAGATATTTGAGAATTTACATGTTAGCTCAGATGGTGGATGGGAATTTACTGATAAAGCCCACAGTGGCTCATCTATCCAACAGTGAGTCTCTCTTCGTGAGGAGTAACAGCACACATGGCTGCTTTGTTATCTTGTTAACACAATATAAAAATCCATTTTAGACAAGCGATGACCATCCTGTTGACATTTAAGAATACCATGTCTCCTCTTGTGTATGTGAATTATCAAGTGCATAGCTGGCCCACAAGGTCCATTGTTTTTTTATTATTACATTAAGTGAAGCCATAGTTTCATTCTCAGCAGACTGTGACACAGAAATCATGTGAACCTTTACCTCATTGCAATATGCTACAAAAGTTGTGTTTTAACCACATCATTTTCAATATCTGTTATATTACAGTTAAAAAGCTAAAACCCAAGTTCACATTTCCTTTCCTACATGCACAGAGTATCACTTGATGAAGGCATTCATTTCATGCTCGCCTCCAGGTTTAACAAAGCAAAGCGCGAGCGATGGCAGTTTCTCTCCTTTCAGGGCCAAACCACATAAATTGTCTGCCTTGAGACTTAATACTTGGCTCTGCGTACTGAGGGAGATTTCATTTGTGGTAGCAGCAACCATTTCATCACCGTTCAAGTGACATCAAACAGGCGGCACACTGTTCCAGGCTTACAAATGGCCATGCAGGTGCTCCATCTGATTCATCGACAAGCCAGATCGCTGACAGGCCAGGGATGGAATTCTCCAAATGATTCATAGTGTTTTTTTATCCCCCATTCAAAAGGCTAGCCTCATTAATTTCATTAAGGCCAGACGGATTTAAGTCTCCTTTGTTACTAAAAACTTTAAGCCCAACGGCCAGACACACATCTCGCTTTCTGGCTCAGAAATGGGCTTTGGTGGTATTACTGATACTGCTCAATATTCAGTCTGCTTCTCAATCCACTATCTATTATCAAAACGCATTTTAACACTCTTTTATGGGAGTAAATCAAAGTTATTCAGGTGAGAAAAGAGTCATTTGAGGTTTTAAGATCTGAGGATTTAAAATGAGATCCTCATAGCCTTGTTCACCGACAGCTTAAACCAGGAGCTTTTCACATATACTGTCATAGTCTGAGAATGCAAAATTATTAAGGACTTCCTATTAACGTTTCTAATGTAATACAAACTGCTCTGGAGCTGAGATTAACACTGAATTAGCTGATGGAAAATGAATCTGAAGCTATTTCGATAACTGATTCATTGTTTCTGATTCCGGTTTGTCAAATGTGAAAATGTGTTGCTTTTCTTTGTAACGTATGATAGTAAACTGAATATATTTAGTTTTTTTGAAACAGTAGTTGGAAAAAACAAGGAATCTGGAAAAATTACATTAGGCATTTTTCATTATCTTTATTGACATTTTATTAATGATATAATTAATGAATCTAAAAAAATGACTGGCAGATTAAACCGATAATGAAAAATAACTAATAACTCTGAACTGGTTCTACTTTAGGGGTCCTTACTTCAATTTTCTTTTCCCCCCTGGCCACTGATATTATTCAGTGTCAGTCACAAGAAGCTAAGATGGTGGCAGTAATAATCAGATCATTACAGTCCCTCATATGATTTGAAGGTGTAACATTACAAAATAAAAGCACCTTTGTCCTTCCCTGCATGGCCTCAATTGTATTATGTTAGAGGTCATTTACTCTACACACTCTGCTCTTTCTCTGCTACAACTCCCAAAAGATGCTGCTCATTCAAACACATTAAACCTAATGAACAAAACAGTGGACTTGCATGTGTTTTAAACAGTGGACACTTGTTCAGAAAATAAAGTGAACATACCAGTCGTACTCTCTTCAGTCGCTCCTCTAGTTTCTCTTGAGCCTCCCTCTCTCTCAGTACGCCCTCCAGTCTGCTGATCAGCTCTGCAGCAAACCTTTCCGGCTCTACGTGTATATCCTTTGGAATCCGGTTTGTGCGCTGGGGGACAAAATGTCAAACTGTAAGCACTGATTTTTTTTTGTCACTGCAGCATTACTGTCAACACCATGCGGGCAGTTTCACCACCCTGACCCCTCACATCCTGCCAGCAACCATATAAGAGGTCTAAAACACAAGCAGGAAACATTAAAGTGGACAGTGTCAAATGCTAAATTTCCAAAGGGATAGTAAAACTACATCTGAAATAACCTGCCACAAAACCGCTGAATACCGTTGAAGCTGATTCTTTCTGACACTGATCATTTTTCATTTTCATGGAAAAACTGTGTCATTGCACAAAAAGAATTCAACCTAAATTCAATACCATTCTATTTGTTTTATTTCACATTACAATATCACTTTGGGAATACAAGGAGGACAATATGTGCTGTCATTTAAATTACGCAAATAATCTCCTTTTAATGTTCTTTTTTAAAATATTTTCATATACATAATTTATTTTTAGTATGTAAAACACTCTGAATCACCTTTGTACATGAAATGCTCCACACAAGTAAACTTGCCTTGCTTTAACTTGACATGACTGACATTTATTTCCTTTACAGCAGTGTAATTATAACAAATCTAGCAGTTTTGAAAGATTTGAAACCAGTTTATACAAACAAAGATTGGAAAACAAAGTGACATTTAAAAAAAAGCTCTACAAGCCTTGTCAATCTTTTTATTGGCAATGATGTGAAGTCATGATTAATTTGTTGGGGCAGGGAAACGTAAGAGGTATGCTTTGGGGATTTGTGCTCTACTATACAGTCAATTCATGCATCCTAATAAGATGCTACGTGTGGAGTTTTAATTTGACTCCTTACTCCAAGGCCTAATTAGGGCTGGGGTTTTCCTACCAAGAGACAGCATAAGCTGCAGAGGGAGGCATCGGGCTGTCACTGGGGAGGATTCATGTCTGCTAGGCTTCAGCGCACACAGCTTAGGAAAGCATCAAGCTGCACTTAGACAGCCTTCTCTTTCACCATCAGCTATTCTTATACTCCATCACAGGCCCTGCGACACAGCAAAGCTTAAATATGCACATCTCCAATGGTGGAGCAGAGAAAAATAAGGTAGAGACAGACAGTTAAAGAGAGGTGTGGAGGCAGAAAGTGAGAGGGAAGAGAGAGATCCCATGAATAACTCACTGGAATATGAGGTAGTGGCACTCGCCCATTTGCTTTGGCACTTTCGTGCATATCCCGACGATGCTGTTTGCGGTATCTGTAGGGTGGAACCCCATCTCTGGAATTAACAACAAAGACATTTCTATAAAACATCCTCATGAATAAACAACACAAGCAGCTTTGAAGTTGAAAGCTTTCTGCTGCAGTTTTCCCGAAACGAACCACCTTGTAAGTCTTGATTAATCAGTACAGCAGGACAGGCATTCTCACAGGCTTATTGTGTCCCTCCTGCACCACAAGTGGTCTGGCAGATTACAGTTACATGTTAACACATCCATGAGCCTGTAATTCCATGTGGCATTGGTCATGCTGGGTTTCACACTCTCCTGTGCTGGAAGCTCTGGACCAATTAACTGATAACAGCCTCTAATCCATTCAGCTTCAAACACATTTTTGTCCAGTTGTGCAAGCTTTGAAGTTTCTTTGGCATAATTCCCCGGTGCCATCACTGCACCTTATTTTTCAAATCTTCTTTACCTAGCACATGCACCGACCGGTCTGCTGAAATACTAGTGATCCCAAATGAATAAAAATCATTGCCTTTGGCCTGGTGCTTGTGCCCAAACAAATTTACCTGTGAACGAAGACAAATTCTGCTTCGTTCACCCTAAATGAAGAACACTGACTATAAACAGTCACTTTGGAAACAGCGGTTATTGTGTCACATTTGCAAAAGAGGTCAGTAGGGTAGCATTTTCAATTCAGCACATTCTATGAGACACGTTTTTATGTCTGCTGAGAGGGAGTTTTCAGGATTCCTAATTAGCATTAGAGATCAATTCTAACAGCTTTAACTGGTTTGTCTAATGAGCAGATGGGGCTTTAGTTGCTGCTCCTGTTGTTAGTTTCAAGCACAGATTAAAAAAAGACCAAGAAGTGCACGTTTGAAGCCAATTAAACGCTTATTTCTGTCTTCAAGCTATGCTAACTTATATGACATGCTTTCCTTTTAAAAAACAGCTGGGAATACTTAGTATATTGTTTGCTTCTGTCTTTCATTTTGAGGATAAAAGTCGTTTTTATCCTCTTTATGATCGGGTATGACAACCCGGTCGTAATGATGAGAAAATACGTACACACTGCTGTCAGTAAGGGAGATAGTGTCTGCGTCGCTGGACATACTCTGCTGCTCACTATCGTTGGCGCTGGTGGCAGGAGCCATCGCGTAACCAGTGTTGACATAGTACGGGTTGATGGGCTCCCGACATGGAGCGTGCCTGGAAAAATGAAAAAAAGACAGGAAATGCTGAGAAAAACAGAGGAGAATAGGTGTGGTCTATTTAGGATCTAAATAGACCACACGCATATATACACAAAGACTTTATACAGCTCTGTGGCGTAATCCTAAATTCCAATCATACAGTATTGCTTTAATTTAACTGGTTAAATATTTGTTGATAAATGGTAGATAGCACAAAGGTTCAGTACTAAACCAAAACACTATTCACTTTGTGATTTAAAACCACCCAAATGTCTTCTATTTCCTTTGGTTTGGTTTGAAGGTTACAAGAGGGTTAATGTTTCAGATGGGATTGATTCTATACAACACGCTGTAAAGCCATGAAAACTACAATACAACATATATGTAGCGTGTATGCTTAGGTAAGACACACAACATGAGTCTTGCAAACTATCAGTATTTTTGGGCAATGTTAAGAATCAAGCTGGCAGTGTACACTGAAAGGGGCATTCTGATACAGCATTTGGTTTCTGTCACCATTTATTGGCATCTCTGTGAAATCATTTGTTAGCTCTCAGTTAGCTCTCATGAGTTGATTTTTCAAATGAACAATATCCCACTATATATCTTGGTTAACTAAAGGACCTGTACTTAGATTGTGTGTTAAATTTCAACACAAATATCAACACCAGCCTAAAAAAAATCCAGTATGTGTCAAGCTACAGTAGCCAGCACAGCTAACTATTTAAAATGCGCACATAACCTCATTCCCAAGGCCCAAATACTCCATTCCCTGCAATCTGTCAACCTATCAGGTCCTGCTACTTCCTGCGAATCCTCTCGCTTCTGTTTGACGTAATCCAAACAAACCTACTGCCAGAGACAATTCGCTACCGTTTGCTACCAACACTGTATTTGATAGTATTTCTACAGCCTTTGTGAACACACCAAAGGAATAGTGAACAGAGTGTAACTGCAGGTCTTATTCTGAAGCACATCCTTCAAGAGCATCCACAGACGTTCATTTGACACCATTTACATTCTCAGTCACTGACTTTACTAAACAACCTTCTTACAGGGCTTTGTACACGTGAATTAAAGATGTTAGGCATCATCTCTTTTTATTCAAATTGGAATTCCCTGAAGCATTTATCCCGAGCTTTCTCCCTGTTTGGGATGCAGAAGCACCCAGAGTTCAAAATGAAACCTTTGTGACCGACTGATTTTCATTAGCATCTACATTCAACAACGGTGAATAATCACAGCGCCAGGTCGGTGGAGGAGCTGGGACAAATAATGCAGTCTGCAGAAGATGAGTTTTAAGTTGGGATTATTTCTGATCATGGGGAATGAATGCAAAGGACAAGGGAGAGAAGCAAAGATTAATCTTTTTCAATCCGTCATTTGATTAAAGACAGATGAGATGAAAGCTCATGTTTCTGAGCCATTTTCAAAACATCAATTTCTTATAACCACAAAAACACAAATACAACAGTGCTGTATCTATAATAGACATGTATTTAGAAATCGTTCAGTTCTGCACTGCAATAAAAATCATTTAAAATGGGTAAGGAATAGTTATGTTTTTGTCAAACAGGTTTTATACTTGCATTTTTAAGGATACTAGCCATGGTGTCCTCAGTTGCCCTGCGTGTGTGATCAAAACTTCCACATGCAATTCCTTTTTCTTGCCCAGACAAACTCAAAATTATTATTATTGTAAAATTAGACTGAATAAAGAACACTAATTTCAGACCACTTACATAATAATGTTGATGAGAGAGAAACATTGAGCAGTAACACATTCACTCATCCATTTTAGTATTTCTGTGTTTGTTTCAACTACTCCAGCAATGCAAACTGTTAGGACCCTCAAAAGATCCCTCAAAGGAAACAACGACTTTCATTAAAATTACAGAGCAGATGAAGTCTTGCCTTTGAAGCTCACGATTTACTTGAACGAGGACAAAACTGAGATGTTCACATTTCAAAAAACTCACCAAACATTAATGAACGTATAGGTCATTCTCTTTCAAGTCACTTGATTTTTTAAAGCTGATCTGAAAGACTATTTAATGTCTTTTGTTGCTTGTCTCCAAAGAGGCACAGCTGATGTAAAATTTAGTTTCATAAAAACCCAACGGGTGCTGCTAAAAGGCTATTTAAAAATGAAGCATGTCTGTTTGTAATTCCAGCCAAATGCTTGATTGCTGAAATGAGGATGTGAAAATACTGCTCAAAACTGCTTCACTCACTAATTAAAACTCATACTTCACTCAAACATTGATGTCTGATGAAAAATTGCCTTTGGTAATATTTTCCAAAAAAAAAACCTCAAACACAAGCAAGCATTTGGTTCAGCTTGCTTTCTGCAGATATCAAGAAGAAGAAAAAAAAATACCAACACTGGAGAATGTAATGAGAGAACAGACCGGGCCAAAGACAGAAAAGACAAGATAGCAGGTCTGATTCCAGTTCAGTCGTGTTGTTTTAACCAGTCAAACTGTGATGAGGATTTGTTCGGTCGGCTCTGCCTGTATTGTACTGTGTTCAGTGTTTTAGTTACAGAGAGGGTCTTATCTGGAAGGTATTGTCTGTCTGTCAGCTGACATGAATTCCTGTCCCTCTTCACAACACTGGGTGCTGCAGCAGCAGAGGTCAAATATGGGAACATTTCTGTAGTGTCTGACAGTGACGTGATTTTCACTTCTTCTGTTAAGGACCAACATCATGGCAAACTAAACAACAGCTGCAGTCACAGTAGGATGTTAAATCCCGCTGTTGGGTTTAGTTTGCAACAGTGACAGCACATACTGTTCCTAATGACCTTTTATATTTTTATAGGACATTTTTACTGAAAATGACCATGATCCTCTGTTGAAGATGTAACCTATTGCATAATACACTTTACTGGTTTGGATCAGCTGTCACTTCAGTTATGTTGTGTGTGGTTACATTTTCATTTCAAAACACTTCATGCATAAGCATGTAACTAATACTAAGCCACTTTTCATTTGTTTAACATGGTTGTGCTTTCTTATGACAGAGGATGACAAGTATGTAAACAAGCATCCACAGTCTCATTACTCAGAGCCTTTTAGAGTCAATCAGTGTCTCTTCTCTCCGTCATTTTACTGGCTGCTATGTATTAAGCTGGGCAGACGCTGCACGGATTAAACCCAGTTTTATCCCAGAATTGTTCACCCCCAACTAATTTTAGAATTTCTGCCAGATGGGTTGTTATTTGATATGTGGTTTGACGGACGTCACAAGACCTGATTCATTTCCCCGTTTAGATGGCTTTATGAAATGAAAAGCTCCATTATAATCTGCAGTGTTTCAGTACTATCACAGCACTATTTTAAATGTATCTTGAGCCTGCTGTGATATAAAACTGAACTTCACATCAAAACAGACAGACTGCAGTTTTATTCTTTCAGCCATCTGCAGCTCCATATTTTAATTCTTTTCTTCTAACTTTCCACTCATAATAGAGTGACACGAAGAAGCAGTGCTGCCTTTTTCTCCTTTTGGCCAACATTGTTGAGGAAGCAGCCATCTTGTTTGAATAAACTTTACTGAAACTGTCAACGGACAAAACCAGCAGGGGTTCTGTGTTTAGTGTTAGCAGCCACTTTATCACCAGTCAGTTGATCTGGACTGTGTGAGCATAAAAGTTGCAGGTTCTGACCGAATGCAACATGTAGGGCGAGTTAACAGATGTTCAAGATCAATAAAAATGCACTGCAGTGTCTGCCCAGCTTGAGACAGATTAAAGCATTAAATACGGCTCAAATGTCCATAAAAGTCCCTCACACAATCTCTCACTGTGGATTTTACATATCCTCTGGAATGTATCACAGATGATTATCACAATAACACACTGGAGCTTCCATTACTTTGTTTTCCTGTCATATCAACGGTCTGCTGAAACAAACAACAACATTTTTTTTCCCAAGTTTGATTTGCCATTAACAATCTGCTTTACTCATATAGATGTTACTATTAATATATATCCAAGTGTCATGACATTGTGACTGTCAGCAAGCATACACAGTAACAGGACCCTAAAGCTGAAGCAGCTAACCGTAATTCGATCATCGTTCATTTCATCATTCACATCTGTCAAAATTTACTTCCATGAAAAAGGCCTATTGATACTTTCTTTTCCAATCTGCTTTACAGTATATTCCCATCATCTGTCTATATTTGGTCACATGGTGCAAGCTGCATATTACAATACTGAGACCAATCAAATGTGGTCAGTGTTATATAGTGGTTTAATGGTTATTATATGTGGAAATATAAAATCATGACCACAAATCTGAATTAAATGTGTAGCCTACACCCTGTCCCTGATGATTAGAGATTATTACTAACAAAAAGAAAGAGTTGTTTAACATTCATTCATGACGTAAAATAACTGAGAGACAAGAAGTGGTGAATTAAATCTAGTGTTCAACTGGTTCAGCTGGTTAATTATGCGGAGCGTTATTTCAAAGATGAAACGGACAAGACGACCGAATGCTGCTGTTTCAGTTTCAGCAACTATTTGGATCTGAAAGAATCACCAATAGCCACAAAATACAGACAACTCGATTATCAAAGTGGAGGAGGAACAGACAAGGAGAGGGACAGACGTTCAGGGTCATTCTGTTGAGCAGCCGCAAAAGAACAACTGTACATTTGATTTTTATCTGAGTACGGCCCTCTAAGGATGCATCTACAAGCACCAAACTCACCAAAAGCTGCTTTTCCAGCTTCAATCAACAGGCCACCAGGTGATTTGGCACAGACGATAACATCTAGGTGAATCTAATCTTATGTCTTACATTGAAGCACTGCAGAAAAAAAGTGCAAAGAAATCCCAAACTTTCTTGACTACCGACTTGAATTGACGGGCTGAGCTTAAAAAAAACCCAAAAACCGTAGTTTCATATTGATTCTGAAAGTGTATTAACTGTGACAAGGAACATGTTGTCTTTGATTTTAAAAATAGTGCAATAGCAAGTACATAATAGATGAGCACATTAATGTAAAAAGGGTTATCAAATCAATATCTATGGCTGTGACTGTGACTGACTGACTTTAAAAAATATATATATATATATATATATATATATATATATATATATATATATATATATATATATATATATAAATAAAATAAGTGGGATTTGAAAAAAGAAATCCATAAATGCAGACTTAACATTAGGAGGAAGAAGAGGAGAGGAAGGCACAGATCAGTTTCCAGGGTAAGGGTTCTTCGAAAAGCTCCTCTTTAAACAAAATCATGTTGAAATTCATCTTTCTGCTACAAAACCCTGTCCAGTGGGAAAACACAATTCCCACAAAACCTGCACAAGAAAAACAAAGAACACTACTTCAACCTTCAAACAAAAAGTTAACTTCTGCAGATTGACATTTCCTCTCCACCACAGGTGTAAATACACCCTCTTTCCTCTTATCTCGGCTGTCTCTGCTGCTACACTCAGACTCTGTTTTCATTTCAAACTTCAAGCAGCGTTCATGGTAGTCTGGGGTTTCAGGTTTATTTCTAATTCAGCAGTTTGCAGAGAAAAGCTGTGTAGTGAAGCCTTTTCTAGATTGCTGGGAGGATTTACCTGTACTCGTGACTGTCCTGGAATCTCACGCTGTTGGCAACACGCTGCGGTGCCGTCTCCATTAGCAGCTTCTGAGTAAGCCGGCTGCTCGGTGTGGGGTCACACTCCGGCTGCTCCTCCGGCTCGTGGTCACATCTCCATTCCTCATCTTCATTTAAGGTGGGTAAATAACCCGACAGCCCCGTTCCATTCCCAGGAACGCAGCTCTGATCGCTGAATGGCTTAGGGCTCTCTCCTCCTGTCCGTGTATATTCCAAATATATGTCAGACTTAAGAAATAAAGGATAGGTGTTTTCCTCCATCATGGTCTGTATCTCAGTCTGAGCCTGGTCAAACATTGCAGGATCAATGTGAAGCTTCATGACACAGTCTTTGATGAAGGACTTGGTAGCCGGCTTGATCTGTCTGGAAACTATCCCATTGTTGTCCAAGATGTATTTCTTATAGATGGCCTTTGCCAGTTTCACTTTCTTCTCCTCGTTACCCTCGTTAGCTTCGAGTTTGCGGAAGCCGCTGCACGCAAACCAGAAGTCCAACATGTCTGCACACTCCTCCTGCTTGAGGAACGTCCTAAACAGGTGGATGCCATCTTGGTCATCCAGGAGAGAGTGAAGAGACTCTGCCCACTTTAAGTAGGGTGGCGTCGGGGAAGCACTTCCCTCTGGCTCATAGCCCAGGTCCAAGTCAGGTCGCCTGGGTGTAGCCACGGATGCCTCACATTTGAGGCTGTCGTTCTTCGAGGAGAAGCCCAGGTTGCTGTACTGGCGTCCATCGCTGCACACCAGCTCACCTTCTTCCCCTGGGACTGGAGGTCTGGGGGCATCCTCAGTGAAGCTGCTTCCCAGGTCTGCTAAGTAGCCCCTTTTGTCGCTTATGCTCATAGTCCCAGCATCCATATACCACGTCCCCGTAGAGCCCGCACTGCACAACTATTAGATCCAGACCTCTACTTATGCCACTGCAAAAAAACTCCTGCAAGGAAGGAAAAAATATAAAATGAGACGCAGCGTCATCACATCATTGAAAGGTTAGTGCTAGCCTTAACAGGGCACTACTATGAGAAGATATTTTCATACAAAAAGTCTATAAAGCAATTTAGGGATACCAGGTAAAGGTGAAATCATGTTAACAGATCTGAAAAAAGGTTGATCAGTGATGTGCTATAATCTCCATATGCCTGGTTAGAAATGGGAATTTTTAGAATTATTGCATTTTTATCTGATTTTCATCATGTGCCTAGTTTCCATCTGAACATTAAAATTAATGCAAATTCTGCAGAAATCCTGAGGATTTGAAAATGTAAGACAAGCTACTGTAAATCTCTAAAACCAGAAAACGGCTTCTGGTTCAACTTTGACTGCAGCACATTCTCTGCAGCAGGCTGCCAATGTCGGCTGTTTACTCTCTGATAAAGAGGAATGTATCATTACATTCTTTGGCAGCCACAGTACAGTGCTTGTACAGTGAACTTACATTAGAATTAAGGAATTGCTGTGATAGAATTACTGTGGAAATTGGTCATGAAATAAACTCAAAAAGCGACAACACACTGAACAACAAGAACACTGAAGAAAAAACAGACACGCACTTGATCTGCGCCTGCATAGCCTGTGACAATGTCTGCAAACCTCGGCACAAATTGAATATTGGAGTCATGAGGCTTATAATGTGGCTTTATAGCCTATAATGTGGTTTTATAGGCTATAACTGTGTGGTACTGAGTCACATTCAGAGTGGCAGTGTTGTGGTAATCCAGGCCAAAAGTCGTGGCTTCAGCATTGTCTAACCCTGAAGGCAGCTTTCTACTAGGCAGTCGTATAAATATGGTGTAGAGTTAATGTACTTTGCAGTAATATCCTCTGATTTGTATGCATAAGCATATCATTACTTGATACAGCTATTTCCGTTTCATCCAAATTAGTATTAAAGTATCATCACAAAGATAAATTCACTTGAGGTTTACAGTATGAACTCAATAATGCAGCAGCCTTAGTCTCTCTACTGTTAGCTAATATGAGTAGCTCTGCAAATCCCGTTATTGATCCAAGTGTCATATTCGCCTCTTATTTCATTCCCCTGCTATCACAGTGCACGGTTGGCTGCAGAATAGCACACCTTATGATTTAAGGGATTGAATGTCTTGTTCAAGGAAACATCCTGGTCTTCATGTATTGTCCTCGACAATTCTTGCTGAGCAAAGACAGTGGTGCCAATATCTCCACCTCTACGGCCCGTGTGTGCAGCTTATGACTGAGCCTCCTAGATACAGTGTCAGTTACCATATTAGTGCCAATTCCTAATGTGACCACAGCGTATAAAATAAAGACATTTTTCTCTGGCTGTAAAGTCACAGGTCCCTGCAGGAGCCAATATTTTTTGGCGGCTGTGGGCAGGATAAACTCATGGCGACTGGTAATGGTTGGTTTAGAGGAATTTAACAGTTACAGTTTGCATCTCAGTTACTTCACTATTTATCGCTCTATGAACTTGTCAACTCTAAATGTTAAAATAAATCTGGGGGGGGGGGGAGTATATTTCAAATTTTTTGAGGCTGACAGCTGGGTTCACCCTTGCTGTGATTTCAGAAGAAATATCTTTTAATGTTTGCCATCGTGTTTCCTTTAGGGCACACACCCACTCTCTGTCTTGTTCAATGCAGATACAAATCACTTCCCCGATTGAACAAAAGACACAACAGCGCCTTTCTTTCTATTTTTTTCTGGGTTTTTTTTCTTTTTAACTCTCGCACAATCCTGAAAGCGTGAGCGGCACGTGCGTAAGGGCCGGCCAGGTGTGCGCGCGCGACCTGACGACGACGACGAGGAGAAGCACGAGATGTGTGACACGAGCCCATCCTCGGGTCTGGGTTTTTATTCAGAAGACGAAGTTTAAAATGAAAAATAAAAAAGGAAAACGCTCAGGTGTGAATCGTGTGGTGAGACAGGCGTTCGCTTTAGCGCAATTTGATATTTAAATGTGCGGTTCTGCGGTCACAGGTAGGTGTGTGTGTGTGTGTGTGTGTGTGTGTCCTAATATTTACAGAGTAGCCCCGTTCAGGGGGGAAAAAACGCTGCAACTGTATCCGTTTGTTCCTCTGAAGTGAGCCTCTCATCACATTCATGTCTTGGCCTCTCCAGAACGAGCAGCGGTGAGTGGGGGAGGGGAGCCAGAAACAAACTCCGTACACACACACACACACACATATTCATACAGGCAGCCAGGCCTTTCTGCAGCCGACCGACAAGTGCACAACTTTGTCACACTATTCACCTATTAATATCTGCACTATCTCCGCCAGCAGCTGCTTTAAACTAAACGAACAACAAGGGCGACCGCAAACATTTCACCCCCTCCACCTCCTCTCCTCTCCCCTCCCCTCAACCCACCACCCCTCTCCTGCCGTCAGAGGGAGAGGACACGGAGGGAATCCCACACCAATATCAGCGCAGATTTACAAGCAGCAAAAGCGATGGCACATTATCTCCCGACTACCGCAATCCCAATCCCTGATCTAAGAGAGAGAGGTAGAGAGACACAGAGAAGCAGAGAGAGAGAGAGAGAGAAAGTGACACATACTTAACCGGTGCAAATCTCCTCTCTGCTCTCGAGTGCGTCGGGCGTTTGGACCGGCACGGCTGACCGCGGACGGTGTCATGGTCGCGATCTGCAGGACTTTGAGAAACAACAAAGAGCCCGGTCCGCTCTCCACCTCTCTCTCTCTCTCTCTCTCTGTCTCTCTGTTTCAGCTGTCTGCGCCGAGCCGAGGCTGCACACGGCGGCGGAGGAGGAGGATGCACAGCGCCTCGCCCGTTCACTACACAAACTGCCAGTGTTTAGGTCCTGGTACATGTGGTACACTGATTTTTTTCATTTTGTGTGTGTGTGTGTGTGTGTGTCCCTCTCCCTCCAAGAATGAAAATAAACATCTAGAAAACCTCACCTCAACCTTATTAACCTCAATCCCACTGCCAGCTCTGCTTATGGATCACTATAGGCATTATATATAAATGATGAGGGTATCTGTACTAATGCAAATGAGATGATTGATCATGTCAGCTCTACAGCCCATGTAACAATTGAGGTGCCCCCCAGAGATTTAATACAACATTTCCATAAACTTGGAGGACATAACTGATGGATCAGAGGCAGGGCTGGCCTGATTTTTAACCCCTAGTGTGGGTAAAGATTATTATAAATCTGTAGTCTTCATCCCAAACTGATGTGATTATACCACTATGATACCAGTATTTTTTAGACTTTAAGGGTATCTGTCACGGCTTTACAGTGTAAACAATAGCTTTGCCCCACGTTTGGGGCCCTTTTCAGACTAAACATCACAAGTCAACTGAGGTGCATATTTGTCATATACTGTTTCAAAGTGAAAAGTATTTATAGATCAGGTTGTGCAACAATGTGCTTTGGAGGCAGACAGTCTGCAGGTTTTCATTCCAACCAAAGATTGCACTAGATGACTCCACTGATAAGTTTACACAGGCTGACGGTGCTTTGATCAGTTCAATCAGCTTATCATGGCACACGTTTTACCCTTCCTGTGAGGTGGTGCATTCAGGTGGCCTGTATCATGAATTTTACCACCACAAAGTTTTGTTAGAATAGCTTACAAAGCAGTAAATACCAGCAAGAGACTTCGGGGAACTCCATGATACTGAGTTTATGACTGATGATATTTTATTACAGCACATAATAGAATATAAATCTAACAACCAGTCTTTATCACAGCATGATGACTTGGAAATGAACAACATTTCCAGGCATCTTACATTATTCAAAGAATCAAAATCATGTCAGGTTTCCAATGTACACGTGCAGCAACCTTTTCATTGGTCTAATTTACTGGTCATATTTAAAGGTGACATGAACCAACAAACACTTGTAAGTCATTCAGTGGAACAAAAATGTGCAATGGCTGATAATGTTCCTCTGTTTGAATGGTTTCTAGCTCCTAATGTTGCCTTAAGTTTAGCAGAAGCCTTAGAAATATATTTGCGCATGTTTTGGTATGTTTATGAATAAAACCAATATACCTGTGATCAAAACCAAACAAAGCAGTAACATACCTCTTCTGTACAAACACTGCATCGTTACAAGCAGCCATCAAGATGCCATTTTGCGTCATTAGGTAAAACTAAAATCTTTATGTTTATGTGGGCACACAGAGCTGTGATAATTTGCCTCAATGCATTATAACAATTAGTACCGGTGCTTGGAAACAAGATTCAACAGAACATTTTACTACATTTTAGCCGCGCTTGATCGTGTTATTACTTTATGACTTCACAGTACAAAGACTTAATGAGAGACCAAAATGCAGCAATAAACGCTGCTGTCAATTTCCGTGCTTTTATGCCAAGCCATTATTGAGGAGTCACCCGGTTTCGGTAAGTCTAAGATGAAAGGCCGACGGAGCACCATAAAAACCCATAAACCCCTTTGATTATGTAATTACATCAAACCGCAAGAGAAAGAACAGGAATATGTATTTCACACTCTGTCTCATCACATCACCTGAATTGCCTGCTCAGACCCAGAAACCTGTTAAAGTGTGCAGTACGCACAGTGTTTACAATATTTATGGCAGTGAGATAAAACAGAAAAAAAGACCCAACGCACTTCACATTCCTCCAGGCTGAATTGATTTTGGGCAGCAACAATTTAAACATCCCGCTACTCAAATATATTTTCTCTGACCATTTACTGCATTGTTGTAATTTCCAAAAAGGTCAGGATTTCTTCCACTAGAAAATCTTGACTATGTTTCAGAACCACAGAATGAAGACATGAAGGCCCTTTAAAGCATCACAACATCATCCATGACTTCCAACCATGACACTGCTTTCTTTTTAACTCCCCTGCTGCCTTCTGGACAGTGTTATAATCACACACTGTATAAGTAACCATGAAAACTCTTGACTGTGAAAAAAATATGACCATTAAAAAAAGACTTAGGACTGAGGATGTGACCCTTTCTCTCTGCCACCAACATGGCTGACACCTTGAGATCAACTCAATCCGTTGTTTTACGAGTGATACAAAACCTCCTACATCTTATTCACAGCTGTGTGTGTGTGTTTCATGTGTTCATTTTCAAGGCAAAAAAATGCAGCTTCGGTCACATTTATTAAAGAAATTGTTGCTCCAATGTGCAAATTGTCTTTTGGATAATTACATCTCACCAATTCTACCACGTCTGGCATTTTAACTGGTAGTCAGAAGTTAAGCATTATTTATTATGAGAGGTCTGACACGAAATTATTCTAATACACAAAGTGGGTGCCACTGCAACTGCTGCAAGTGATGAAAAGGGAGTTGCTATCTCCCACTTGGAAAAGGGTTGAGAGCTAAAGATGAACCAAATTCTTGTGCCTGTGTGTGTCCATATGCCCAGTGATTAACATGCAAATCAACATGTTTTACCTTGAGTTTGATGGTCTTCCTCACACATCCTCCAGCAGTTAATCCTTTCATGGAGGAATCCATTGCACAGTTATTTAACACATCAGCGTGTAATAACGTTAACATCCCTCTCATCACCTCGACACGAGAAGGCCCGACCAAAGCAGAATGTCGCCATAACAGGTTGTCTTTGCCATCCATTTGTTCCTGAGGATGAAAAAAATATTTATTAAGTTTGATTTATATATATAAAATATAAAATATAGTATAATGATATACTAATATAGTGTATTTCTAGAAACATTTCTATTACAAAATATACAGTGTATTATTTTAATAGTCAGATATCAATGTTGAAAACATATTCTATATTCTTCAATACAAATATCAAATGTCTAGTTTATAATTTGTGGATAAAGTTTTGGCATGATATCTATAAAACAGGTCGAGCTCTTAAACCATTTATGCCATAAACTGATAAGGCAGCATGGTGCCCTCTACTGAAACAGACCTTTCCCAACAGTGGCTTCCTGAATATAATGATTTACTGGACTGAAAGTATTTCTCTTTCTCTGTCTCCCTCTCCAACAGCATTCAATACACTGTTTCTGTTAAAAATCTAGACTACAGTCAAATTTTGGAACCACAGTCGTGATTATTTTCTTGCATAACAGCACATCTTATATTTAACAACACAGAAGGCATACTGATGGAGGTAAAACATGCTGCTTAATGCCTCTGCTTTAGACTCAACATCTGGTAAGATATAACTCATGCCATCCCACTGTTAACAGTTTAGGGCCTTGAGAATCATGCTGTAGGGAAAAAAACCCACCAACCCTGGCTTCAGTTTTACAAGTTGACATGGAGGAGAGTGTACGAGTAGGTGCAGGAGTCAGCAGACAGGCAATCGCATATAAAGTTAAGGTTTACACAGCAATCTATCTGGCCTATCCCAGCATTTCTGATAGCCAGAGCAACAATGGATTATCAGCATCATGACTGGTGGTCATGATCAAATGGAGGGATGCGCTGATGAGGAGAAAAATGAGAAAGCAGCACATGAATGAGTGCTGCAAACAGCTGGTGTGGAGCTCAGGAAGATGAGCCGCAAAAGGTTTTAATCATCCGTCCCTCACCAGCAGCTCCAGTCCCTTGGTTAATCAAAAGAGGATGGCCATGAAAACAACAAACTACAAACTCAGCCTCAAAACAAATGAAGAGGACCGCTGTGACCATACATCAGTCAACCCTGGGGAACCAAAGTTGGGACCAATCAAAAGCAGTGTCTGATGTTGATGGGCTTCTCATACCCAAGAGGTTCAAGGTTACATCACTAATGATATACTCAATTACCAGAGAAACATCACATTGTGTGGACTATCATTTTCAAAGCCCTCCTCATCCACTTATGTGTATTTTTTTTATGTCTTCTTATGCTGTTTTCTTTGGCCTATTAGACATCTAGTGAACTCCTTAGATCTAACATCCTGAACTACTAATCATGAGCAGCACCCACTTGTTTGTTCTGTTACAAAGTATGGACTAGTATGGGCCATAATGACTGACATATTTTACTTTTTTCTTTTTAAAGGATTATTTTTAGGGCATTGGGCTTTTTTGATGGTTAACCATGGAGGGAGTTTTCCATATACATCCCTAACCATGCCAAAACAAAGATATTGTGGGTTTGGTATACTGCATACATTTTACATCACTGCTGATTATAATGAATAACTTTTATTATTTATTTTTTATTTATGGTTATTTTTGACACATTAATCCATTCTGTAAAGCTTTTAAGATATTATACGACAGATTTGTTTCCCCCTGTATCACAACATCAATTGATAATGCTTTTTGACTTCTATCGGCATCCTATTTAAGGACTACCTTCGCAAACATTTTCACAGTAAAATGCAGTAATGAAATGTTTCAGTAATGCAGTAGCAAGAAGTCGTGTGAACAGAAGGTTAGCAAATTGAATCTCTAGAAATGGCTATGACTGGCTGGGTGTGTGGAGGGTGAATGAAAAATACTCTTCCCTTGCTCTGCAACTACAAACAAGAAGCCCTTAAGCAACTGGCCCAATGGAGCTGCTCAGCAGGCAGAGGAACAATGGAAGACGTCTCTCTGCTCAGCTCTGTGTGAAGCCGTTATTTATCAGTCAGATAAGCTTGTAAATGTGGGATTTTTTTATTATTTGTACACTGAGCAGTAATACTAATATCTGATTACAGAGAAATGAAAAATTCTGTAGTTTGTAGCTTGTTAAAGGAGTTATTATAATCATTTATCCTACAGAAGGATGAATTCAAATGTGTGAATGATTTCTCACTTTCTTATACTGATGATGAAAGTATTTTCTATTCTTAAACACACATTTCACATCCAGACTTAAATGTTACCAGAGGACAACTTCATGATTCCCAATAAAGTCCTTTCAGTTGTCTTTTGTTCCACCTGTCAGTGTGGATTTAGCCCCCTTAGTAGGCCCTGGTTGAAATAGGCTTATCTCTGTTGAAGACTCTCTGATCAACAAAAGCCCATTAAGGCGTTTAAATGAATGCTCCCATTCTGAGTCTATACAATAGAGATTTCTATTTTTCAAATTGTCTGTCTTCAAACAATTTGCTGAAAGTTAAGATGAACAAAGGAAATTACAAACAAGAAAATACATCGTTCAAAGCGCTCAAAATGAACTATGGAAAACATACGCAGAGATTATAGACTAAATCGAGACACTTGAAACCGTTGATATGATTAACCAAGTTATTTAGCTAAGAAGGTTTTAATAAAAGTGAGTCAGGCATATGAAAAGTATTCAGTATTAGTTTTAAGTCCTGAAAATGATCCAAAGAATAATATCAAAAGACTATCAGAAAATGTATTCTGGTGTCCTGCTGATGTCCTTTGTCCTGGCTGAATATATCATGACTAACAAGCCTTGGAGTGGATTAGGCACAGAGGATTGAGCAATTTGCAGACTTGAGTTTATTTTGCTGGATATTCTAGCTCACAGAGCACCATATTATCACAAGAAGGGGAAATCTTATTAAAAAGGCCCATATTTCCTATGGTGATATAATACCTAAGACATACATCCGTAACCATGTACCAAACGGCGAAAGTACATTCTCAGACATCTGCTGGCTTGAAAAAAATTCAAATTAATTTAAGCGTTCAGTCTGTCGGGGTCTTCAGTAGTCTGGTCATGGGATGCACATTCACTGGTCAAATCAAATGATGTGGTTCGATTTTGATGAGAGGGAGGACACAACAAAACCAGTATGGCACTGACATGAAAAACGATAACAGACAGAGGAGAACGATAAACAATACAATGGGAAGTTACTGGTAATCGTAGTTTTCATTCTCAGAGATTCAAAAGCAGACATCATACCTGCTGGTTTACCTTAATGTGTGGTTCCTGGTTTTGTTGTGTTGAATCGCAGACTACTCCCACCGCTTTTCTGTGGATCGAGTATAGTCCTTCGTAGTCTGCGGTGAAGACTGCCGCCATCTTTAATCACAACAGAGTCCATCTGTCGATGGTTCTTCCCTTTCTACCCTCTCTTTCTCTGTTCCAGTCTCTCTGTTCCAGCCCTCTCTGTTTGTTGTGGGGGGTTCTTATTTTCCATCCAACATCAAACCACCATATCGACAAGCTCATGGGCCGCCCAGTAGGGGGGCAGCTTGAACATGCTGCATTGGCTGTTGTCCTTTTCCAAGCCGCAGATTAACTGACCACATTTATTTTTCCCAGAATGACACAGATAGCCTGCAAAAAATTATTTCAGCTCTCAGGCCTTTGATTTCAACAAGCCTGGCCTCAAAGCTCCTCCATGATTGTCCCTGAACGCATCTCTTCCTCAGATGTTCTGATTGATGGGATTTGGAGCTCTCTTTGATTGAGGCCACATCTGTATAACTACTTGCAAATTTGTAAATGGCAGATTCTGATCATTTTAACCAAATAACTCTTTTGACTTTTTTTTCTTCTTTTTCCAGCTGTTCCATCATATGTAACATAAAAAGAGCATTTTCCTTTCAAGCAAAGCTCAGCTGGAATTCTTTGATCTCACCATTTGAAACTAAATTTGACCTGAACAGCCTCGGACTACATCCATAAGTATAAGCAGACTGTCTGTCTGCTTTCATCCAGATAATGCATTTAATTTAAAGTGACACTTCCTCTTTGTTCTTTCTGGTGCCTTTTTGCGTTGAATGCAAAGGCATATCTTGTTTACTGTCACTGTTTTGTTCCGCCAAACTCTTTCAATGAACAATAAGAGGAGTTGAATTTCAAAATGGTAGATGCTCTCACCTTCCTCTCCTGCTGTGTGGCTCGTCGGATCTTGTTTCTGTGGTCCGCCATGACTGGGCGCAGTCCCCTGCCTGCCACTCTGCAATACTTTCTCGTACTCATAAACCTGTTTCTGATTCTTACTAGTGTGTTGCTGAAAGATGAGCATCTTTACTTTATATTGCAGCTTCAGCCGCGCGACCCTATTGGAGGAAACAAGGACCAGATGATTGTCTGCACAATCGTATTGTAGCTATGGTAACAGACCCAACAGGCATGAGTGAGGTGCACCTAATTGCTCCGTACACATTAAGGAAAGAAAAAAAGGAGCAACATACATTAAGCAGCGTTGTACCAAATCAAATTAGCTTCTTAGACGTTACACATTTCAGCCCCAAAGGCTTTTCAATGAACTGCATCACAAGGTGATATTTTATTAAAACTTACAAGCATCTGCTGTATGAAGTTGTGAAAATAGCCCCGTGAATGAGGGGATAAACGTGAATAAAGGAGGAGAAAGATGGATGAAAAGAAATTTGGGAGAAAGGGGGAGAGATGATATTGCCTTTGTTGTGTAGCTTTATCTGCTGCTTACCTTTCAACTGGATTTCACACTTGCATGTCTAGCTGTAGCCGGGGTCAGATCCAGCATACCCCTCTCACAATGACCAATTTTCTCCACACGCTGCGCCAGCAAAGACCCACGGTGTTGGCTGCCGCTTGCCATTTATCTGGGCTGTGATGCATTTGAACACATTTTATTCCCAGATTTTAACTTGTCAGTTGCCTGTACAAACATGTTGTTGAGTTAATATCAAAGACGTAACTTGGACAAAATAAAACAAGCTGCCAAAAGACTAGCGGGAGCGAGACAAGACATCACAAGACAAACAGAGATTGCCAAAGGTATGAGCTGCTCAAAACGTATTTAAACTGGACCTGAAAAACAACTGATGCCTAATATGTTATTCACATGAGTAGCAAGGAAAACATATTTTGTACAGTATCCTAGCAAGTATTTCTCCTCATTAATGCTTGACTGTAGTCAATTATGATTTAGTTAGCAGTGGACTCACTCAATACTATATACAGAAAATACTACTACTACTATTTAAACCTGGCATGGCTGCAAAACTTCATTCATCATTTCAAACTATTTGATAAGATTATGTTCCCAGCTGTAAATAATTCTGTTATTCTTTTGCCTCAGGGTGGTTGAAGACAATGGTTCAGCTTGGTCTTACACTACAATTCTTCAAAAATACCATCTCAATATTAAGTAAAGCCAACATTATTAGCACTTGGTTCTTATGTCTTATGTCAACACAAATTCCTCACCTGAAGACTGCGTTCAGTTTACAGCCTGGTGTTAGACTTTACAAAGAAAGGACAGGTAAAGAACTACAAATAAACTACATAAGGTTCTTTTGCAGTCTGTAAACATGTAAACATCTTACACAAAGATAACTATATTCTTTATAAATTACTGAAGGCTTACGGCGTGTCGTTTCTTAACGTCTGTAAGGTAAATATGATAATGCTAAATTAGCTTAGCACAAAGACCGGAAACAGAGGAAACAGCTAGCCTGGCTCTGTCGAAAGGTAACAAAATCAGCCTGCCATTAATTTAAAGCTCATTAAATAACATGTTGCACCTTGTTTGTTTCAGCCTTACAAAAACCAAAGTATAAAGACGACGTTTTTTTTCTTCTTCTGGAGGTTAGCCTTATGTGGCTAACTTTAATGGCTAGCATCAGTTGCTAGGCAACCAGCTGTTGCCATAAATTCATTATTTATGTACATTACCTGTCTCATTATTCATCCACTGTTTTTTATATTTTTATATTTATTTTTTATATTTATATTTACCGCATTACAACCTGTATTAGTTTACCTGTTTTGTAATTACTGTACACTATACCATATTATAGATTGTCATTTTATTATAGTATAATAATAATAAAATAATAATAATAATTTATTCTAATTTAACTTATGCATTATGTATGTCTTAGATTCTCTCTTGTTTTTTGTACTTGCGTAATTTTCTTTTTCATAGGCTATGTTTTGAGATTTTATATGAGCATTGTTAAGGGATTCTGGGTTTTTTATTGCCAAGACCTACTTCACTGTCATTGTTGTGCACATGACAAATAAAAAACTTAAGGCTGAACTTGAAAGTCGGCGACTGCATGTATATCAGCTGTTTCTGAGAAATGTAAATTGGACTCTGGCTGCTGAGGTGAAGAGCTAAGGTGGGATAGTTCAGGTGTGGCTGATGTAACACATACACACATAGTTGTGGCTTCATTGGTAAGACTATTGGTTTTGTGTGCTGGTTCAACTGTGTTTTGCTGTGTGCTATTTTGAACTTAGATGTGCTTTACCATATGATAAAAACTTCACCTGACACCCCCCCACTGTGTCTTACACACAAAACTAAATGAAGTAATCTCACAGGAACTATACAGAGGTTAAATAAACCCTCAATAATCACATCAACTCATAACCAAGATAACTAGGCAAACAAACTTACAGAAATGTTGAGCAGCCAGAGGACAATTGTCAGATTGTGTATGTAATTTTGGAGGTCAGTTAGCAGAATTCAAACATAAAAAATATACTTTGGTCTCAGTCTTGTTTACATGACAAAAGAGCAGACTCTGTACAGAAGCTACTGTGTCTGTTAAAAAAAAAAAATATTCTTACAGATTCAGGGCACAGGAGTATTCCTGCACAAACAGAGCAAAATAAGATGATTTTTCAAAGCAATGCAGCAATAAATAATTAAACAGATTGGTGCAGTAATATTTCTTATTCTCTCAGGGAGTGAGCTGCTCGGTGTTCTCCACATGAACAAAAATGCCCCAGATCCATGTGATCTCTGACTGGAACATATTGTATCTCTCAGGTTATGATGTTTCAGGGATTTATGAGAATAAAAAAAAAGAGCTGCTAAGATGAATCAATTCCACGTGGCATTATAAAATTAATTATAAGTGCCTCCAACAATGTAAGGATGCGTATATCCTGCTTTATCATCAATGCTACAGTAACTCACTTTTAAGACAGTTATATTTTGTTTAAAAAAAGCTTCATCTTAAGGGCATGCAGAGCATAAATCCTGCATAACAAAGAAAAAATGTTAAATCCCTTGAAGGATTACAACTCAACAGTCAGCACTCACACTTCACCCCCCAAAAACCTTAGGATGTACCGTGTATCTTCAAATTATGCAAAAATTATGCTGTCTAAAAATGATCTTCTTTTGTAGAAATTTGGAAAAGATGGGGCAATAAAGCAAGGCTGGACTTTCAAAGAAACAGTGTCACATTTCAAGGTGCCCTGAATTAAATCTACCTATGTGGTTTATTCAAGAGAAGCTCCCCCCTTTTTGGTCTGTGTGCTGACAACTTGCTATAAGCAGGTCAAGGTGAATACTCCACATCTGTGATTTTCACTGCTAACTCGTTCCCCATGGAAATGAGTCTTATTCATTTTTCAAACAGCCTCTAGGATATCTGATCCCAAAAAAAGGGGGAAAAAAGCCCCTCAGGCGAGCATTCATCTTTGATGTTTTGAAAAGAAAGACAGAGAAAAGCTGCAGTTGGGGCTTCATGCATATTGTATTGCTGAGAAAAGAATTACAAGCAGCCCACTGGTTCTCATAGTTATTAGCTATGCAAGCTCAATCTCAGTCTGTTCAAAATGGATCCACAACCAAATATCTTCATTTTACCGCACTGACTGACGTAAAATTTTGTTTGGATACTATCGGTTCCCCCAAGGTTCCTGGTGATTTTGTTGACCCCCTGACCTTTTCACTCAGCGCCACAATTTCCCTCTGATCAAACCATTATTTTGTGTTTTCTGTCATCGTACATTCTCTCAAAAACTGATGGCTAAATCTTAAAGTTATTTAGTGGCCTTCCACCTTTTCTTTCACTGTCATCCTTCCAGATTAGATATATTGAAATCTAATGCTCCCTAATCCCAAAAAGATGAACCCGCTCCATCGTGGGGACACATTTTCAATTTTGTATCATGCAATAGGCTGCAGTAAAAAAAAAGTTGAACATAATGCTGCAGGTTCTCTTAATTTTGAAGTCTTTGCCTTTATTACCAACCTTTGGTCATACTTCATATTTGCCGACTACTTCTAAGATTCAAAGAAGAGCACAATGGCGTGTGCACCCCACCCAGCACTGGCAGTATGTGTGTGTAATCATTAAAACCTGCATGTAGAGTTACCTCGGTGGTGCTTTATTGAAGTGGTTTGTTCTTCAATCAGTGAAATGAGTCAATGTTTGACTAATAAACAAAGCCTGTACAGGTTCAAGCTCTCACCTCCTTTGTGCCTCTTTGTTACAGACAGAGGGAGAAGGAGAGCAGCAGAGACCTCTGCCTGCTGAAGTCTGCAGCACACAGACATGTCGTTCACACGTGGAAGATAACAGCCCCCCCTTGTGGCCGAAGTGCAACAATGCATTTACACAGGTTGTCTCAGGCGCTGTTATGCTTCACGTCTGTGCCGGAGGAAAGGAGTCGAGCCTTGGCAGCGTGTGGAGGACAATAGTTAGTGACCGCACCCTGATATTTATCCAGTTAAAGTCAGACAGAGTGAATTTGAAAAAGGATAGAGGGGAGTGCTTCAGCGCAGGCGCGGTGGCCAAGTGGTAAGGCGTCGGTCTCGTAAACCGAAGATCGCGGGTTCGAACCCCGTCCGTGCCTTTTGAACACATGAGCTTTGTTTGCTTTCTCCTACTTTCTGTGTTTACAAAGTGTGTAATCTACCATTCTGTGCAAGCTCTACAATAACAACACAGGTACCCTATCTGCTGTCACTTATGCATATATATTATATACACTTAAAGCATACTAGCTTTTTCAGAAACACATTTACCAACTATGCCACAGTTTGAGTCAATGGTAAGATGTGACTCATTCAGCATTGAAAATCTGAAAAAAAAAACATACCAAATACATTCATTCTCGATAAGTTTGTCACAGAAAATTATTTACATAATGGTAAATAAAGTTGTGTTTTTGTGAAATGTTTCTGAGATGTTTACATGAGAAAGTATTAAACCTTAAATATTGTTTTGTTTGTTGTAAAATAAGGTGGAAATAGGCTTGAAACCACTGCTGGTTAATTTAAGTGGGATTAAAGTAAAAAAGTAGTAATATTATATGCTTGATTAAAATGAACAAGAAAATAGTGTATATGGCAGTCTAAAATACAGAACATGTGGCAGAGCGAGTATAATGAAATACAGTGTCTCTTTTTATTAGACTTACCGTCACAGTGTGTTTAATTACTGCTGTTGCTGTTGCAGGGATCTGCTAAACAGATGCTGAAAATATATTTCTCCAAACACAGTGACTATGTTTTGACTGAAGAACAGCAGACTGTAAGTAAGCTCACCTGCTCTCGTTTTTACACATTTCTTTTCATCTGCATCTGCCAGCAGTTTGCCTGTGCATTTTTTCCACAATATTTCACCACATCTTCTATGAATATAAGTTTCAGCGTCATATTGTGATAATGTCACCATAATCATGCACACTCGACGGACGAACAGGCTGCCACAGTTTCCTGGGTAACACTCTGTGTTGCAGCATCAGTGATTCATGTCTGGTTCGTGCTGCAGCGTATCATCATGCACGTTCCATCTGTTGAAGCAAGCCTTTGTAAAACTGATGCATGATGATAGGAAGGAAACAACTGGAAGCTGCTACAGTGGTTTGCAAAAGCCTTAGTCAGCAACATCAACAGCACATCGCTGGTGGTGGATAATGTCCAACCTCCTGCTACCGTTACTGTGAGGTGAAATACTGCATTTAGCACATAAATCAGTACCTTGGTCTTTGAAAATAAGATCCAGATGGCAAAATTGCTGGTTCTGAAGGTTATTCAAAGGAATATTGCCCTTTATGACACTGTGAAAAGCTCAAACCATGTAAACAATCAAAATGCAACAAGGTTTGATGTACAAGCAAAGCTCCCTCCGGGTTTCCACACATGATAATTTCATATTGTTGTAAAGAGATTAAAGGCAGGTTGTTTACAGGCAATTTGTTCAGATGTTCCAAAATTATTTTTGACATGAGCACTAAAAAATGGCCCACATGTATGGTGCAGTCAAGGCCACTGAGATTGACATCTATTAGCGAGCTCATGCAGCGGTGCCAGCAGCCTGTTTCCATGGTAACACATATGATTATTTTGTGAAAAGTGTCAATAACAATAAAAAAACACTGATCCCATTGGAAGAAATATGAGAAAAGAAAGTATGTTGTTATTTCATTTATTGGTTTTCCCATCATGGAATTTGCCGCCATTGCTTTTAAATAAAAGTGTGCCTGATAGATGGAGAGAGAAAAAGGTATAGTCAGTCATAGTTGGTGGAAAAGTATACGTTCACCTATGTAAGCATATGACACACAGTCTCACACTAGTGGAAATGAGTGTGCCGCATGACGTTTTCTCCATCAAGGTTAGGAAAGTAATTATCAGGACCCCTCTAAATAGTTTAGCTTTTCACAGCTGCTGTTCAAACTCCAGATATAGAAACAGAATAAGTGCCTGCATTTCTTGTTTTTTAATGATCACACTTTTACCACCTTTTCCCCGTGCTCCTGAGGCACAGGTGGGGGCTGTGTGGTGCAGGCTTCGAAACCAAAAAAAAAAACATGGTTCCTCTCTGAGCCTCTCTTACTTCTCCAAGCTGCTTAAAAAAACAGAGGTGGAGATGCCCTTCCAATTAGGGAACAACACAATGTTTTGTGTTGTTAAGCAAAAAAGTGTATACTTCACCAGTTGGAGCTAAAATTGGCCATATGGGGTTGAAACTTTTTTTTTTTATTTTAGTCTTCATTCTTAAAATACTTAAATACACTGTTTTGCCATATTCCTTTTATATCTTTTCACCCTGTCTCCAAGCCCCTTAGGGCATTTTCAGGCTGTTTCCTTGCCTGAAGGACTCAAAATACTGTAAATTCAGCCCCCTGGTGGAATCCTTAGGTAATGACAGTTCATGCCCACACCATTCAGCACAAAAAAACCTTTGAATATCAATATTTAGTAATCTGTTGCCCCTTCAAATTGTCATTGGATTTTTATAAACAACATTGCACTATTATTCATCCATACAATACCTTTAAGGATGTACAAGCGCCTTACTCCCGAGCCTTTATACAAGTATTTCTACCTCTGGGACTGAACCGCACAGCTGTCTTTGTTCATTCTTTATTTTAATCTCCTTTAATTTCTTCTCTGCCACCTGCAAAATGAAACGAGACGTCTAAGAAAGAAAGCGCACAAAGGAGACAAAAATAGGAGGAGGAGGACAAAGGAGTCTGTAACATGCAGTATATTGGCAGCAGGTCCAGGTCTGCTGCTGGCTGCACACACATTGATTTCCTTGTTTGTGTGGGCGGTAGTATTCTGAACTGAATGGAGATTTTCACACAGTAAATCCAAGGGATTGTAGCCCATCAAAACCATGTATTCAACTGTATTTAAGTTGTTATTTCTGATTTTCTATTGTTAGAAAATTCAGTATATCGGTGGAAAATCAGACAAATAATGTGAAACAGACTTACCCTTGAAACAAATCAGGAAATCCGTATTACAACCAAACATTCACATTCTGAACACAGCAGTCCAAACCATACGGATCTTATGCTGGTACGAACTCATACTTTGTTCTGCACATGGCCGTTATTGTTTATGTTTTGAGTTATTTAAGCCAAGACTTCATTGTGTGCCATCTGGCTCTTGGCTGGGGAGCCAAACAGTTGATTAAAGAACGCAATTAGTGTGGAACAGGTTCTGTCAGCTCACCCGGCAGGGATTAAAGAATGCACTCATTCATCGTGACGACCACGTTGTCATGCACATGCAGGAGAGGCGACCGGCATTTCTTCAATCGCGGGATTTCCTCAAGTACACCCCACTGCTCCAGAAATGTTAATGTGAGGTCATCTGAGCTGTTTTTAACCAGGATTTGTGCAATTTGTGAAGTAACACTGGATAATAAACGGTTCACAATTTCACAGAAGGCACCTCTTTTCAGACTGAAGGAGACGTGCGTTTTCAGCCAGCAATGACAGACAGAAGACGACTGTCAGACGTACATAGGACAAGTGAGAGAGCATCAACAAAGTCAGGAACTGAAACCCTTGAAAGGAAGAGAGGATTGTGTTGTCAGAAAATCACTTTGAGCAGAAAGCTCATCAACAGGTGGCAGGGAAAAGAAAGGACCAGGATTCAGGTTCCTCTCCCAGAGAGTCTCCTGGGTTCACGAGACAGCCGCCGTGTGATGCAAAGAAACACGGTGAGATTTACCACTCTTCACATCCCGTCTTCAAAAATGTTACAGCAGACACTCACAGCCTAGTAAGAGATGTCAGAGTGATGTTCTCACAGATCAAACAGTCTCTGCAATGTTACGTTTGTGACATTAAAGATCAAAATATGTTTTGCCTGAGAAAGCACAGCCTTTGTTACACCATCAGGAATGCTAAAATAGATGAGGGTGCTGCAACTGTGAAGTCATTTTTCAGTTTCTGATCACATGAACCCAAACAGCTGCTGCACTGACTCATTCTGTACTGCAGCTAAGACGGAAAGAAAAAGTCATTTTCAGTTTTAGCACCACAAAAACATATCCGTTTCTTCATTTTATAACAGAAAACACTTTAACACTTTAAATTAAACACACAGCATGTAATTTGTAGCAAGCGGAGCAGCGCAGCAAAACCTTAATTGCAGTACCGTTAAATGTTTCTTTTAATTTGCGCAGATTAGAGGTAGGACAACAGGAAAGCAGGACTTTCCACCCTCTTGGACGAAGCATATGACTTCCATGACTTCAGAGCTCATACCCGCTAAAGGTTGGACACAATCGAGCAAGTGTTTGTGGGCCATGACCCAGATACTTATTTCCAGTGCTGGACTTTGGACACTGCACCACAACATCATCTCCCATTTCAGTCCACACACAACAAAGCAACTGTGTTTCCTGCGGGAACTCAGACGATGCTCAGGAGGGTGAAAGCTCACTTGAGCAGTCACATCTCGGGGGGCGAGGGGGGGGGACTTTATTTACTGTGATTACAGACGTGCTGGTGATACTGTTTACTTGGTGTCAGGGCGGAAATGAAGGCCTTGACTTGACAGTGGGACTTTAACCATTTTAATCTGAAGGAGGCTCCCGAGCCAAACCCAAAAACCGACAGCAGTGGACCAAAATAGAGTCATTCACTGCATGTAAAACACCCCAAACCTCACTCAGTGACAGTGTGTGCCCATGAATGATTTGTTCCTGCAGACTCAGTGCCCTTCACTGCTTAGTATTTGTGAATATGGCACCATCTGCAGGCGAATATCCAGACGTCACACATTACCAGGCGACAGTTTGACAACACTAAGACAAAGGTTGCAGATGTGAAACGCTTCCCTTGTTTTCAGTAGCGTGACGAAAACAGCAAACTGTGAGTCAGCCAATTAGAGGCGGCCACACATGCATGGCCATAATGCTTACAGTATATGAGAGCTCATTTTGAAGTTCTCTTTAAGCAAAAAAAAAAACCCTGTTACTATGTTGTGATACTATAAATACTATCAAAAGCTAAAAAGGAAATGAACATGTAGTTTTCACACGTTTCTCTACAATAATAACGAACATCAGTGAGCAGGCAGGCACGTCCCTGAAATAGCACTGACACCGCAGCAGGAATATTTCATACAAAAAAGAGGAAAGAAACGCGTGTCACAGCCGACTTTAAAATAGAAAAGCAAGAAAACCTCAAGTTTGCCTATTAGCTCACAAAATTTTCCAAATAGCTTTCCCTTTTTTTAAACCCCAATGAATGAAGCGCAGTCACAGACAGTCCCAAAGCTTCAGTAAGTTATAAGGCAGCCAATGCCCTGCACGACAAATAAAAGTACTGTTGTGAGGACCGGCTATCTGATCTTTCCCTCGCTGATTAACATTTGACGTTCTGGTTGAGCCTTGACTGAGTTTCGACAGAAGGAGGCTCGAGTTGCCTTTTCGTTGTGTGAACCTGCTGCAGCTGTAATCTCTGAGACTCTTCAGGCAGGACTCCTCTTGTATTTTAAAAGTAGTTCTGTCTTTTATTAAATCAACATATTTGGTATAAAGGTTTCTGAAAAACACAGCACTGTTTTAGAAATTGAAAACAGTAAAAAAAAACATACAGTACAATAAAAGACAAATATTCAGAGTGTCTGTGACTATTTTACAGCAATGTCATTACTGTAACAAGGTATTTACAAAAAACAGACATACAGATGCATTTATTGTGTCAGTAAATATTACATGTTGGATGTTTGTAGCCACAGAGGAAATCTGGCCATAGGGCGTATTTCCGGATGAAAGGTGCTTTTCTCAAGCATTTGGCAGCGTCTCTGTCACATTTGCACAGCAGCTTTTCACATCTGTCCACCAAATTATCTGCAACGAAGAACATAAGCGACTTCTGTCAGTGACGAGCTGAAAAGAGGACTCTCACTAAATACACATCACTTTGTTTTTTTCCCCAAGTGGTTTTCCTCATTAACACTGTGAAATTTGTTGTGACTGTAATGCTTGTAAAGTCTTAGATGTCAGGGCTGAAAACAAGTCCAGCTTTATTCATTTTGCTTCATGATGGTTCATTTTGTCCAACTTCTCTTGAAAATCTGGATATTATGAAGTAATTTCACATTGTTTTTTTTGAAGAACATCACAAGAAACTCACTTTTTTTCTACTGTTGCTGTTGCTATTTATAATCAGAAATTAGTGTGGTTTACGGGGCTTAAATACATGTTGGGAACTTCCTGTCTTTCCCCTCCAATCAGCTGTCTGCTTTCGTGAGCGCATGGATATTTGCAGATCATATTTACACATGCAAACACACTCACAAAAAAAGAGCAGCTGTCTTACTTTCAAAATAACAACACTACGAAAACATTGCGTAGACATAAGCATTAAAAATGCAATACCGCACTCGGCTGTCTTGTCCTCACACGTCCACCGATACTGATCTGTTTTGGTTCGGCAGCCGAGAAGCTCAGCATCTCCGTAACAGCAGTCATGTCTGTGGCAACACCTGCAGACACACGGAGAGATTAACAGCATGAAGTGCATTTTATTTTGAAGGCTGAACCCCAGACTAGACAAGACAGGGTCAAGAAAGCAGTAGGTGGATCAGTGGTTAAGATCGCACCACAGCTATTTTAAAGGCAGGGCAGGATCACCACATGAGTTTTCACAACAGATAGTTAGCAGTTAACTGGTCTAAGGGGGTTCCGTTTCTTGCGGCGAAGAAGGAAAAGAAGGAGACGGCAATTAGGATTTGGGTGTGGAATTTTTTGGGGAGCCTATTTTGAAGGACCATGTGAGTCTGCCGAATCTGGATGTCATCTCTTCCGTCCCGTCGCGCAGCATTTGTGGTTCAGTCGACTCACTCAGGAAGGGGAAACCGTGCGTGTGAGAGCTGGATGTAGGATGACTGGGAAGAACCGAAGGCATCCAAAGGGGGGGAGGAAAAAAATGTGCACCCACCATCCCCAGAGTGGAGGGTTAAACATCACCACTGCATGCTGAATTACATCTTTTGCATGGAGTAATGTAGAGGTGGGCCATACATATATATATATATTTAGTGTCAGATGAATGTTTCCATCTTGGTACACTCTATCATCAGGTGTTTTCTAAAAAGAAAGAAAGCAGGCTTGACAGCGCCGTATTTTCTCCTGTCAGGTCTGAGAAGAGTGTGATTAAAGCTGCTGCCTCACCAGTCCACCCTGTCCATGGGCCAGCCTTGACCACCCAGTCCACAGTAGCATCCATACGCCATGTAAGCCAAGGCCGATCTCCCCGTGCTGCATTTGATGACTCCCGCCAACTCCAGCAAACTCCTTTTTGTCCGCTGGGAGCTGCGTGCCGCCGCAGAGGATGCAGCCACTGCAGAGACAAATACATGACAAAAGAGGAAGAACAAACGCATCTATTTATTGGTTTTGACATATCGGCAGGTGTGATTCTCAGGTGTTGACACAATAAGAAAGAAATGCTGTCATGGTGTTATTTTAGACTTTAAAAAGTCTTGAGTGTTTCTTTTCTTTTGTCAGCCTGTTATACACTTGCCAGTTTCTGTAACTTTTTATGTTTATTCAACTTTATGATGATTTTCATGAAGCTGTAGTTTGTGGTGCTGTTGTACTACATACGGAGAGGTGTCTTTATTATTTTGTCTGTCCAATATATCATTTAGGACAGGCTGAATGACAGAAACACCTCTCTGTTTAGTGAAAAACGTCTTGAAAAGTGATCAGAAAGTTGAGTGTGAGTATGGAAATAAGGAAATCTGGAAAAGCACATCCACATTTTTAGTCTGTCTCACGTGTGTCTACACTTCCACAGAAACCCACACAGCCACAGTATCCCCGGGATCGACTTTACACTTACTCACATCTCACACCTCACGAGCACCGGGAAGCCACACTCTGCCTGAACACCTCAGCCAGGTTCAGACGTGAAATGGGATGGGAAAAGTTCATAATGCTGTAAAATCATTTATTTTTTTTGCACACGCTCACCCAGAATAGCACTTTCAATGAATCATCGTCGTATGCAAACACTGAGCAGCTTCCCCCCCAGGGCTGCTACCTGCGCTGACTCCCTCTGTGACCTCAAAACAACTTTTCAAGTCCTCTCACAAAGTGAATAATCAACTTACCAGATATGAGGAGCAGCACCCGGTGAAACGCAGTCATGGCAACCAACAGGCAGCTGAGCTCCAAGTGTCGCTCACTTAGACTCTGTGAGAGCAGCATTGAGAGGAGAGCTTTTTTTAGATGCTGTTTGAGTAATCCCCTGAGCATCACCATTGGCCAGAGGCTAATCCAGTGTTTGTAAAACTGCACGCCCCCTAGAGGAAACAGTCTGAAGGTTTTTACTGCTTCTCGGCTCTATAGGACCAATGTTTAGGTTCAGGCTTAATGTTGCAATAGTGGGTTTAAAGTAGATTATTATTACACGTTTGGAAGCTTAATAATAAGTTAAATTGACACAGGTAGAAAATCCGGTAGCAAAACATATGTTTCTACCATTTAAGACTCATTGATGGGTTAACATCACAGTTTCTTGTCAAAATATTCTTTTTGTCTTTGTCGTGGCCTCTAAATATCACTGACAATCACAATCTTTGCACCACAAGATTGAAGAGAAAAGTTTCTCACTGAAGCATGTGTTACGTAACTGACCAGAAAACAAATCCAACCCCATCAATTTTACAGACTAGAGTCTGTCTGGATGATAATAAAAATTCTACATGGCCGCTTTAGACATAAAACTCAAGTTATTTTGAGTTTTCCAGACACCTTATATCCATCCAGCACAGCAAGCACCACATGAGCCTTGGTACAGCAGATTTAAATGAGCATCAGGGCTAATTGTTGCTCACACAGCACATTTTAGTTACAGGAGGCAACCCAATATCTGGTTTCACCTCCTCACAAAAACAACAGTTGCCCTTAGACTTGCAGATTATGGTAATTACACTCTAATGATATAGTTTTCCCTTCAGACTCACGCCTTACATCCGTCTTCCTCCCCTTGTAAGTAAAATGTCAGTCGGGGTGAACCGAACAGACCTTCTCTCCATAAAACAAATGCTCAAACATACTGCGTCTTATCATTAATGTCAGTGTGATTTACAGAGCAGCACTCCAAGCGTCTAAGTTTAACAGCCGAGACTGTTTATTTGACAAATTGCGGGCCCGATCTGAAAATGGCATGAAGTGTGTCATATCACTGCTTTTCATCTTTCTATTATGTTTTCTGAGAGTGTATTTTCAGCTCCGTCACGTCGTCATTCATAATGCAGTAATGTCAGGGTAACTAAATCATAAAAGACAAACGCTTTGGGTTTTGATAACGGGGGACATATTCGCAGTTTCTTCTTTGTGTGTGTGTGTGAGATCCAGTTCCTCAGTGATGCTCCTACACAGTGTGAGATAAGACACGAGAGGAGACGTGTCCCTCAGTCGCCGTGTATCTGATTCTCTTCCAGCTCGGCCTATCCATCACCACAAAACATCCAGTCAACATTTAGATGGTATCGAGCCGAGCACACCTGGCCGAACATTTTAATGTCAGCGTGAAGCCGCAAATGTGCAACGACCCGAAAAGAGAGCAAGATCCCAGACAATTTATGGTGTTTAACTGTTGGTTTGATGCTGGATTGAGACCGTACGTCAACAAAAATGCATTTTTCAGATAAAATGAGAAGCACTGGGCAAGAGGCGAGCCTGAGTTTCAGTCTGGAGGATTACGATCTTGATTTGTTTTCTCCTTTTAAGAACAAACTGAGTGTGCTCGGCGAAAAAGCACACACACACGCACACACACAAAAAAAAACACATTACAAAACACGACTCTGACGGAGCGCTGTTAAAAACGCAAACTGACTCAACGCTGGACTCTCAGAGTTTTCACGTTGGCATAATGGATTCGACATTTCACACGTCACTTAAAAGATGCAGAAACAGGAGGGCATTCTTCAAAGTAACAGTTCTTTTTACGATAATTACTGCTGTTTTACTGTTTTTTATGTGTTTGAACTGTTTATTTGGCACAGCTGGGAGTCTCTGGATGGATTATTCCTAAATGAGAATCTGACAGTAGCTGCAACTAAAAGTAAGAAAAAGAAAAAGTATTGGCATCTTTATACAAATCTACAGATATACATGCTGCTCTTAGACGTGTTCTGATAACTCTTAAAGAACAGCATGCAAACCTAGAGAACAAGTAAAAAAATGGCTGAACTGATTTCTGAATTTTCTACAAGGAGTTAACTTTTTCTGATGAAAGAAAGAAAAACATCTACTAATTGTGATAGCCAGGTTATAATTAATGTCAGAGAGCAAACTTGACTATTTTTATGCCCTCCTAAACACCTAAATATGCATATGTATCTTGTAACAATGATAAATTAAAACTGATAATAAGCAAGAAAATGTTACACTTCTTTATTTTACTTGCGCTCCACCCTTTGCTTCTACTTCATGAACCACAGTTCCACATTTACAGGACCCGAGCGGCTTGATGTGTTGATAAATTCAAGGAGGATATAACCAGGAAGCTCACTGTCAGAGGAACACTTGCAGGAAGGAGAGTTGAGGGCGAGAAGAGTTTTCATCGCTTCAGGCTCAGGGCTTTGAACTCTTAGATTATCTGTAGTTTTGGTTGAAGAGATGGAAACAGAGCATCTTGGCGATCTATATACCAGCAAAGAGCCTGAGGGGTTGAGAATGTAAGACTTCTGTATGGATTTCTGAGATTTCCATTGTAAATGTGTCTGCCAAATGGGAAATCAGTCATATGTGAAAATTAATAAATTACTAAGATATGGATAGATAAATATATTTTATAAACAATGGTACCTTTTTGTCACATGCCTACTTATTCACGCTTTAGAATTGAGATTAATGGATCCATAAAACTCCTTAAAAGTTGCTCTCAACTAGAGATGCCTCTGTGAGAAATTTTGATAAGCTCCTCAGTCAATAAGAAATATTTATATTGTGAATGCTTGACTTTCAGCTTAATATCACTGATGTGGCAGTTCTCTGTAATTTGCACAAAGAAAGCCTTTACTTATTATATTTACTCACTCACTGCTTACTTTTGAAGATAACAAGACAATAATGCACATAGTGCGACCAATTCGATCCACGCAGTCAGCTATTACCCAGAAGGACGTTATCCTCATTAGCATGTACAGAAGGCAAATTAAATTAAACTACTGCAATGTAACATGTAAACAACTTATTTGTTCATAATCATCATTTTGTGTGTTTTAATATATATATCTAAATAATAAGAAATGATAAGAATTCATTCTAATAACTAGACATGCCTCTAATACAAATAATAACCAGCATCTTCTTCAATTTTAGAAATAGAAAATAAAATATAAGAATTTATAAACATTTTAGTGTTGAGTTGAAGGGTTGTTAATGAAATCTTGCTTTTGCTTTTTTGCTTTTTAATAACGGGAGATACTATACTAAGTATCAATATCATCATACTTATGAGTGGCACATATTCAAACAAAATAGACTGAAATGTTTTGTTGTTTAAATTCATTGACAATTAAGCTGCATCACTGAATTGATTTTGATAAAATTGAAGATTAAGATGTGTAGGATGACCAAATGATTAACTGAGGAAATAATTGGTGGATGAGAATGACCATTAGTTGCTGTTCTACTTTGCACTGAATGGAAATGTATTGGCTCTAAATGCTAATGAACTCTAATCAGAACTGTAACTTCTCACTCCAGTTTGTTGTTTTTCGTTCTGTCGACCTTTTTTTTTGCTTTCAGATCAACCCTTCCATTTCCAGGCAGTCAAGAGCAATATGAGGTATCCTATATTCATTTGAACATTTTAATATATAGAAAGATTATGAATTATAAATATGGTATTAATATAAGGTAATTACAATAATAATAATTACCATTACTTTTTTATTATTCTAATAGAACATATTGGCTCATTTCTTGTTGTGTCATTTCTTGTCATCAACAAGTAATATGTTAAATTAGCACACATATTTGGACTTTATCTTGCACATTGCAAATATACTTAAAAGTTAATACTATGGACTTAATTGCACATCCATGGTTATTTTTTTTTTTTTTTGCACATTCCTGCACAATCTGTTTAATTCTGTCATTTGATGTCTTCACATTGCATCCATCATCTTTATCTCAATTTATTTTCTTTTATATTTTTTAGAATCCTGTCTACTTTATAATATTGTCTATGTTATATTTAATTTATACTTCTGACTTAAAGTACTTGCTTTGCCCATATATTTTTTTTGCTTACTATGTTTTTTGCACCAACATACCAAGACAAATTCCTTGTACGTAGAAACAACTGACTGTATATAAAGACATAAAATGTCTTTATTTAATTTATAAAAATATATATACAATATCTTTATATATTATTAATTATTAACTTTATTTTTTATATACTGTATAGTCTATGTTAAAAAAATAATGGCAGTGGTTCTGATCCATGTCGGTCTTCTGCCTGTAGGCGGCAGCACTGCGCCGGAGTCCATGTTCGCTCCACCTGCAAACCACCCGACGAAGAAGAAGCAAAGGGCGGCCTTCAGTGGTCCAGCACGTCCAGCCAAGTTAGCTTTAACGAAAAAATCACTTTCCCTCCTTTTTTTAATACAACTGACGTGAAGTTTGTTGGGAATAAAGATCCATTCATGTAAGTACACTCAGCCGACACTGTTAAATACAACGTGTGGTGTTGAGGAGCTCTCGGGCGGAAGATAAACAGCTCGGTAACTAGTTTAACTTGGACATGCCGATGCTTTGTTTGGTTCAGTCTACTTCCTAGAAACTCTCGTAAGCAGATGAGCCGAGTGTGTTTCCGCGCAGGGGCGAGCGGCCGACTTTTATGAGTTAAATGTGTGTGTTTGGTTGAACCGTGGGGGCTGCTAGCCTCGGCTAACAGATGATGATTGCTAACGAGAAGTGTTTCGGTTGGTGGTCGCGAGCAGCGGCGGTGACACACGTGCGCTAAACATCACGCGCCCATTATCGGACACCCTCTCGGCGCGAGCTGCTTCCTCAACCTAAAAACTTGATTTAAAATGTCTTTTCAACACAGCCAGTAAAAAATATGATTTATGATTCATAAAAGCTTCCAAGAATTTAAAAATATCCTGGATTAAAGTGATTTTGTTTGTTTTTTTTGGACATCAAAACAGGACAGGCGCGCGCGACTGGAGCTAACACCTTCCTCATCCTCATTACATCAGCTGCTAGTTTTCCAGAAGTGTAAATTAATCAGTTATAATAAAATATAATGTGTGTTTAAAAATGAATAGACGTCTGTCTGTTGAAATCCTTCTTATTTAAACATTATTGTAACATGATAAAAGGCTGACAGTATCAATAAAAGCTCACATACAAGCTTAGGTTTTACATTTCCTTTACTTATATCATGTGAAAAATGTGAATTTGTTATAAAAATATACTTTAAAAGCCGAATTATAAGTGTGTGCCATCGAGACGATGTCCGATAATGGACCTCCAGGCTTCACATGCTTTGATTAAACAGCTTCCCGGGCCGAGGAATCTACTCTTTATCAGTCGTGTAGTTTCCTTTTAATACTTATAAACCACAGGGAGAACAGCGTGGTTTTTGTTAACGTTACGCAGCGCAAACAGCGTTGGTAAGCCTTTAATTTCCGGAGCTACTCGTGTGTCGTCATTACTAAATGCGGAAGCTGCAAACACTGAAGGCTGGCAGGATGTGATGAAGACTTTTTCATTCATGCCGAACACTGAGCTGTCAGATAACCAGTTAGACAACTTGCTCTTTGTCATTCGTGGTAAGCAAGGAGTGTTTTTTTATCTGTTATTACGTTTTATTTTATTTTCCTTTTAACACTTGGTATAATATTCTACATCCTCATTTCAGGTGCTGCTTGAGGAGTGGATATTAAAACACGCAAACATGTCTGTGGCGTGTCAGGACAGAAGGAGTCGCTGGCAGGAGATTCAGAAAGGCCTACAGTTCATCCAGTAAGTGTCCTGGTTTAGATCAAGAGATGGACTCTATCAAATGAGCCCACAGTAACTGAGATTTATTCATGTAAAACTTTAAACCTGCTGAGCACACGTGTGAAGAGTAATGACTGTTTGGTTCCCACAAGTATTTCTTCACATCATATCTTGGGAAATATTACTGGGACTTTCCAGGAACTAGTACGTGTTTGCTGTTGCCTGTGTTTATTGGGGGGAAAAAGCGTTGCTACCTACCTCTATGGCCTGCATGAAGCAAGAATAATTTGTCAGCCTTGCATCATGTGTTGTTGTTCATATCAGCTGTGTGTCAGTGAGACAGCTGATTCAGGCTTTGCTTTAGTTTTTGTTCTTTAATGTGGCCTGTTTTCCTGATCTGAGACTTGTACTCACACATTTCAGACTTGCAGTACATCCTCTTAGTATTTCAGAGGTCTCCCAGGCGGTGCATTGTTTTGTTTCACCTGCTCTGTCAGGCTCCTTTATTGTTAAATCAAAAGTGATACTTAAAATACTACTGCGTGTGTTGTCACTGTGCAATCAACCTGAAACTTCAGTGGTGTCACGGTATGTTAAGATTGATCCAGAACGTGTTTGTCACTTTAATGAGAAACATTATTTTCAGTAAATACTTCAGTGTCATTATTCAAGGCAAAACTCTGAAGACTTATAACTGATGCTTTTGCATTTAGTTGCAACATTTAGCCAATAAGTGGTAAGTTTCTAAATATAACACACACAGATAACAGCATGTTACTGGTGTTATCTGCTTGTTAGACTCCCATATCCAGATGACCTTTGTGTTGGGACTGTTGTCTTCATCAGTGGGAAGCTGAAGAAGAGCTTAGTACGCCTCAGTGTGATGATCTAAACTAAAACCTTGTCACCCTCATGGGCCAGGGTACAAAAGAGGAAAGACGGCTTTAAGTGCCAGAAACCAGCATAACAAACAGCATCAAAGTGATTAAATTTTCCGTCATGACATTTTAATGGCACATGCTTTGGATGATTGAGCTCATAAAACAAATCATCTGCCCAGCCCAATGTAGCAGGGCACCAAATGATTCTGTGTATTATACTGTTATATCACATCTACACTATGTACAGCCATGTTTACCTAGTTTTTAATTATGTCTTAGTATAACTAGACACACAACATACTACTAATACAAATAATGACTGGCATTTTTTTTCAGTGTTAGAAATAGGAAATAAAATGTAAGAATATATAAATAGTTTAGTATATAAATAGTTTTTAATCTGTTTTTTGTTGTTTTTTTGTTTGTTTTTGTTTTTTTTTAAATGACAGAACAGTACACACGGTATCAACTGAAGTATGTATGTGTATATATGTATAAACCTCTTTTTGCTTTCAGATCAACCCTTCCATTTCCTGGAAGTCAAGAGCAGTATGAGGTAAGCTATGTTCATTTGAATGTGTGTTTTTCCAGCTTCCCTCTTGTGTCAACTGTATTATGTTAAACTGGTTGGGGATGATAACTGGGTTACACAAAAAGCAACCTGTGGTTTTCTTTTGTTATTTTCCAAAATAAAGGTGCATGAATGAAAGGATGACACTGACTGCACTCTTTACTTTGTACTGATTTGGTTCTCTTGAATTTGCAGGTGTTCATTAAGGATCTTGTGTGGAATCTCTTTGGAGAAGGAAACGACGTATTCAAAGAAGGGGAATGGACAAAATCCATCGAGATGTACACTGAAGCCTTGAGTGTAGCAGACTATGCTGACTCTGAAGATATCTGCGTTCCAATAGGTTTACTGGAAAAGCTGTATGCAAATCGAGCTGCTGCATACCTAAGCATTGTTCCGGTAAGTAGGTGGTGACCATCACGCTTGAGCCTCTTCAGTTTCCGTTCAAATCCCTTTGAAGTCCCACCTCCTTTGACTCAACCAAACAGTTTATTTATGCAGTAAAATATTACTTGTAAAGTCCAAAACAAGAAAGCTATGGTCTCATACAATAGTTTGCTATACATTTTGGTTTAGTAGAAGCTTCACCTTTTTTTAATTATTGGTCAAATGTCATTTTGAGGACCCACAACTGGCAAAATGTCAGACTAAAATAGGAAGTAGGTTCTTAAATTTTACTGCAGTTTAAAGAGGAGAGCTCTTTCTGATACCACTTTATTGTCCTCACTTTCTGAGCATTTCTAGAAGGTTCCTCTGCTTCTGGCCAGGTAGATGATGGTAACCATCTCATGTCCTCAGCATATTATGTTTTTCATGAACATTACAATAGATCATGAATTACCAAACCCTGTTGAGGGAATTATCATGAAATGTCCTCTCAGACATTTTGACTGTCAGTGTTTTAATGAGCTGCTGTGTGAACCAGTTCCTGGGCCGTGTTATTATGTACGCTGGTTCACTGGCACACCTGTTCCTAAATGGAACAGAGCCATCATTAATATTGTTGCGTATTGTCAGGTTTTACTTCCTTTTAAAAAATTCTTACTAATAATGTCAAGCAAAAATATCACAGCCACCCTTTTAAAACAAATTGAGCTGTGCCCACGCCCTAAAAATGACGTTATGTATCAGCCATTACTGCTTGAATGTCCCATTACATCATTTGTCAAGATCCACACACAGTTTTCATTGTATACACAGAAAAGCGCCAAAAAGAGGATCTTCATACCAGCATTACTTTCGTAGTTGGTCAACTCTTCCTATGAAAACACAAGACAATACTTCAGAAGTTGTGATAAGCAGGGCAGAGGAGGCCTGTGAAGCATAGTTAAGTCTTCAATGCCAACTCCCCTCATCAACACGCTGTGCTCCTCCAGTTAACTTAACCTCATGGTGACAAGTCTCCATGAAATAACTGCGTCAGACAAAGACAGTCTTCTCATTTAACTACAGGCAAGAAACCAAATGAGCATATTTCCTAAAATGTTAAACTAATTGTTGCCTAGATTCATCAATTTATTTACTACCCTCTTGCAATAACCTTAGTTTGACAATATAATGAGATGGTTTGAGGTTCTATGAGATGTGTTCAATAATAATGTTGGTTGAGCAAAAATGGATCAATAAAAAAAGAATTAATGAGGTAGGAAGTTGATGAATTGCTTGTTTTTATTGTATAGATATCAAATATTGATCCATCTGAGAGATGTGAGTTGCATGTACAATTAAGTGACTTAATACATTCATTATACTTGTCATGATAAAATTCAATATCCTGTGACATACACGCTTTGTAGTTCTGCTTGACTGAATATGTTTTCTAGACACACCAGTAAATGTCAAATTACTGGAAATCACAGAATCAAATATGGTAAATAACAGCATACTCAAAGAGGTTCAAGACTCAATAATAAAAAAAAAAATTTCCTTTTACCAATACTAATGCTAATAATTCAAGGTGGAGCCTTTTTACCTCCACAAACTACGTTGTCACAATAAATTCTTAAATCTTTCTGTACTTTCTGGCGTCATATGACCAGGCCACTGTTTGTATATTTCACATCTAACATGGTCAAGTTCTGAAAATCAGTTCAGAAACCCTGTATCCGTTAAGAAAATTGATGCTTTTAGAGGAACAGTCAGTCCCTTGTCAGTGTCTGCCTGCTTTGAATTGTGTTACATGGCAGTAAAACCACTCTGCTGTCACCAGGGAGACCACACCCATACCTGACTCAACTCACTGAACATGTAAAGTCAATTTATGACCAAAAGTGCAGCTCCTTTGTTCTGTGTTCAGTACAGTTAAGTAGAGCTTCTCTAACTCTGGGGCATGTTGTGTTTCTCAGGGACTGTATGACCAAGCATTAGTAGACTGTGAAAAGGCTCTCCAGTTGAACGAGGGGAACCACAAAGCGCTGTACAGAAAAGCTAAATCCTTGAAGGAGTTGGGAAGACATCAAGAGGCCTATGAGGCTGTTGCCAAATGCTCTCTAGCAGTGCCTCAGGTAAGGCACAATATGTGTGTGTTTTATGTTAATTTATTTAAAAATGTGTGGGAAAGCCCTTCACTTATATGTCTCAGCAAAATTGAAAAAAAATTAAGAAAGTAATTAAAATGCTATTCAGGCTGCATGCAGGAACAGCACACCCAGTGGAGTCGTAATGTTTCTGGCATGCTGCTGGACAACTGAGTCCACTGGACTCATTAAAAGATGAGCTCAACATTTAAACCATGTGACTGTTGGCACACTATGTTTAGCAGTCACATTTAATTTGTATTACAGATGTCCACATCAGGTTTAAGAGACTTTTCTTTCCTCTGTTACATCCGATTAGAATTTATTAGATTTCTTTTAATTTTTCCATCAGCCCTGATTTATAAAGAGAGTTTCTCTAAAATATAATCATTAAGGATGTACAAATAAAAAAGTCTTCAACAGTTTTAAGAGCATAAAATCAAAGGCAGTGATTGTGTACAGTACGTCTGAATGCTGTATATTTGTATTGTTTCTCCAGGATGCAAGTGTCACACAGCTGACTCAGGACCTTGCCAAAATTTTGGGATTGAAAATCCGTAAAGCGTACGTAAGGAGTAAGGTATGTTGGTCTCAGAAACTGCATGATACTTACTTATAGTACTTACTTACTGAAGGAAAATGTCCTAGCATTTTCTCTTCTTGAATCTGTACGCTTGAGTTATCATTTTCAAAGATTAAGATGGTTTTTGCACATAAATCAAAGGCTGCTATACAATGACTATAAAGTCCTAATTTAATTAAGTTAATTGGGGGTTTTCTGTTTTAACAGCCTGCCTTGAATGTTTTGCGAGGATCAAGTTATCCAGATACGTCATCTGACAAGGTGAGCAACAACTTTTCCCCCTACACAAAATAAAAATATGTATATAATGTATAATAAAATATGTATTTATACTCTCCTGAATACATTGTTCAATGAATTTCTTCTGCATTTGTTCAGTTTTCCCATGGCTCATCTTCAGTTGAAGATATTGAAATTGGTAAGTTAAGTACTTAATACAGCTTTGATTTGATAATTAAAGGGCGGGGCAGGAAAAAAGTCACTCATGCTGTTTTTCCCTGCTGTGCTTCAGAAGTGCCTCAGGTGACCTCGGACAGCAGTGTTGCGGCTCCGGTCCCAGCTCCAATCCAAGCTCCGGTGGCAGTGCACCCGCCTATAAACGAAGTAGTGGTGGATGAACTTCCTCCCAACAACAATATCTCCTCTGTGCCCGTGTCTGAGCCACCAGGCTTCGAGTCTGTTCCCCTGCCCGTGTCTGTACCCTCGCCAGTCCCTCTGCCCGCGCCCACATTTGTTAATGGGTGCAGAACCAGTAAGCCTTGCCCGATGCTTGAAACTAGCTCGGATTTCGACGCAGACATCATCGGGGACGACCTAGATGATCTACTGGACCAAGCTGGCCCCGAATCAGCCATGGTTAGTGAGCGGATATGACCACAGGGACTGAAACTGTGCCAGTGTGTCTGTATCTAAACAGAGGTGTGACTCTTGTTTGTCTCTTCCTTCAGGTTATACCCACAGTAAAGGGGCCTCTTCCTTTGCCAACTAGTATTGCCTCGGGCAGCTCCATGTCAAGCCCATTCCTGATGCCATCTCACATCAACCCCTTTCTCCATAATAGTGCCCAGCAGTGCACTGTGACTCTTCCCCCGCTGTATCACAAGTCAGGGTCAAGTGCATATTTTGGTATGGACACTTTTGACACCCTTGCCTCACCATTGGACTCCCTAGATAGCCTCTCCATAACAGACTTCAAAACAGGTATGCTGCTTTATAGTTATTTTGGTTTACATCTACATTGTGCTAATATTACTACTGATAAAAGTTGATCAGTATTAAAAGATCAGCTGATCGGCCCCTTAACCTGCTTATTAAAATTTGTCTCTGTTAAAATTTCAGATTATGCTCCAAGTTCATTCATTCCACAGGTAATTTTTTAAAATGTAATAGTTATTAAACATTGTCAGTCCAGCTTTTATTACAAGCTAATATTGTCATGTTTTGTCTTTTCTTTTTTTCCTTAAACAGCTAAAAAATAATGAAACCCCGATGGGAATGGCTGTGGGTATGCCTGAAGTGAAGGGCCTTCCTGCCGCTGTGGATTTAGCAAAGAACCCCTTAGCTGAAACACATGAATTCAAACAAGCCTGCTCAGTCTGCTACGTCAAAACTGGTGAGCAGTTTTCACTGTGCAGTTGTGTGTACAGTCAGTGTCTTTAAGACTCGGCCTAACATGTTTTTATTTTAACATCCGCAGGGCCCGGTGTGTTGGATTACACACTTCACACAGAGGAGCATAAATGCAAAAAGGACGCTTTACTCGGCAGAATCAAACATTCGCCGGACAAAACGTGGAAGCTCATTCGGCCCAGACCAACAAAAACCCAATATGTTGGACCTTATTACATTTGCAAAGGTAACATGTATAAATGTAATGTAATATTTACCAATGTTTTTCTGTTTTCCCAACAAATCCCATCACTTTGATTCCCCAGAGGAAAAGAAAGATTGATTATTATTTTAAAGACATAAATAGTCATAAATATTCCCATCATTCATGAGGCATTTGTAACATTGTGCAGCAGCTTTCTGTTTCCACACACGCCTCTCTGTCTGGATGACGGCAAACACTGAAATGTTACTTGTGCTGTTTCAGAGGTGGCTGTTGGGAAAGAGTGCCTGTACCCTGGCCACTGCACATTTGCATACTGCCAGGAAGAGATTGATGTTTGGACGCTGGAGCGAAAAGGCTTCATCTCCAGAGAATTGCTCTTCGATCCTTATGGCTCCAGCTCCAATGTCAGGTTGACTGTGCCCAAGATCTTACAGGAGCATCATGGCATTTTCATGTTTCTCTGTGGAGTGAGTATTTAGTTTAATTTCTTATTTTAAAAGTGGTGTGACTTCTGTAACTGCAGCGGGAACTTGATGTTGTCAAAGACGTCCATTAGCAGTGTTGTTTGTCACTGCACTGTGAGGAGAACAAAATGTCTCATTAATCTCTGAAATGAATATTTACCTCATAGATGTTTCTTACAAGAAACAATCTTCTGCTGTCAAGACAACAGATGATGTTCACAGTGAGCCACGTTTGTAAGCGCTGCTTTTGATTCATCCAGAGCAGAATAGAAAAATAAGGCCATTAAATACAAAAATGTTAATGTGATAAATGTAATGCTCTGCTTTTTATTGGAGCTTCATTTTTTGTTTCTGTGTAATAATTGGGTCTGGTGTATTCATTAGTAGCATGGAGTCATTTTCTGTCACTGCTGTAGTTAATCTGCTGTATTTTTTGAGAGAAATTCATTTTTTCAAATATGCATTGTTTAATCTGCAGGTGTGCTTTGACCACAAACCCAGAATAATCAGCAAAACCAACAAAGATGAGCCTTCACTTTGCTCCCATCCAGTGACAAAGCATGACTTTGAGGATCATAAGTAAGTCAGTTCACATTTTACAGCTCTGATCATTTGACTATTTGCTAACAAACCAAATGCAAACACAACCGTATGCAAATGGGTGAGGGAACAACAGCAGGATAAGCTTGCCAGCAGTGTTGTCCTGTTTGTCTTTTAGGTGCCTGGTCCACATTTTGAAGGAGAACACAGTCCGTTATTCCAAAATCAGACCCTTAAGTCCTCAGTGCCAGCTGGATCTCTGTCGCCATGAAGTCCGCTATGGCTGCGTGAGAGAGGACGAATGCTTTTACGCCCACAGCCTCATCGAGCTGAAGGTCTGGATGATGCAACATGAGCTGGGTAAGACTGCTGTTTTTTTTTTTTTTTTTAAATACTCAAGTGTGTGTGTGTGTGTGTAGTTCCTTTAAAATATTTATTTCCCACTAGAAGGACACCGTTTGTAGTATTTTTCATTGTACAATGTAACATGATGGATTTTTCTTTTTTTGCCCATTACTTTATACAATTGTTTTTCCTTTTTCTTTTGCATCATACAGGTATCACACATGAAAATATCGTCCAAGAGGCAAAGAAGTTTTGGAATGCAACAGCCTCGTTGCAGGGAGCTCAGGTAAGCCCAGTCCTTTTTTCATGTTCACTGATCGAACTTCCTGATTTCATTCACTGTTTCTTTGTTTTAAGCACACAGATTTTAACCAGTCCTCAAATTTCATCTGCAGCTTTCCAGTGCACAGAGGAGGTTCGGGCCTCCAAATCTGAAGATGATGTTTGTCTGCAGCCAGTGCTGGAGAAATGGCCAACTAAGTGAAGCTGACAAAAACAAGAAGTATTGCTCAGCCAAGGCGAGACACACGTGAGTGTTACAAAATCTTGAAGGCTTCAGTTGTTGACAGGAGGTGAACTGATAAATTAGACCCGTCTCTCTCTGGTCTCTCTCTCAGGTGGGCAAAAGACAGACGGGTGGTACTTGTAAGCTCCCATGAAAGGAAAAAGTGGACGACGGTTAGACCGCTTCCAACCAAAAAACCCATCCCATCTCAATTTGAGGTACGTGACAAACATTCCGTTTGTTCTTTTGTGTGTCTGACTAAAACAAATCTCTAACAATGTTATTTTCCTTTCTTAGATCTGCATGCATGTGACTGCTGGCAAGAAGTGTCAGTACATTGGGAATTGCACATTTGCTCACAGCATAGAAGAAAGAGACCTTTGGACCTACATGAAGGAAAACAACAGTGAGTTCATCAAGGAGATGGGTCTGCTTATGTGGTAGAATTTAATTAGTATGTGGTACATCAAAAATTAATGGCTCATTTGATTTTCAGTTCCAGATATGGATCAGCTTTATGAGCAGTGGCTGCAGTCTCAGAGGCCTGGCTGGGGAGAGGAGACCTCCAATAACTCTGTCAGGGAGAATGGCAAACAGGTCCACATGCCCACCGACTACGCGGAGGAAGTGGTGAGTTTTAAAGTTCAGCAAATGTGACACACTGCTTTTGTCTGGTGATGAACACATAGTCAGAGACTTACTTGGTTATTCTGTATCTCTTCCTGCATCTTGGTTTTGGTGTGTGTTGCAAAATTAATTTTCTTTCCTAGTTTGCACTTTTCCTGTTTTTATCAGTTTAGGGTCTTAAACTATCTTTTTCTAAAAACATAAAAAGACTTATTAATAGCTGTATTGATTAGCTTTTGTACTTCTTTTGGTAGATAATCATTTAGTTGTCAGAATCTTTTGATGCAGTGAAAACTATTAGTGCCTAATTTTTAAAATGTGTGTACATTTTTAAAGACTAGTTTTATTGTAGTTATTTGCCAAGCGATTAAAATAAACAGCGATAAATTTGAATGATTAAGAAGCAGGAGCTGATTAGTCATTCGCGTAAATGAGAACGCTCTGTGTTTTCGCAGGCTGGAAATCACTGTTGGCTGTGTGGTAAGAACTGCAACAGTGAGAAGCAATGGCAGCAGCACATCACCTCAGAAAAACACAAAGACAGAGTTTTCAACTCTGAGGACGATCAGAACTGCTGGCAGTATCGATTTCCCACAGGCACTTTCAGAGTTTGCGAGAGGTAAGATCATCGGCCGCCGAACACCGTACGTCTGGTTTAAAAAGTGTGATTGTGGCGGTTCCTCATGACTGACATGTGATCTTGTGTTTTGACAGGTTCCTCAAAGGCACGTGCACAGAGGATGACTTGTGTAAGCTGGCACACGGCAAACAGGAACTAAAAGAATGGATGGAGCGCAGGGAATTCCTTTTGATGAAACTTGCCAAAGCCAGAAAAGACCATCTTATAGCACCAAATGACAATGACTTTGGAAAATACAGTTTTCTGCTTAAAGACATTATATAATGACATGCTGACAGTAATCGTGCTCACTTGCAAGTAATGCAGTATTCAAACAAACAGTCTTGAATCAGACTATCCTAGAGGGCCTTTGAGGTGCACGGGGAAGTAGCCTGATCACAGCATGATTTTTAAAGAGGGCATTCAGGACCCGGCCCACTGATTGGTCGCTGGTTTACTCTGATCTGAACAACGGGAGTGTTATTGTTAAAAGCAAATACTGAGTGTAAGCCTCTTGAAGCTTTGCTATGCACCGTTCAGCAGAATATCTGAAAATGGTGGTGAAAAATAGCATGTGTAAACCTTGATCAGACGTGTTCAGATTCTTAAAATTGACCTAAAACGTAATTTCTTTTCATAAACAGTTTGTATGTTAATAAGTTTCAAGTATGGAATCCTTCAATTGAGAGTTCAGTTGAATTTCTCACTTTCCATTTATCCAATAATGTTACCTGTGTACATGGCATCACACCAAATAAAGCCTCTTTTTTAAAATCTGTGTGCAAACTGCTGTGTTGTTGATTACACATCCTGAACCAGTGAAGGAAGGACTAACCAGATATTTTACTTTATTAAAAGTAGTAATACTACACTGTCAAAGTATTCCATTACAAATGTCCTGTATTCTTCTATCCTGCATTAAACTACTCAATGCAGAAAAGATGCACCTGTGACTGTTATTCTATGGTGTCATTATTATTAGTCATGTTGTTGGTGGAAGCAAAGCTACTTTAATATGCTGAGTAGTTTTATTTTGTATGTGAAATCAGTGTAAAGTAACTAGTCATCTATTGAAGTGGAGTAAAAAGTACAATATTTTCCTCTAACATGTTGTAGTATTAAATACCATTAAATGAAAATACTACAGTACAGTATCTAAAAATTGTATTCGAGTAAATGGACTTTGTTACATTCCACCTGCATCAAAGGTAGAAATTAACTGCTAGAAATATTTAAATTTTACTTAAGATGTTTTTTTTTGGATGGAGCTGAATATTTTGTCCTTGGGGGGGAAACAGGCTTTTTCTAATACAAACTCAAATCATCACACCTGATGCAGCATGTAGAAATATTTTAATTCAATTTTAATTAACCAGAGTACTTGAAAATCTGAGTCATCTTCATTTTTTTAATCTTATTTATTTAGTCTAACCATCTGCCATTTTACACCCTCCCTAGGCGAGAACCGGATCATTACAGAGGCGATGCTCAGTGGTTTCATCTAACATTTCCAAATAGACGCTAATAGATACAAGATCACCCTTTATCTGGGCGTTAAATTTCTCCCTGAGCATTAGCAGATCAGTTAGCGGTAATTATTTAAAAAGGAAATCATTACTTAAACTTGAACAACTGTGTTTAAACTGTGTGTCAGCAACTGTCCTGTGCAACAATGCAAACCCTCTGAACCATAAATCCAGCTCCACTTCCTCTCTAAGACCTCGCTGGAGTAGGAGCCAAGCTGAAAATAACTTCTATATTTAATCATCACAATTCAGTGTTAATACTCTTTCCTCATGTCGGTCTTTGTCACTCTTGCATCATACCTCCCAGTTAGGAGCCTGACGCTGAAGGAGAATCCCCCCTCCCCCCGTTGAGTCCTGTGAGGTAGTTTTCCATTTATCTAGAATCACATGAGCGCAGCAGGAACCCAGCAGGATGACGGGAGCAGGTCGCCCCGCCGCCGGCAGCTCTGCGTTCAGGCCAGCACCCGCTGCAAGTCCTCCACCTCCAGCTTCCACATCCGCCTGTGGAGCGCGGCGAGCTCGGAGAGGTCTGCCATCTTCACTGCACGGATGACTGGCTCCGGGGAGACGGCCTGGATGACACCCATCACCATGACATATCTGCCTGTTAAAACAAAAACAAAAAAACAGCAGCAGGTGGTCAATTGTTGGGCGACAATAGATCAGAGGAAACAAGGACGGTGCTGCGGGGAGATGTGGATGATTTTCTGATAAAGCTATTCATGTGCAGTTTATTATTTTTTAAGTTTAATCTTCCTGCTTTAGGGACGCAATTTGCAATTCTCAGGGATGGCTGTGGCGCACTGACTAAACTAACTAAAGATGTCGTTCACTGCAGATAATTTTACTAATCAAACTGAGGCGTAACTAAAATAACACTAATGGTTTCATTCTGGTAAGTTTTACTGGTTCACTTATTTGTCTTCATAGGACATTAAAATGGATCAAAAACAGCATTAAAGCTGTTTTTGATCCATTTTAATGTCCTATGAAGAAAACATCTGCAGTAAAAAAAAAAAAAAAGTCTGTCTCAGTCACTAATTTTGCTTCTGTTTTACAACTTCTTATAAAAATGTTTGAAGGAACTTGAAATAACTCTTGACTGACTCGCTGTGGGAATATAATTTAAAATGCTGCCCAGTTTTTCCATGTTATAATGAGTATTTTATCCAAATGTAGGTCCAGTGTGATCTGGGTGGAGAATTAAATGTCAAGATCCTATTTTTTATTTTTGCAAACATAATAAATTAGACACAGCTAAACACAGTCTTAACTGGACCAGGACCAGCATTTTTTCTTCTTCTTTTTTAGATCTAGACCTGGATTTATCTGGTTTTTACGTGGTCAGGAACGAGAAAAAGCACTGCACCTGTTGGCCCTCAGGTTTTTCACACTGTCCCTGTCTACACAAAAAAAAGACACTTATACTACTAGTTGATACCTAAAGATAAATTATGTAATTTATAAGAAAAAAAAGCTAAATATTTGTTTGAGTTTGGGGCTGTTTTTGGTCAGTTTTGTACGTTGTTCATTTATCTGGGATTTCATGGACTAAATGATTCATCCAGTTTATAACTATTGTTGGATGGAGACCTGTTGTGCATCTTCAATCAACAAAAAACAGCCCTTAAAGAAACTATTAGAGACCATATGACACACACTGGGCCCCTGAGCAGTTTTTTTTTTATTTAATCTTAAATTTATCCAGCTCTTCTTGTCCCCCCTCAGTCAGACACCACCCTCATCCTGCTCCACTCGCCTTGGCACAGACACGGCCTCCCTTTGGGGATGTTGTTGACTCCCTGCACGGCGAACGTCCCGGTCTCGTCCATCAGCAGGGCGGTGTTCCGGTCCAGCTGGACCTCCAGCACGGTGCCCTGCATCCACACCAGCGACGCCGGCAGAGAGCGACCGCGGCCCGGCCTGACCACGAACCCGTCCCCGCTGCTCTCCGCCGCCCTCAGCTGAGCGGACAGCACTTTGACGGGCGGCGGGCGGCTCCTGTCAGCGGCGCCTTTCTCCGTTTTCAACATCACGAACGGCCGCGCACTTCCGGGACACGTTTTAAGGGGCCCGCGTCCCGCAAACATGACGTCACGCCGGAAGAGCGGAGTCCTTCAGAGTAAAAGCACTCAGAGTGTCAAGAACACAGAAGAGCTGCTCAGTGTGTTCCTATGAGGCAGTGCTGGGGTGTGACTTCACACTGCACCTAAGTCCAACTTCTGGGTACTTTTCCTGACTCATTCTTCTCATTTTATACATCTCTATACTTCCACTCTATGTCAAAGGTAAAAAAAAACACCTTATGCTTCATTTGTCTGACAGCTTCACTTTCTTTTCAGATCACATCCTTCCAGTGAAAACCATGCATCTCTGAAGTTTGAATACTTCTGGTAAACTGATGAATTAAACAATTTTAACATCTCTTTTGGTGGAAATTTGCTGGAAAACACATTGTCGCATGAAAAAGTGACTTTTTAGCTGTACGTGTTTCACACAGGACAACAATACTACAAACGTGATGATCTTAAAGAATATGATGCAAATTAAACTATATATGGATATATAACATGGTTAAAATTCAACATACACAATAATGCAGCAGTAATATTAACCCAACATCATACTTAACAATAAAACACTGACAGGGACCATTTTGATGCTTCAACTTTTGACACTTTAAGTACATTTTGTTAATAAATCTTACATACTTTTACTTCAGGGTTTGAATGCAGTACTTTTACTTATTGTGGAGTATTTTCTCAGTGTGGTTTTGAACTTTTACTTTAATGATAGATCTAAATACTTCTTCCACCCCACCACTACTTTTTGAGAATATAATACAATCATACAAGAACAATACAAGAGTTGTGCATTTATAATCACATCACAAATGAAATCATTTAGCTGTTTTAGGTCTGGTGGGACTTAAACCAGTTTTTTAAAACTGGTGACATGAACGGTAACAGGAGTTGCAGCCACAGCTTTACATTTTTTTCTTCATATTGGATTTTAACTTGGTGCATTTGCTTTTATTAGAATGGGTATGAAACAGAATTAACTTTGTTTTTTTTGTTTTCACGTTTTAAAATTCAGATGTTTATTCATCTACTATGCTGTCTTACCAATTAACCCTGAAAGTCATGAAAATACTTTCAATACATGATAAATCACTTGAATTTCACTACCTAATAGTATAAACCAGGGAAATAGGGCAGTTTGAAATATCAGCCTAATATGTTTTTTTTTAGCCAGTATAATTTCCTCCTCATTCCTAATTTTCTGATGAATTAAAGGACATCATGTGGGATACACAGAAACAAAATGGAGGATCATTCAGTGGTCTGACACTTAGATCCAGCATTTTGGCTATCATACTAAAATCTGTTTAATATGAGCCAAACATCAAATATCTCAGCAGGCCTGAAGGCGTGTAAAGATGAAACACAGAAATCCTGGAGTAAAATATGCTGCAATCTGACTGCTACTTGGCAGATTTATTTTTCATTAAAATGATGAGCCTTTAAAAGACCAATGTTAACAACTTAGGGTGGCTAAATCTGAAGTCTAATCAAATTCATGCTTTGTGACAGGACCTGAAAATGGCTGTTTATTAAAATCTCCGTACAACTAAACAGAGACTGAGCAGTTCTGCAAAGAGAAACTGGGAAGACCAGCATCGTCTCAATGTCTGACACTTTGGTTCCACACAAAGTGTATCAAAAATAATGTAGACAGGTTTTAGGTGGATACAAACAACACTGCCCTGGTGAATTCATTTCATTAAATAAGTTTTATTTATTTCTTTAAGAATAACTGAAGAAAAGTGTTAGCAATTTCTGTACAATTGTTTCATCATTTTCCCTTGCATTTGCTGAAAACCTTGAATGATCAACAGGGCTGAAAAATGTTATGCTGCCACATAGTGCACTTTTAACCTAAAAACAATATGATTAGTCCACAAGCGTCCGTCCATTTCCTTCCAATATATTCCAAGAAGTTCCTTCAGCCTCGCTGTTGACTCCAGGTTCATCTTTTTCGTGGGCCTCCTTCTCTCAATCCCAGTTCATCGTCCCAAAAAAAAAAAAAAAAAAAAAAAAAAGAAAAAAAAAGAGGCACATTAGAAATACTGCCATTTTCCAAGGACTGTGTCTTTGATTGCATCGACAAACTGTGCAGGCACCCAGTAGACCCAATATTGAGACGCTTCTGTTGGACCCAATTGAAAAGCCTGAAAGGTAAAGGAAAAAAAGACAATTACATTTAATGAGTTTACAGATGTTAAACACATTCAATAAGCACAACTCTAAACTGTATTTACATGCAATCAACATCTCATCAGCAGGCAATAAATTACAATTAAGCTAATTAAGGTCAGCTGAAGTGACCTGCAGGACATAAATCAACATTCAAAGACCTGATAGCTGAATACACTGTTCTAATATACTGTCTTTCATAAGATCCATCAATTAAAAAGTCCTTTGCAGTCTATTACAGCCCACTTAATCACTCCGAAAGCAATTCTGAAATGCTAAAAATTAATGTGACTTTCATATTCAGCCACGATACTGATCACCCATCATCAAGTTTACCCTGCCCACTGACATTTTAAATCATTCTCATCTCCGCTTCCATCTCCTCCTCATACATTATCAGCTCCTCAATGATGCAGGAACATGCTGAGAGCCAGTAGCTGGCACCGCATTTCATTCCTGAGCCAAAAATATTAAGAAACAAAGCAATGTCACAGTAACTCCGCTCTGCTGTCCCACATGTCTACCAAAGCCTAAATTTAGACCAATACATTAGTTCTGCTGGTTACGATTTGACTGTATCAGTCCAGTGTGCGTACCGTGATCGACACCATGAAACACAGCTGAACTGAAGAGGAATAAACTCCCACGTATTTTTGCTGGCTACACAGTCTGAACATGTTCAGTCGGTGGGAGGTGGTAGGCGACCTCAACAAAAAGGATGCAAGAAAATCTGGAAATTCCCTCAAATTTCCACTCATACAGTAGCTCGGATGTTAAATTTACATCAACACTTTTGCTTCAACGCGCCTGTGGCCAACAGCTGTGACATTCACAGCGTTGTACTGTCGGTTTGAAAATTAAATCCATCAGATGACTTTTCTGGTCTTAAAATTATGGGATAACAATTCCAAATTCAAGATGGTGTTGGTAACTATTTGTTATGGGATCTGAAACATTGAATTAAAACACATCAGTTATTCAGCTGACCGATTCAAACCGAGCTTCACTGACATTCTCTTAAACTTTGCACTATTCTCTGAGAAATAGACCTTGATGTCCACGAGACAGCCAGATTCAATTAAGTGACTTGTTCCGGGACTTCTATTTCACTGACAAAGAAGAACAGGAGAGCCTTTAGACAGAAAGGTTAATCTAGAGAAAGCACTGACATTTCCCGCTTCGCTGCGGAGCCCAAGACAGCAAACGATGACCCCATCACTCTGACGGACTACACTGACTCCGGTGAGCAGCCCAACCTGCTCTTTCACCGCCACGAAAGACCACTTACAGACGAAGCAGGTTCGACCAAATAAATGTAGTTTAGATCAGTGAATTTAAACAAATATATGTGCTCTGTTTTCTTCCCTGTGTAATTGTCGTACATAATCTTGCTTTGTCACATGACCCGTGTGCACACTCGTGTCGGCCTGTTCTGACTTTTCATGAAACAGCGGCGAGAACAGTTACCATCATGTGATAGTCCTCGTGGCCTTCAATGGGTTCAGACACTACGTTTTTTATGGAGCCCATCGGGACTTTCTCCGTTCTCTCTGTGGAGACAAACGCGCACAAAACGTGAAGAAAATGTAATCATCAGCATCAGCATGTTTGGCGTTGCGGTGAATTTAATGAAACGAGGCCTGGCTGTAATCTCACCCTTTGTTCCGATCCACAACTGATCCTGCTCCAGTTTGAATGTGAGTCTAACTTTTCCTCCGGACTTGTTAAACATCCCGGATAAAGGCACTGTTGGTAATCGTTCCTGTAAGCGGGACAGTCCGTTAAACAATATATTCAACATACGTCTACAAAATAAGTATTGATTTCACCTTCATCCCTGCTCCCTTCTCTCACCTTTGTTCCTTTAACGGCTGGCATTATATCATCTGGTTTACCCTTGTCCAAAACTTTCCTGTGTTGCTGAAATAACAGGTTGCACGTTTAACATCACAAAAACTCCATGTGTACTTTACTCTGTTGCATTAAATGTCATTAACTTTACCTTTTGGCTGCATAAAGGCTCCTTCTTGTTTTCTTCGGCTTTAACTTCCTGCTGAATGACCTCTTTGGGTGTATTCACAGCTAATACGTCATTTATTGTCGATCCTACCACCATTATTTTCGCACCATTTGTAACCTTAATTTCACGTAGCATCTTGTCCTCTGGAAGCAACCCTTTGTACATCACTTTCTGCATTGCAGGTGGAAGACCTGGGAAGACACAGGAGGAGATTTACTGTGAGAGTTTTTACTCTTTGTGAATCGCTCAGCATTTAGTTCGAAGTGAGCGTCTGCGTGCTCTTACCGGTGAGAGAATGGATGCTCTCTTTTAGCTTGGCTCCGGTGCTATCGATGGGGATTTTCAGGTCGTATTTATTCTTGTTCCAGATGATCTTCAAGTCCACCATCTCCCGCTTGTCGTCTGCGTCGTCCCCATTGCTAATACTAGAGTCCTGAGTTGTGGCGTTTCCTGCATCTGTTTGAGACGTAGTTTCTGTGTCACCTTTTTCAGCCTCCTCAACTAATGGTTCAGCTTCTTTTGGCTTCGCCTCAGTTTCCATTATGACTTCCTCACCTCCTGGAAGGGCGTGAAAACATTGATTTAGATCCATTAAATGAAATTCTATGCAGCTGCTAAGTGCAGAGTTGGTTGTTTCCTCGAATAGCACAGCCCACATTCTTCCCACATCGATGCAAATATCCATAAATACACAACTGTGATTGTAAAAATGCACAAGCATGCAGCGATTACATTTAAACAGCGTTAAGCACATGCAGTGTGTAAAAGAGTGATATCTGTCAAGGAATCTGTTCTTCTTTTTGTTTAGTATCCGCAATGAAATACAGTCAAGTGAAGAGAAAGCATGCTTTATAAACTAAAAAAAGAAAGGTGTTGCAGCCTGTAAGTAATGACTGAAATAACCAGACAAAATAATAGATAAAGTTATTAATCCCCACAGTGGAAAACATGACAAGGTAACATAAAAGATCTTCTTGAAATATAAGCCTAAGCCACAAAACACAACCTATTTGCTGTAAAAAGCAACAGCACATAAACATCATACTAAAGCTATTTGGAACGTACATGTTAGATTTGTCAGTGAAATCAAATTAGTTGTTTTCCAGTTCCTCACTTTCCATCAGTTCACCTGTTCGACTAAAAAAAAAAAAACAATGGTTTCCTATATCAGTGATGAGGAATTTCACTTTCATTTCAGTAACTGCTCCATGTAATTGTTGTCAACTAACTTTATGACACGAAACAAGTAGTACATGTGCTCTTCCGTGTATATTATGTCATACATTTAATGAGTATGGCCAACAGCTGAATACTAACTTGATCAAGAGGTCTGATAAAAAAAAAAAAAATGTTGGGGAAAACCCCAGCTCCCTTTAGTTTTACTGTACCTAATTTTTAACAAAACCATTGAGGAAGTTAAACTTTAAACACATTATTATGTCTCTGAGGTGAATACACAGTGAGTTAGTTAGCTCTTAATAAGCAGTTTGTTTACAAGTCTCTTGGCTGTCCTCTGAAGTTTAAATTAATTATATTTCTTTAACATGCATTTCCACACAACACATATCTAAAGAGTGGACTGGTAACCACCTCCATTGATGCAACATGAAATTAATACCTTTTTACAGCAGAAAACACAGAAATGCCCCTAATAAGTGTGACAAATAAAGAAATCCTACACTGATCTGATAAAGAAAGAGGGAAATCCAGCTCGCCTTTAAACTTACTGTAAACTTTCAGGGAGTTAAACTTCTGAATTGAATAAACAGTGAGTGAGCTAGTTCAAGTAGTTTGTTTACAAGTCTCTCTTTTAAACTTCAAATAAATCTTTAACACACAACATGTATCTAAAAAAATGAGTAAACAATATAAAATGTGTAATAAAAGTCTAGTTTCGTTTTCTCCCCCTCTCCCTCTCTCTCTCTTCTCTCTGTCTGTGTCTCTCGGTCTTTCTAGCTCTTTCCATCGCTGCTTTTTTTTTTCTCATCCTGACACTGACTTGACTCTTGAGTTAGGTAATAAACAAACCTGAACCATGCCTGAAACTTGTGAAAATGTTTTATAATCACACACAAAAAAAGCGAAAGAGACACATGTCCCCTCCAAACAGTGGATGTTGCCCTCCGTCTGGCCTTACTGGTTATAAAACTGACAACGCAACATGCTCTACGTTAATTTCCCGTCGTTACCGTACATAACTTCGCCATATTTAACCGGTAAGTTTGGCGGATAAAAGTTAACAAACACACCCTTCACACTGTTAAAACCCCCCGATGCTAACTTGACTAATCTAGCAACGTAAATGTGACTGATGTTAGCAGCAGTTATCGTTAGCTTGCCTCAAACAGTGGTGGACGTTTAAGAGACAAACGTGACAAAAAGGCGATAATTTTACACAGAAGCGATTTAACGGGATCGCGCATTAATGTGTCGGCCAGCAGCGTGTGTAATTTCGGTGCCGGTGTCGGTGCCCGGTGCGGAGATATGAAGGAAATGCTGGTGTGTTTTCTCAATACCCACCATCCTGGGTCGCCATGATGATTGTGTACAATCTGTTGTAGGTTGAGGCAAAGAGACTACACAGCGCAGGATGAGATCTGATATTCAGGAAGCAAAAAAAATACGTTCGCGACATTCACATTTACGTGTGACAACATATAAAAACAGACAAATAAATAACAAATAATATTTTTTTAATAGCATAACAGGTGCGGTCATACTTACAGTTATAATGTTAAAGTTTCAGTTGTGAAGAGAGAAAAACACGAAGAGTGTGAGAGTACGCATGCGTAGTCTAGGATGGCTGACAATAAAGTTGCTTTTTGACAAACGCAGTTGTATTTGTGATCAACCAAAAAATGTTTCACCATAATTATGTCAGTCAAGCCTAGAGTAAAGAAAATATCTTCATTAAAATAGCTGAGAACAATAGCTTTGTGATATAACCACGTACGGGTTCTGTGGCGAACGAGGAAGTGACCGAGCGGAGGATGCTCCTCTCGCTTTGCTGAGGTTCTTCGTTGTTGTGGCAGACTCCGAGAGGTGGCACTTTGCTGAGCAGCCATTGGTTCACTTTTTTCTTCTTCCTTCACTTTCTACGGTGTTTGGGCTTTAAAATGATGCATTATCGCCAACTATTGGATTAATATCACCCCCCCTCCCTCTTCAATACACACACACACACATCCATCAATAACTTTTAATCACAATACATGAAATAGCTGGGCACTGAATTGGCTGCCATTGTTTGTGTACACTTAATTAATAATGTGAGTCTGAAAATTGTGCACAAAATAATTAGGCCAAAAAGCAGGCTGAACAATTTCAGATGAGTTTACCCCATTAATGAACTCATAAAGTGAACCTTTCAGCTCTTATTCTATTTACCACAGTGTATTTACACACAGCCTTTGGGGCTAATTACTGGATCTCAAGGTAACTATATGTACATATTTGAAGGTACATCTGTGCTTCCAAGCATGTATGCACTGTTCTCTAAATATTGAGGTATCAGGAGATGTTAGGAAAATATAAAACAAACAAACAAAAGGGTAACATATTCATTTTAATTTTAGAGTTGAAGCTTTTACTGTTTCACTATCTGTCAATTTTAACTAGTAGCCTCTGGCTGCCTTGGAATAAAAGAAATTCAAAAAGGTGGAAGCTGCTCAGTCCCGAGTACAGATTTATTAATGATTCACGCTGAATTAAACGTGGGACCTGTTTTCCTGAGTGATGTTCTGCCAATAAAATGGGACTTTCTTTTCAGACAAACAAATCAGGACAAAGTGAGCTTGTTCATGCCAATGTCACAGCCCAGGTAATTACACATTTAGTACATTATTTCTGACAGTGTGCACAGTGAAAACCACACCATTGCTTCTTTTCAATTATTTATTTGATCCATAAGTAAGTGATCTCATCACTCTGGTAGACTATCTTTATATCAACAATCAATCAGAGGCTTTGCATTTAGTCTACTGTATTGTTGTGGGGTTTTATTCATTATAAAGTAACCTGTGCAGGCCTGCATGCAGCAGCTCTTCATGGGAGCATTTTCCTCCTGCTTACCTCTGGAAGGCAGCAGAGATAAATGAGTGTAAATGTCCACAAATTGCACAAGAGGGAAGAGGAGAAGAGGAGGAGGAGGAGGAGGAGGGAGAAGCAGTGGGATTACCATGACGGAGAAGAAAAAGGAAGAGCAGAAAAAAAAAGAAAAAAGCTTGTAATCACAGTCACAAGTTGTCATGCGTACTTGGCATGACAGGAGGGAAGTGGCCTTGATAACAGAGTATCCCTGCAGCGCAAACACACGCACACACACACACACACACACCTCTCCGTGCGCATTAAAACTGGAACCAAACAGTCGGGAAAGTGAACTTTAGAGGATGGATCTGCGATCAGCCTGTGTGGGAGTCTTTCCTGAGTTCACATGAGGAGACATCGCAGCGGCAAATGTGAGATGTGTTAATGGGACGAGCAGAGAGAGAGAGAGAGAGAGACATGGCAGACAGGAGGACTTTCAACGTGGTGATTTTGGGCGTCGGGTTTTTGTTCATTTTCACCGCCTTCACCACCTGTGGCAACATTGAAGTGAGTTCATGAGGTTTATTATTACAGAGCTGTTAACTTCTTTCTAAACTTGAGTCTGCAGTTTGTCCTCCAAGAGCTGCAGGAGACAACACAATGAGATTCAGATCTGTTTTAATGGGTTTCCTATAAAAATCCTTTATGTTTTTAATGTTGCATTTCTATTTCTGTATATCACCACTTACCTGTAACTGTTATGTGCAGTTAAATTACACCTAATAGACTTACACTTAAATATATTTGGTCAACACACAAAACTATGCAGCTTAATTCTTGTGAATTTAATGTTCCAGTCGTTACATTTCCATTTTTGTGTATCATTATAATTCATTGTTAAACATCTTTATGCAGAGAACAATACATGTTAAAAGTAATGCTTTAAAAAAAAATCCTGGAAAGTTGCTAAGCATCTTCATGCAGAGAACAATAATAAAAGTAATGCTTTAAAAAAAACATCCTGGAAAGTAACTAAGTATCTTGATACAGAGAACAAGAAGTCACAGAATTAATGCTTTGGAAAAAAAATTCTGGAAAGTTACTAAACATCTTTATCCTGGAAAAATTCCTGGAAGTTTGGGGTTTTTTTGCACATTAAATTATTTAAAAAAAAAAAAAAAAACCCCCCCAAAAAATCCAATGCAGACGTCTAATGTTCAGTAGGAAACAGGCCAAACAGAGCTGAAAGTCAGGCGCAGCTTGTGCTTCCAATTTTCTTCAATGGCCGGATGGATGACTTGAGGACATAATTAAGACCCAGTCTAACCCTGCGTCTCCCCCCCCCACCTCATGTCTTCTTTTCAGCAAACTGTGGTGAAAAGCCTGCAGAATGATACTTTCACTGGCAGTGGGTACCACAGGTAGGCTCACACCCTCAACCCAGGATGGAGAAAACAGAAAAAAAAACATCAGTGTAGTCAGCATTTTAAAGTGAAACTTGAATAATGACGCTCTCTTTTGCCTCCTTCACAGTCTTGGAATCATCTACGGGGTCTTTTCCTTTTCCAAGTTTGCTTGCACCGACAGTCGTTGCAGTAATCGGGCCGAAAATCACCTTGTTTTTGAGCGGCCTACTTTACAGGTAAACCATGTTATGGTAATTGCACGCAGGGTTGTTAAAGATTAGGCTGAAGCTGACATGTGTTGCCTGTCGTTTGTTCTCCGTGCTCTCCGTCCAGTGGGTACATCGCTGTCTTCATCATCCCCACAACATGGTCCTTGTACTTGACCTCGGTGCTGATTGGCATTGCGGCAGCCAGTAAGTTCATTTCCCGCCAAGTTTCCTGGAAAATGTAGTAATGTTGTAAATTTGAAGCTACCACTGGGTTTTTTTTTTTTTAACTGTGTGATTGCACCAGCATGCATATTATAGTTAAGGCTGTGATTAACTTTAAAGGACATTTTGAGATATTAGTTACATTTACTCTAATTCAGTAGATTATCTGGAGTATTATCTTGCTTGTTTTTGCAGCGGGGTTGCAGTTAAGGACCATTTTCATTATCGATTAATCTGTTCGTTATGTTCTCGCTTAATGGTTTTGTCTATAAAATGCTGTCTGGTTTTTGTCTATAAAAAAACAAAAACAACGCTCATTGTAATTTCTCAGAGCTGGAGACGACGTGTCTTGTTTTGCCTGACATACACTCCAAAACCCAAACACAGCTGTACACAACAATGAAAAGCATCAAGTTAAGATGACTGAGAAACTGAAACTGGGAAATGTTTGTCATTTTGAAAAAAGTGACAGAAACAGTTCTAGAAAATGAACCGACTGATTAATCAACTTTTGGTGTCAGCTCTAGCTTGCAGTGTGTTTTGGCACATATCAAATCAGATCCCATTTACAAAAAAAAAAAGTCTCTAGGTTCCTCCAAGGCCTAGAGACACTCTGACTTGGTTCTTGTTGGCTTTTGCAGCCTTTGCGAGCTCTGTTTCGGTGTTAAAACCCAAATAGTGTTTAATCATACGTACGGGGATTATCATGACTGGGGATGTACCGATGCGAATAAACACTACATCCCAAATTAGACTATAAACGGGTTAGGAGATGCTTCTGTGAATAGAGCGCCGCACTTTGAGCTTGCTCCCAGAGGTTAGTGAAAATGCCGAGAAAGCCACCCTCTGCAGAGCATTTACTGGAAAAATGAAGAAAAACTATTCGGGGCTGTTTTTAATGCGGTCTCCGATCATTGCGGTGTGATGAATTTTGATCGTGTCCCAGGGCTACTGTGTGGTCAGACGCATTACCTACCAACACAGAGATAATTTCTCACTTCATGCAGGCAATTAACCGACTGGTTAATTTTTCTCCCTCAAATGACCTCTCTTGCTCACTTTGCGACAGTGCTGTGGACAGCTCAAGGACACTTTCTGGTGGAAAACTCAGAGGCGTCCACCATCAACAGGAACACAGGGATGTTCTGGGCTCTCTTACAGTGCAGGTATGGACTCCAGTCTTTCAGTCCATACGGTTCCCAAGGTTCATTAAACTAAACTGCTTTTTTTTATAATACTAGATAATATTGTTTGTGATTCTCTGAAAATGACCTTTATTGAATTAATTATTCATTTCTTATTGAGAATGTAAAAAAAAAATCCTCCTACTTATTTGCTTTCTAATCTAACCCAAGGTTGCTTTTAAATTAGCCTGCATCATATTTTTTTTCCTTCTGACATTACATTCACTGCACAAAACACAATTCATCACCGTATTTTTTTTTTCTTTTCTTTTTTTTTTCTTTGATGCAACTATCCCACTCGAGCAAATTATGCCACAGCAGCCACTGTCCTATCTTTTAGCCTGACAGGATATTACTGTATGCTTTATTTTAAAATATATTTAGCAAATCATGGTAGAAATTGGCACATCCGCCAGTGAGTCACTCCTTTCCCTGCGAAACATGCAAACACTTGAGCCTCTTCAAACAGAGTTCACAGGTGAGAGTTTTGGCCTTTCCGTCTCTCGCGTTTTGGCCCGCCGCTCTTGCACGCTGGCTTGGGCAACTAATTTGTATTTGTTAAAATATGCAAATTGATTTAGTATCATAATTACACTGGCTGTCACCTGCGCCAAACCTCACAATAGGACAATGCTAATCTGACTCCGCAGTGGTGATCCCTGCCACAGTAAACTTATGAATCGGTCCTTCGCAGCACGCAGACACACTAAGAATGCAGATACTGTTATCTTTTATGAATAACCCCCTTTTTATCCCTCGCCGAGGCTTTGGGACAGACTAATTGCTCATCTACATTTTTTAGTTTAGGTGATATGTAATTAAAGACAGAAATAGATCACAGTGTTTTCATAGGACTGCAGCATTTGCCGTGAAAAGCAAATAAACAGCTTGAAAAGGAAGTGAAGACGCATCCTCGGAGGCAGAAATGCAGATTGTTGTGTTTTGATCTAAAAAAAATAAATAAATAAAAAAAATAGCCCACAGTCCTCCTTGTTCGCCTTTTCTGTCTGTCAAATGGTGATTTCTCAGACAGCTCTGTATATCCAGTGTTCTGTTAATTACGACTAATTGTCCTAACGGGAGCACTTTGATTAAAAGGTCAAAACTGTGAAAGACACCGAGTCCTACACCAGAGGACCTTCTTGCTCTGATTATGACAAACGTTTGAGGAATCATTGATCTGCACCCTGAGTGGCGACTGCATAATTTGCAAGGAACAAAACGCAGCTTTGTTATACGGCAGCATTAGCTTGGGATTTAAAGATTTAATCCTTTTATAATTACTGTGTGAGGCGCTTATTGCTATTGTCAGTGAAAAACTATGTGTCTTCGAGCTGTCACCTTGAAAAGTGGCCTGAGCTCAAAGACTGATTCAGGTTCAAAGTTCACATCAAGGTCCGTTTAGTAGGACTTTCAATCATATCACGTGATCTTCATCCCTACAGTGTTTGAAAGAAAATTGGAAATGTTAACGTCTACAATTCCACAACATGCTGATGAAGATCATGTTAAATGACTGAAGGGTCCAAACAGCTACTAAATGGATCTTGATGTTGGATTTATTTTGCCCAATTACCCAAAGAGCTTAAAGACGGTTTAATGAGGCAAAGGAAATGGAAAACTGAAGATTGTCTTGTACAAAAATATACATTTCTTTGCCTTACTTAAAAATATGAAAAAGCCCAGCATTGGAGATACATGGAGATACAGCCACAAAATGTGATGTGAAATACTTTTTAATTTGTTTTAATGTCATCTACTCACTCCATTGTATCTTATTGTATCTTATTTACAGCATGCTGTCTGGCAACCTTTACATTTATTTTGACTGGAATGGAAGAACAGAGATACCAGGTGGGGTTAAACTTTAAGAAAGCTCTGTCATGATGATGAAAGCAAAAAACTAAATAAATAAATAAATAAATAGAAATATCAAGAGGATTATGGGACTCATTGGTTATTCTGAATATGCTCTCGCTTAATGTTTTTAATAAATCTTGTTTATTTTCATTGAGCAGTTCATTTTAATCTCTGTCTCTCAGACAGCAGCAGGAAGAACATTTTTCTGTCCCTGTTGGTCGCCTCCATAATCGGCACGCTCAGCTTCCTGGTGCTGAGAAAGAGCCATCACGAGGAGGAGATGCTCTCTGAAGAGGAAGGGCAGTCGCTGCTCTCGACACGCATGATGTAAATGAACATCCTTTAGATAATTACACTTTCCACTGTGGTCTCACAAAATCACTCAAGATATAGGAAAACTTTTGAACCGCTACTTGAAAAGGACACAGAGGGTACGAACCTCGAGTGATGAAGTGATGAATAGAAAGTGAAGTGGTGGGCTGACTTTCATGCCACACAGACAAATACAACAGAGTGAACACGAAATAAAGTAGTTCATTCCATTCATATCCAGTCGACTATGTTAAGCTACAACCAAACAAAAAAAAAACTTTTTTTTTCAAACATCCCACTGTGAATTTGGCACAGCTTTTCAACTTACCACTGCAGGACTTCTAATCTGCGCTTGTCCTTCACAAAAATGACACCATTTTTCTCCAGATCACTGCAATTTTGACAGAGTCGAGCCCGATCACCGCACTTTACACAAGTGGGGTGCAATCAGGCAGATTCGGGGCAGCTGGGACAGAGACTTTCTCTGTGACAGTGACGGCGCTTTAACGCCTCGCATTTCCCAGGCACGGCCTCTCACATTACTTCAGACATATTTCAGTTTTCACGACTTGAATCTGGGCAAAGTTCGATTCGAGTCATGAGACGCAAAAAAGGCAAAAAAAATAAAGTTGACATCAAAGTCAGCTGTAAGTCGTGGAGAAAGAACACGGCCATGGATGGCGAGGATACATACATATAGGACATCAGCTTTGTGAAAAACACAGTGAGTCTAAAATTAGTGGATTGTCTTGTTTTGGACTAAACTTGTTTTCGCTTGTTTCTCTGCCTCGTGGCAACAGATTGTGTTTACAGACTGTCTCCTGGATGTAGATACTTGATCCTTGCTTATTGGCTGAGTTTGAGTATGTGCCTGATTCAAATAGCATAACAAGGAATCCTATAGGGAGCCATCATTTACTGTGAAAAACATTTTTTCTGCAGTGTGTTGGGATTTTCAGGAAGCCCTTGTTATCAGCTAGTCTTTCTGATTTGTAAATGACTTCACCTGTCCTTCCCTTGAAGGAGTTTTCATCATTGTTTCTGTATGCAGTTTATTTCTACTGATTCATTTCAGCTTTGTAGACGTTAAAATGAGTGTATTTTCTGTCATTTAGGTATAAGCACAGAGCGGACACGGCCATCCAGGACGCCAAGTCAGAACTCAGTAAGTTTGATCAGTGCTTTTGAAATACCACAACAATATTCATTATGCATGCAGACCTACATATGTGGTATATATGGATAAATAATACATACATATGTAACTACATAAACATATGGATAATTAGAAACTGTATGAAAACAATAGTAATGGTGCATCGCATATCCATAGCAAATACTCATTCAAAGCAAGTGACAAACTGAAGAAAACTCCAACCAGACAGAAATGTTGTTGCTGCTCACAGCCTGGAAAAATTCAATAAACTGGGGTTCTGGAGAGAGAACTCAGGAAAGACCTCTGAAAACTAAACAAAACAAAAAAAAAAGTGTGAAATCCTAAAGTTTAACCAGCAGTGACATTACAGATTTATCATTTCTATTTAGCTAACCTGGAAAGTATGTTGTATGTTAGGGTATGTTAATACTACAATTAGCCTGGATTAAGAGTCTACCTCTATTATAACAGCCCTTACTGTGTTATACATGCTAATATATACCAATGAACACAAAGCTCAACGTGTCAGCTGAGGATGATGGGAACGTTTTGGAAGCAGAGGCCCACACGTCTGTATCAGAATTTTATGATAATCTATATAATCTATAATCTATTGTTGAGAAACTGTATTTAAAGTGGTGGACAGACAGACAGACTGACATTGCCATCCCTGCCACCAGCATGGCTCAAAGTGCAGTAGGAGCCACTCTGCCTTTTTTTTTCCCCTCTCTGTGTAAATTTGTATCATCCGAGGAACATTTTTCACAGTTGATATAAAAATAACAGAAAAGAAAGGCACCAAAGATCTCAGAGAAATGTGTGTTATTTTCCTCTCTCAGTTATTTGGCATACTGCAGGTAACCTCTAGTTCTCCACACTTCACTGCTCTTAGTCGGAAAACTAGCAGGCAGTCACCGGCAGATATTGCTTTCATGTGGATAAAAATCTAGCATTACAACAGAGTACACAAAAACTGCCTGCGCGAGACTTTTATTTCAGATTATATCTCTGTTTGTCAACAGGAAACTGTGCTGTGCTCGCTTCGTGCCTTCAGTGCAGCCCCGAAGTTGTTTGGATGATCAGATTGCTCTTTGTCTTGCGTGTATCTTGGTGCGCACGTAGACTTGTGTACACCTGCCTTAAAGGTATCGGGTTTATCGAAGGTGCGCGCTGATTTATGTCAAGAAAGGGCATCCAGGCATACATAAACAAACCTAGTGGGATTTCTTCTTTTAAAATTTGAATTTCCCTAACTGCCTAAGGGGAAATCTCTCCTGGGTGTTTTCCCACCTGCATTTCAATGTGGCTTTTTGGCTTATTGAGACAGAATAGTCTCCCATCACCTATCTGCATTGAACTTGAATTGCCAGAGAGTAATGGGGCATTTTTTATCCCAGCTCAATCCCGATGTAAAAAAGATAAAGAAGTGAAAGGAATATAATATGTATTTATTAGCAATTCAAATCGGTGTCTTCTCCTCTTCAGAAACCATCCTGCAACTTCTGAAGGCAAAAAATATACTGCTCCTGAGCCCCTGCATGGCGTACAGCGGTAAGTCGAATGGAGAATGAGTTCATGTAATGTTGGAGTATGTTAGCCTCCAGTGAAGGCTTGCAGCCTGAAGCATGAACTGCTTGTTCTCCAGGCCTGGAGCTATCTTTCTACAGTGGAGTGTACGGGACGTGTATCGGAGCAACCACGCAGTTTGGGGAAGCAGCAAAAGGCTTGATCGGGATCTCTGGAATTGTGGTAGGCGTCGGAGAAATTGTGGGTGAGTTGACGTTACATCTCTATCAGAGCTTGTTCAAGTGGTTTAGAGCCGTGGAGATGATAAAGACACTCTCTCTCGTCAGGCGGAGGCTTGTTTGGATTGCTGTGCAAGAACAATCGCTTCAGACGCACCTCGGTGGTGTTTCTGGGAATGGTCGTCCATTTCGTTGCTTTCTATTTGATCTTCCTCAACATCCCAGATGACGCCCCTGTCGTCTTTGACACCACCAGCCAAAAGAGGCCGTATCTAAATCCGAGGTATTTAATTTCTCTGACCCTTCAACAAAAAGGAAAAGTCTAAGGCTAATCACACTTTGGTTTTCTTTTAATCAGACCTGTGTCTTCTCTCTCAGTGTATCCATCGCCCTGCTGTGCAGCTTCCTGCTTGGACTCGGGGACAGTTGTTTCAACACACAGCTCTACAGCATATTAGGCTGTGTTTATGCTGAACACAGCACGCCCGCGTTTGCCATCTTCAAATTCATCCAGGTAATCCCGAGTTGCCAATTCTCCGACGTTGTTAGCGGAGCTGAGCAAAGCTGGGTTAAAATGTTGTCTTGTCAAGTATGAAATAAATTCACCTGAAGCCCCATTAAAAAAGAAAAGAACAAGGCGTAGACACGCCGCTTAATCTCCCCTTTTTCTTTGGTATAAAATTGGTCTCTAAGAAGAAATATACCCTTGAAAATGTGATATTTTCTTAAACTGTTATCAGATTTTTTGAAGTGTTTTTGAGTGTAGATGCAGAACTTGGAGAAATTGTTTGTACGTATTTGTCAAATGTGACCTGTGACCCCAAAGAAAAATGACCATTAACATCTTAAGTCGTGAGATAGTTAGCCTGACATTGCTAACTTTGCAGGACATACTGGTTAAACCATCACTTACACTTTTGCGCTTGTGCTTTTGGTTTAATAAAAAGGCGAGGGGAAAAACACACCACCCTCCAAACTTTTCATACACGGATTATTATTATTGTTATTTTTGCCGTCAGTCCATGCCAGCTCACCAAACTTTCAGAACTTCTCACAGTTGTGAGTTTTTTTTTTTCCTTTTTCATTGAAAAAATCATGTAAAACTATCTATTAAATTCACGGGGCCGTGCAAAATCCTGCAGTTCAACTCTGAAGTTTTCATCATTTCATCATCATTGCCATTCTTTGTATGTGGATTCAATTGATAATTTTTTCATTAGATTAATTAGATTCAATTATTAAAACTCTATTAAAGTTTTGTAACTTGAAAATTCCCTGAACCCAAAGAAAAAACTCAGTTAGTATCACACAGTTAAAAAACCCTGAAATCAAAGAGTACCAATACCAACCTATGAAATGAAACCACTGAATGTAATATTACAGCCAGTGAAAAGTAAGAGAAATGAGCAACATTTTTTATTTTTATTTTAGGTATCTATAATGAATATCAACATTTTCCATTAAAAAATAAATAAATACATAAAATATGAATTACCTTCTACATTTCAGGTATAAGCCAGTGTTGTGGGAGGATCTTTCTCTGTCAAACAACAAAGATTAATCTGTTTACGTCCTCTGTCAGTCTGTTTTTGCAGCAGTGGCCTTCTTCTACAGCGGTTACCTCCTGCTGATGTGGCAGCTCCTGCTCATGGTCATCCTGGGCTTCGCTGGAACGCTCTGCTTCTTCGTGGTGGAGAGGATGGAGAACTTCTCGGCAGACTTACAGGAATATTAGAGAGAAGACATTTCCACATCAGCTCCCATCGTCCTGTGGGACAGATGGCTGTTGGGAGGAAGAAAAACAATCCTGAATTAAATGAGGGGTTATTTTAAAGTCTCGTTTTAGTTGAATGCACTGAAGGTCACTTACATTTGGATAACATTCAAACTCAAAATCATTGCCTCTAGTGAAACCAAGTTGCCTTAAGAAAACCTTTGAATAGTATTACATGGCTGTCAGTCGGCCTGTATTGTAGCTTGCGCACTTTCCGTTCTAACTTCCCGACAATACGCAGTATCAAAGTTAACCATTAACGTTATCTCTACTGTTGGTCTAACTGTGGGAATAAAAAAAAAAAAAACACTCACCTTATCTCGTAGTTATCTGCATTGCTTCCAGCTCAGGTTTGTCATTAAAGGCAAATGTCCTGGTGTTGAAAATATTTTTATGTACCTAAAACTTACTTTATTTTCTTTTAAAGCTGTTCATAGTGTGTCAGTCAGATGAGAGAAAAGAGAAAATAATTTAACGTTGCTCCTGTCGTGTCATAGAAATTGTTAACTAATTAGTGCCTGACAATCATCGTTCTTACCTCGTTTTGTAAATGCTGCATGTTGTCATTGTTTTGTTTTTTCCTGAATTTTGTGAATCTTTTGATGAATAAAGTTCTATGCATTTTGAATTTAAAGTGATTTATTTGAAACTGGTGAGCACTATTTACAGTGCTATTTGGCACTTTGTAGTAAACACACAGCTCAGATGACGTTAAATAAAAAAAAGTCAGGGTGTCTGAAAGCTGACGTTAAATGTTCGACCTACAGATAACTATTAATGTAGACGAATGTTTACTGAGGTGCTTATTGACCAAGCTGCTCACAACCTGTAAATCAGACACACTGAGGCTGCACACTGTCATTTTATTGAACTGAGTTAAAGAACAACACCTGGAACTTTTGTCTGTATTTGAGTTGTAAGTGAATTGGGAGTTTTACTATGTACAAGGCAGCCAGCGGTACCTCCAGGAGTCACTTTATTCTATCACAAAACAGGATAAATCGACGGGATTTAATCCTGATTTACCAGATTTATTTGAAAATCCATGAGGCCATTCATCAAAAAGAGGGTCGAGGTGGAAGAGAAAGGGGTATAGGCCCCGAGGTCCCACATTACTTCACTGGTAATTGAGTATTGATCACATTATAATGAGAGTAAGCAGTTTTGTGTGATCTTAAGTCAATTGTGCCACTTACTTGACAACAACAAAGGACTGATGGGCTAAGTGAAGTATGCAGCGTTTACTCACAGAATTAAAGCCCGACAGAGTTCATATTATTGGTTTAGGGAGAGATAACCTTGTAAGGAAAGTAACTACGTTTGGAGAAGTCTATTACCTGAACGCTGACTAATGCATCAGCTATTATTGGTATGTTAAATGTGTAAAAAGAACACGTAAATAGAAACTTTACACATTTTATCTGCAGCAAGGAAGCTGTCAAGTAAATCCTTTAATGAATTTAACATACATTTATGAGCATATATTTGTCACATTTAAGGACTTAAATGCACAGTGAGTCCTCATAAAGTTAGTTATTTAAACACATTACATGTTTTTTTCGCAGCAAACCGCCCGAGTCTGTTTCAGCCACTTTCTCACATTTTAGACTCCAATTTTTATTGTGCAGAATTCACACCAATCTTCTCCAAGTCAGGAAAAACTGCACACGTAATTCAATTTTCTTGTGCTTGTTGTGTTCATTAACAAAAATTACCACGCAGCTCTTCACCTTCTCCTCAGAAGTATTGTGCCTGGCGCAGCCTTGATTTCCCAGATCACCACTTTAGCTGACTGCGAATTTGGCTGAAAAGCAGATCAAATGTGAACATCAGCGCCGATCTACTTCATTTTCTCACATCCTCGCATACTTCACGGCTCCAATTAGGGCGCTTGATTGAAATGGACCTACGGGAAACACGACTGGGGCCTGTCAGAGGTCTGAAATCTGAAATGAAGTGCTGCCGTCTTTGTAGTCAGGTGTTGTGTTTCTGCTGTTCGACAAGAGTTGTACTGTCAGGGTAGTTAACCAATGAGACAGTTTTAATTTCAAAGTCTGTCTGTGCCCATGGGATTAATTCATTTATTAATTTTCATCTGTGACCTGCTTGACTGCTTCAGACTGTCAGTTTAACCAGAGACCTGTGTTTATTACCACATTTTTTTTTACCTGTAGCTCGCTCGGTTATTAAATTTGAAGACTTGCCTCATTTCCATGAATTATGGAAATCACACATCTGAGAATATTTGTAGGAATAAGGTTGAGAACACAATTAAATAAGCCAATTTGAAAAGGGAAACATATCCTATCAAATTAGATGACTAACAACCCTCCGTAAATTATATGCAGGACGAAATGAGCACAAACATTTTTAACTGCTCATTTGTTGTTTTTCCTCCTCCTGCTGGTAGCTTTCCACACAATAGATGCTGTTGCACTCATCAGCAGCACAATTAAACTAATCATTCAGCAGTGTGTGTTCATTGTTCACGGATCAAAGGTTTGTGTGATCAGCGGTTGTGCTGACGTTTATGAGAATTAGCCTCGCTTTAGTTCAAAACTCCAGACTGATTTTCCCCGCAGCAAAATAAATAAAAAAATAAAAAGCTATCTTCAAATTTTACTCTACAAAAATACGTTTTCATTTGCGGTCAGGACCACCAGAAGCTGACGGAGAAGCTGAGTTCTAAGGATCGGATGTAATGCCAGTGTTGGACGGGGATGAAGAGCACCTCTCCCGGCTGTAACACGCACTCCAGATAAGGAGCCTTGGCGAACTCTGGGAAGCGCCCTAGGTCCGGATTCTCCACCTCCACCTGCAAAGAAGGAGCCACAAATTGGAAATACCTCATACAATTTGCAGGCTCAACATGTATCGCCATCTCTACGGACTGTCAATCCTACCTGACTGGTGTTGTGAAGGAGCTGGGATTGATGGGGGTACAGTTTGTCCGTGTCCTCTGGGGAATACAGGCGGATGTATTTGCTTCCCACCACCTGATGGATATGTGGGGTTTGGAGGGAAAAAAAAAATCCCATGTGGTAAACAGACCGCGATTGTGCCACAGATCTCTGACGCTAACCGGATTCATAAAGTGGCCTTGTTATCGTCACCTGAGCCAGGAAGTTCTGCTGAGGGTCTTGGTGGAGAGGGGACACCGTGCCTCCGGGCCCAAACCAGGCGTTGACGGTGATGTTGTCTTCGTCTTCGTCGCCAAGGCAGCAGTAATCAGGGACGCGGATGTCTTCCTTCAGCTCTGGTATCTGAGGCAACATAAATCAAACAAAACTGCATCAGAAAGCACATGTACGATTCATTCCACTGACTAAATAATATATTTTTAATAGATTTTTGTTTATTCCGAGAACACGTTACCCTGCAAGTAACATCAAGTATATATATATATATATATACACACACACACACACACATACACATATATAAATATATATATATATATATATATATATATATATATATATATATATATATATATATATATATATATATATATACATACATACAGATAGATATACATATAGATAGATATACACACACACACACACACACACACACACACACATATACATATATATACATAAATATATACTTACATATATATATACTTTCTAGTCTATGTTTGCTTCATGGTATTTTAAGTAAAAAAACATGCAGCTCTAGGGACGGCAGTGTTGGTCTGTCAGTCTGTTCACCACGTTGGTTCAAACTGAAATATCTCACTATTGGCTGGATCACCACGAGATTTGGTAAACACATTCATGTTCCCCCGGGTCAGATTTTCAATCCCAGTTGTACTTTATGGTTCATGTTAATTAACAACTCCACAGAGCTGCTATGGCTGCGGCATTTTTTCTTTATTTAAAGGACTATTTTAGTGCCATTCCACCTTACAGACATGTATGCTGGCTGCTGTCCTTTCACAACTTTTACAATAATTAGCGATGTACCGATCTGACTTTTTCTCTCCCAATAATAAGTGTGATTTCTCTATTTAAAGTTTGCGTTGATACTTTGTACTCATTCAATACCAGTATTCTTTTTCTCAAATTTAAAAGCTGTATGAATATTTGTGATCATTTTTATGTAAGGTAACTGGAAGCTGTATAATAAGTATTATTATCACCATCACCTGCTGAGGCTGGTCTATTTGCCGCTACCTTTTTTTGTGGGTATGAGATGTTCACTGCACTTTGTCTTTGCACTTATTCTACTTTAAAAAAATTTTTTTTATCTAATTCTTTTGTATTTTCTTGTATTTCCTAGTATTTTATGTATTTTTAGATATCTACCTCCAAATCCCTTCTGTATGCACATAATATCCCTTAATGATCCACAAGAAAGCACGCTGTAATTATATGAACTAAAACATCAAATCTGTCTTTTTTGTTATGAAATGTGATGTGAAAAATCAGGACGAGTGATATCTCCTCATTTGGCCTCATTCTGATCCATCAAACAGCCCAAAATACCCAACTTTTAGCTTGACAAGGTGCCCTTTTTGTAAAGTTCAATCCAGACGATGTATTGACTTGGACGGTAAAATTAGGGCTAAAAAGTCAATACTCTTCAAAGCAATGTGGTGCGAGAAAGACAGCTGCAAAGAAATCCAGTCTTCACAGTGCCAGAAAATATGAGCTGAATAATCAATTAGTAAACTGACAAAATGAATAGATTATTGTTTTTGTAATCATGTAGCTGTTTCCACAGTAAAATCTTGAAGACGGTAACTTAGAGCGCCATACCTGATCAAAGAGCTGGTGCTGAGCGAGATAACCTAAACTTGTCACTCCATCCTGGGTGATTTTGATCCGCGGAGTAAATTAAAATCAAAATATCAGGTTAGAAATCACAAGAAGGCGCTTCATCTGTCTTTGTTCATGTCAATGCTGCAGGAGGACGACGTGACGCGAACGCACTTACTTCATTCAAAATGTACCGATCGATGAACTCGTTGACCGTGAGCAGCGTTTGCGACCACTCCTCGTCCGTGTACCTGGATCCCACCTCGACGGGAACGGTCCGACAACCGGCAACGGACGTCAGGTACTCTATGCTTTACGGGAGAGGAGAAAATCTGTGAATTAAACATCACTGTGATGATTAAAAAAAAAAACAACAAAAAAACAACAACTCAGGATTGCAGCACTGCTCAAAAATATAGTGTGCACACTTCTGGATGTCCTCCCCCACCGTCGGAGCTGAGCGTCGGATGCCAGGAGCCGTATGTCAGGTGTCACGGTGAATACTCAGCTGTCAGGAGTCGGCGGTGAGAGGGAGGACAGTGAAGGATACTCTCAAATGGTGAGGCAGTTATATCAGACGGCAGTGTCAGATAGTAAAAGTCAGGGATCGGGGGTTGCTATGACGAGAAAACCGTCCTGAACCGCTTACCCACATCTTAAAGCAAATTAAAACTGAAATATACGCTATTCGTCCGAGTCACTCGTATCAAACTGATGCAAATTGTATGTTACACCCTGCAGGTTTTCTAACCTGTCAGCTGAATAAGAGCACTCTGCTAACGTCAAAAGTGTAAATCAGATGAATTAGATGGCTAGAATGTGCACGAGTAGGGTTGTAGTGTTTAACCATGATGGAGGACTTCTGATGTGTACGCGAACACTAATTCCGTGAAGCCGGTGCTTATACAGCCAGAAGAGGTGTTCTAATTGAAAATTTACTTTGAGACCTCGTCACCGTGATTTAAACGAATGTGTAATTTTCCCGGCAGACCTTTGGTAGAGAGTTTGACTGAATGGGTTTAACGTACTAATAGTGATAAATGGGATCACAACACTGACATTGTCATCTGGATAAAAATATGCAAAACGATACTGATGGATGACGCCGAGCTACGGCAGGCAAATTTTAACCGAAAAAGAGCACACACCGCAAGAAAATAAAACAAACTAAATAACAAACAGACCTCCAGGGGTGTTCGTTGAGGGCGGGCCAGTGGTCGATGATCCCCTCTAAAATCACTGGTTTGAGGGGGAGTAGGTAGTTTGTGTTGAAGCTCTCCAGTGAAGGACACCTGATCCTGGGAACTGCCGACTCCTCTTTGATCATGGGAACATGTGGGTGCTCCATCTTTATTCTCTGTTAATGAGGCCAAAACAACAAGCTGGTCAAGTCTTTAATTCAAATCTAAAATTAGAAGCTTTAAAGTGGGAAGAAAAACAAGAGAAAAAAAAGCATATCTGTGATCATATTTCTCTATCGCAGAGCTGAAATTATAAGTCGATTAACTGATGACTCACTCGTTATCTGCAATTATTTTGATAATTTTTGTAAGGTATAATGAGACAAATCCCAGCTTCCCAAATGTGAAGGTGTGCTTATTTTCTTATATTATTATTATCTGACAGTAATTTTGTTATGATGAGGCATTTCTTACTACTTTCTGACATCTACCTGACAGATGAATGAATGAACCAATGACCAAAATAAAAGATGAAAGATCATGAAAACAGCCATTAGTTTCACCCCCCCGGTCTAGATTAGGCATGAATAGTTATAATGTCTGACTATATTTACAGCTTTTCAATTTTGAGGGTTTTTTTTTTAAAGGCAAAGAGAGAAAAAAAATGCAATCCCAAAAATTCCTGCCAATTCTTCTGTACAATCCATCTCAATTTTGATGGCATCTAAACAAAGGGATCTGACATTTCAGTGTTTGTTACTTTATCTTCAGTGACATCTGATGAAGTGCAACAAGATAAAGGGCAACAAAGGAAATACTTCCGAAAAGCTTTTTTTTAGGACGTCCTCATCAGTTGTTGTTTGTCACAAACTGCTATTAAAACTAAACATGATCCAAATTTTAAATCCTTTTTTTTGTATTAAAATATAATCCTCTTGACAAAACTTAAGATAAACTAAAACTATCTAAAATGTATTTTAAATAGAAAGACCACTGACCTTGACTGCAGGGTGTTCACTCTCATCTTCTTTGGAGAATTTCCTGACTTCACTCTGCAGAATCCGAACAATTACCTGAAGTATATCGCCCATGATGGCTGCGCCCATGAGCAAACCCATGTCAGAAGTCCTCACGGCCTGCAGGACCTCGTCCACTGACGGATCGTCTCGACACAGGGCGGCAACTTTGAACAGGCAGCCGTGGGAATAAACACGTCTCCATTCTTTGCTTTCGTCTACGTCGCGCCATGTTCCTGTGTTGAGTTTCTCCCATGAAAAGTCCAAAATGATCTGGGCGTTGAGCATCTGGCTGGTACGTGCAGTGTCGCTGTACAGCTGCCGCCTGGCCCGTTTCAGCATTTCCACCACACTTGACTCCACTGTGTCACTGAACTGCAGCGGAAACTGCTCCTCATTAGGAGGCAGAACAGCGGAGATCTTTGACCACAGTGAAGCCATTGGGGAGCAGGTCTTCATTTATGCTGTGGGATAGACAGTGAAGGTGAGTTAGCAATGCAAGGAGGTTGTCATTTAATCACTTGTTCGGTGCTCAGCTGGTCGTGGGTGCACTGATGTCACAGTTAGCTGTAGCTGCCCTCCATCGCCGCACACATCCACAGGACACTTGCTTTTTCCATCAGTGACAGCCTCTCTGCCGCCATGAAACAGATGCATGCACCTCATTTCCAAATTGGCAACCACGAAACGCAGGTGAGGACGTCGTGAGCCAGAGCTGTGACAGCCGTGTGACACGTGCGCGGTGACAACTGTCTGTCACGTGGTTTCTGAAACCGCCAAATCTGCCTCCACGAGCCCCCCATTTGGATACTCTGTGAAGCTGGAGACGTGCCAACGCGTGAGGCAGCCAGCTCTGAGCACCTGAATCATTTGACTGCAGAAAAACACAGACTTGTGAACTTTGAGGTAGACCGAGCAGAAACAAACTGAAAGGCTGGATTTAATGTACCACAGGGCTGAGGTAATCACAGGTGTCAGGCTTGACCCAGCAGGGCTCGGGTACTCTGCATTGTGATGTGAGATGAAACATTTGTGCAACCTTTGCAACTTTACCCATATTTTGCAAACACAACAAAACAAGCAGAAACGGCCAATTATTTTGGATGTTTACTGTCAAATTTGATTATGGAAGTCATTATGGGAGATGGGCAGAGTGAACCTCATTCTCATCCATTTTTCTAATTCAGCAGTGGGAGGAGGATAATGATCTTAAGCAAGTCAGAAATTGGACTCTTGTGCCATTTTTAGAAATCAGTGCATCCATTATCTGCTCAGGTTTAACCCACAAACACAAAGAAATTAACTAAAGGGGATGAAATCAGCTTTGATGCTGTGAGTCTGGATGATGGAAACTTTAATTAAAATATATATTTAAAAAGTTTTTTTTGTGATCAACTTTTTTTAATTATTTTTTTTTAATTTATTTTAAAGAAAAATACAGATAGGCATATGCTCATAGTACAAAAACAAATCACAAGATATATATTTGCATATACACATAAGCATGAATAACAACAAAAATAAAAATAAAAATAAATTAAGTGAATAGAATGAGAAAAAAAAAGTAAATAATTTAAAAAAATAGTAATAATAACTATTATATTTAAAAAGTTAAACAGGATTTCACTGGTTTGATTGAGTCTTAAAACAAAAATGACGAGGTGTCAAATTTGGGCAAATATACACAATTTGATTCAGCATGTTTACGCAGAAAATACTAATTTCTCTCCACTTTCTGTAACAAATTAGTGTCAGTGAATTTCTCAAAAAAACAGCTGTGAAATATGAACTATCTCTGCCAAATTTAATGTGACAAAAACTGCTAAATAAAGTCACAAGTGCAAAATTTGGGTTGATTTGTGAGTTGAGCGGTAAATGTAAAGAGACCGACACATTTTCAGACGCTGTTGGACAGATTATATTTACCTGTTTTCACGACATTTACACGGTTAATCCGGTAATATGCGTACAACAGGAGACAGTAACAAACACATGAGCCTCAGCTGTAAGCGCGACTTTACTGCCGGTGGAACTATAAAAACACACCGGAAGGAAACATCGGCAAGAAAACATTGGTTCCGCGTCATGTTTAATGTGTCCGACATGATTAAAATACTTCCAGAAATAGTTAAAAAATACGTGAGCTCACATTTATTACAATATGAGTCATTTCAGTCATTTTTTTATGTTTAATTGATTTTTATAGCACACACCTTAATCTGCATTCACCCTGTGCTCCTGTAGAGGGTAGTAACATCTGCACTCCTCTAATGCAGCAACATACTCAGCATCCTGTACAGACAGTCAACATGAATGGCATCTTGTTAAGTGATTGGACTGTATGAGAGACCCCTTCACCCCCCCAGCACACACACACACACACACACACACACACACACACATTTTCACATGTTGCCAGCATCCCACTGTGCATACACCCCCCCACACTCTGCTCCTACACTGTCCCATCTGCAGCCTCAGAAAACTCTCTCTCTGGTCCGAGCTCTCTCTTTTTATAGATTATCAGCCGACTGTAGTAAAACACTGCAACACTGCTCCTGTGACAGCCTGATTTACATATAGGCTGAATAAACAGTGCATTTGTCTCAACAGGCCACAGTCATTATGTGGCATTGAGACACCAATTCTTCCATCATGATAAACACTGGCGCAATTGCTGCACAAACATCCCCCCCCCTCCTCTTTTTCATGGCACCTGCTACTCAGGATGTTTTATGTAAATACAGGTATTCCTAGAAGGCTGATTGATATGTATCTGCTCATGCAAGGCTAAAACAATAATTGGGTTTGTCTTTTTGATGTCACACAGAGATATTTGAGTTTTTCATATTCAACTGCTTTCCCTCCCCCCCTTTTTTTTTTGGAAGGGGTGGAGGGTGGCGGAGGTGGGGAGCCTGAGCAAACATGATAGGAAACCTTCAGCGGGGAAGTCTAGAATCTACAAACACATGGCACCATTATCAAATGTCAAACACTCCATGAAATTCAAATAATCTCAGTGCAAACCGCTGAACTGTTCCTGTATGTAAAGCAGATGGAAACAAGAGAGAGACAGCCTGCCTTTCCAGGAATCACAGGGGATTTTAAATGTTTCATGGATTTCTGTTCTTCCTCTCTGTGTAAACAGCAGAATTCTCGCGGCTCGATCTATTGTTCACTTACTCGCATGGAGGTGAGAAATTACTGTGGAGGCCGAAACTGCAATGAGGTGCTTTCCTTCTTTTAAGCTTTCACTTGCTTTTGCTTTTTGAAATAAAGGGACTAAAAAAAAAGAAAAAAGATAATTACAAATTCAATGTAAAAGAATAAAGAAAAGTACAGAGAGCAGATAAAAAGCTGTGGGAGTGTTTGATAAGCTGAAGCTTTGACCTGCACAAGGAACTGAAATAAGGATAAATATACATGTGTGACAATCAAAAGAGATAATACAATTTTGGGTAAAAAAAACATCAATGTCAACCCACGCTGCAAAAAAAAAAAAAAAAAAAAGCCATATTGGGACCTATCCCAAGCTTTTCAAACACACTGTATTCATTATTGTATGGGATGCTGTGGGAGACAAACCTCACACCGGGATGTGCACGCTGTGTTTGTGAACCTCTGCTTGTGTGAGTGCTGAGGGTGGTCCCAGCAGGAAAGGCCGATGTATTATTCAGATGTGTCTGACTCGGTGGTTGTAAGACGGTGTGGGGCTACACTGAAGGTCAGAGGCCCAGCAATGTTATTCCTCCCTGTGCTGTCAGCGCCGACTTCATGTGCAGGCCGTCCTGCCAAATCTCCATCGGCAGGGGTCGGTGACCTTTCCCCCGTTTACGTGGAAGGGGAGGGCGATTGCTACGTCTGTTCCTCTCTGGGTCTCATTAGCTGGTGTCACTCAGAAAAGATTTCCTTTTAAAAATATTGTGTGTGCTCTTTCTTCATCTTCTTCAATTCAGGATTTTTACACAAGAGTTATTTCTCAGCTATTTAAAAATGATTGCATCCTCAGCTCTTATGACTCTATTTCATAAATCAAAAGGTTTTGGTGAGTTGAGAAGAAGTTTTCTGAACATCCTCAATCCACTCTACACAACTGGTAAAATCTTTTTTTTTGTTCTTTTAAAGTCAAAGATTTTCCTATTGTTGTCTTTTGTGGCACCTATGATGATAATCAGTTATTGCAGGTGTGTTTTGGACCTCACTTCACCAAGGTCTTGTCCATAGAAACCATTTACTCACAACGCTGACAAAGACCAGAAAAACACACCCTGCTTCACACACAGGTGAGCTGAAGAGTGAGCTTGTTATGTTAAAGGCCTTGTTTAAAGCCCAACTGTGCCTCATTCGAGATTTTTCTAGAGAAAGGCACCACTGACACCCAGGTCTTAATACTACAAATGCTGCAAGCTTTTATCAGCGGGCCATGGTTGCATCATTTGGCGAGGTAGGGACTAAACAAACATTTGTTTAAATGAAAGATTATATCTTTAAACTGGTTCTATTCAGCCCCTAAAATGAGGGCTTTTATGTTTTAAAGATATATTTTGAAATTTTGGCATATATGCTTATTTGCTGTCTTGGTGAGTTAAATGAAATGATGGATACCACTTGTACAGTAAAAATAAAGTTTGAATCAGCAGCCAGTTAGAGACTGGAAACCACCAGAGCCCACACATAACTGTGTTTTTTTTCTTCTTTATGAATAATTAAAATGACAGCATATAACATGTTAATGTTACATGTTAATGTTAGAGATGCTCTTAGGTTACCTAAAGCTGGGCTAGCTGTTTCCCCGTTTCCAGTCTTTGTGCTAAGCTAAGATAGATAGATAGAGATATGAGAGTGTGATCAATCTCATTATAAGTGTATTTTACAAAATCTCAGTCTACTCTGTTTAATTTAGTCTCGACAATTCCAACACTGATGAATGTATTCTCATAAATGTGATTTTTCTGGCAGCTAATAAGAAGTTGTTTGTTTGTTTTAATATTCTATGCACATTCAATACAGCTGAAAAAAAAAATCCCACCAAATGGGCCATTGTGCAGCCGTTCTGGAGCTTTCAGTCTTATGACACAATCTTCCTCAGCAGATGGAGTCGCCCGGGTTGCTGAGGAAGATTGTGTGATATGATTGAAAGCTCCAGGATGGCTACTGAATGGACCTGGTTGTGAGATTGTTTTGTCAACTGCTGTTTTCAAGGTCAAAAATGAATGTTCTCACCATTCAGTCCGCTCCGACTCGTCTTTCTCTGAAAGCCAAAATGTTTTCCCACTTAAACCTCCCTGAATTCGACAGTTCAGATCTTAATACTCACTGTAACCATGAGTGCTGCCTGGTTTGTTTTTGATCAAACGTGAACTGATTGTGTCTCGTAAAAGTTCCCTCAAAGTAAATCTAATTTACTTTGAAGTAAACAGTTTTAATTTTATGCCTCTGCAAATAGGGGTCTTTCTAGATGCGTTGTTTGCAATCTCGATTGTGCAGTGGGTTTGTGCGGCAAACAATTAATTAGGTTTGTATTATCATGATTCCCTTTGAACCTGCTTGTCTCAGCAGCACTGCAACAACAACAACACAAAAAAAAAACTCTCAGCAGTCGCGGCGGCTCGGGGTTTGCCAAAGAGCCAAAGAGGGCATCAGCGTGGACCGTGACTGTCGGCTGCGTATTCCCAGAGGCCTGCGAGGGCTGAACCACGGGGACACCACAGGAGGGATGTAATCACCACCATTACGCTCCAGGTGCTGCTGAAATAAAAGATGGAAACAAGCCTCCGGCGGTGTTGCCATGGATCAGAATCCAATTAAACACTGTTTAGCTCGACACAAACTGCCAGTCGTAGCCTGTTGACTCATGAAATTAATGTATTGTCGTGGCACAAAGAAACTGTTGCAACAGAGAGTGCGGCGTGACCCGAGGCAGGACCCATTCGAACCGCTGGCGCCTCATTCTTGGGTGATGTAAATTACATTAGGCAATTGAAGTGTCAGAGAAATGACTCAAAATTGCATCCGTAATTCCACAGTCTGGGCATTTTTTTTGGCACTGCTCAGTTCTGAAGGTCGTCTGTTTACTTAGGCTCGAGCACAAACACACATCACTTCCCCCAAATGTGGCGTCACATTTATCCCCAAGGCAATTTATGCATACATAAAAGCTGCTGGAGGTTAAGGGTTGCTACATTCTTTGGAAACCTGGTAATGGATATTTGGAAATACCCCGAGGAGGTAACAAATGAGAGGTGTAAAGTTAAATGTCCTGTGAAATCATCAGGAGATCTGAAACAAGCTGCCTTTACAGCCTCTGGGAGGTTTCCACAGACAATTATCTCGGGCACACCCGGGCCTCAGCTCAGTGTGACTACAGGTCAGCGTCGCGGGTCTGCTCGCTTACAGATGTTGCCGGTGAGTCGGAGGCAGGGATGACAGAGCCGTCCCCTGGGTCACTGCGAAGACACGGGCTTGCCAGCTTTGGTGTGCCTCCATGGAGCGGTGTTAGTGGAGCTCTCTCGCCTGCTCACTCCAAGCAGGTGCTCAGTTCCAGTGGCATGATGTGGGAAGCCAGAGTGCAGGCAGTCCGTCGAAACCACTTTGGATCAAATTAATGCAACCAGGTGTGCCCCTGCAGTTGGGGCTCAGGTGACACCTGCTACTTCCCTTTAATTAGAGCCCAAACAGCTGTTTCAGGATAGACAGAGGGAGAGAGGGTCCCCAGGTTACTCTGCTGCCTCACTGCTTGATACTGGTCACATTTGATTATTGCTGCAGGTTTTGGGTAGTGCTGATACATAAATCAATACCTGGCTGTGGGGACGTGTACCATTTCACCCTTTGGAAGTGAATAAAAACGTAGTAATGACATTGAGTGTTTGCCTGCTCAAATAATCCCCTGTTTTTAAGTCTCCCCCAGTGCATTTGTCAGAGGAATGTGGCACTTCTGGCCAAAAAAGACTCACTTCTGACAAATATGACTCACTTGCTAAGCAAGGTGAAGATAAAAGTGGAGGCAGTCTTCACCTCGTTATTCTAGCACTGTGAAGAATCTTTAGGGGGCTGCAAGCTCTGAGGGTAGTTTAGGTAGCTTTGATCTTTCTTGGATGCAGTAATAAGCATAGTGCAGATGAAGAGAGAAGGTATCCATCTTGAAATATGATTTCCCTTTGGTTCTTTAACAAGGCTAAAAAGAGGTGGGTGGTCAGCTCGAGGGGCTCCGCAGGAAATACTAAGCTCCTGACAACGAGCGACTGTAGAGCTCATACACACGAGTGTAGGATCTGAACAAAGTAATATTACACCAATGCTCTGGAGGCCCCTGCAGCTGGGGATCCTGAGAATCATTACTAAAACTGAGTGGCCCCCACGGTCTGTACGCCTGCAAGTCACAAGGTGGAAAATCTCTGTCATAACCCTTCATGAGGACAGGATATTTCCAAACCTCCACATAGTCCCCACTGAGCAACCCTGCAGTGCTGCACTTTATAGCAGAAAAATCCTTAATGACAATTTTTTGATGGTTGATCTCTTTATACATACGCATATATATGATATATGTTGATAATATGGTAACACCGTACACTCATCCAGGGATTGGAATTTACTTGTGGGATTAACAGAGATCATTTTTAAAATTGCAAAAACTCTTAAAACACATTTCTTTAACATACAGAGACCTGAGTGCTTATTCCCTCCTGGCTCTGGTCTGAAACAGTTCAAAGGTCAGTCCAACACGAGAGGTTCGTTTACCAGCAGAGAGCAGTATTGTGGCAGCAAAGTCCTCCCCCATCATGACTTAATAATTTAGTATGCAAAGTGGAGACAGAGATAGTCGCGTATCTCGTGCTCTCTTTATTGACAGTGTTTTGACTCCAAAGGCTTTTCATCAGGTCAGATTCATGAATGACGTCCCCAACATTACAGAGGGAGGCTGTAAAACGGAGATTAAGACGTCAAAATCCTGGCAAGGGGCTGACAATCATTATTAGCTATGTACCCTACAGACTAATTCACAGAATTTACTGTTTGCTATACTTTCCAATATAAAGCAGAATGATTACTTCAGGTAAATAAATAGGTACGTCTGATGCAAAAATGACTTATAGGGAACTCCTTATTGAAAGAATAAATATTTCTAACAATAAGTTGAATGCATCCAATCACCTAAACAAGATGTATGTAGAATATAGATTTAAATCTCTTTGTACTGCTACCATATTTGTTGACTTTACAGTTATAAGATAGAAAAAAGATCAAATACATTTATATTTTTTATACCTATTACAGGTGCAAAAAAGGATTTTTCTCTCCTTTTCTCTGTGTTGCACAGGCTCACAAAGGTGACAGAGGACCAGAAAGACATCCTGAATTGAAGATGAACACGCACAAAAACCACATAACGGTGTATACACCTGAGTCAAGAATGCCTTTTGGCGGTTTCTGAGCAAATAAAAGCTGTGGGTGTCTGACCTTGGCACACGTTACCAGCTTCAAACTGGGTCAGCAGTCACCTCTACTTGTGAAAAGGAGTCTGTTCTTCATTTGTGTGCAAGTTGAAATCTAATGCACCGGGTGAATGCATCCACAGAGATGGGTGGCAGTGTATGTATGGGGACGGGAAGGGGGTGGTGGTGGTTGTGGGGGGGGATAAATGTTCGCACTTGTTTGCAGTGGAAGGAAGAAGATGGTTAATTTTCGTGGCACCTGTGACCTGCCACTGTTTCTGTCACAAACAACTGCCTCAGTAAATAAGGAGGGAGAGAGGAAGATGTATCGTGGCAGTCCTGTTTTTTTTTTTTGTCCAAACAGTCTTATGTGTGTATGCAGAGCTAAAAAATGTCATCACATGGTATTGATTTAGGAAACCTGAAGGGCTGATTGATGATTCTGAATGATTTTTATTGGCTCTCTGTTTGGCTCTGCATTATGTGACAAAGATGCTTAATTTGGGGAGAAAGTCACCATATTTATCTTTCACTGATTCCCATTACTATATCAAACAAAATGCACAAATATACATTACTTTCCTTGCACTGTATCAAGAACACTTTACAGGATGCTGAGCCAAAACATGAATACAGCAGAGCGAAGCAATACAGGCCTCCAACCACCTGCCTCTCCAATGAACAAACACACAGACACATCCCTGAACATGCCCAAAGGCTCTTGTCACATCCAGCTGTCAGATGGGCGCTGAGACATCATCCAAGTTCTGTGTTCATATTCTGACACTTTGACCTCTCAGAATAAATCTTTAACATCTCTGAATGAGCTGGATGTTCGTGGGGTTTTTGTGCTGGAATTTACAAGGAAGAATTTCCAAATGACAGAAAAAAAGTGTCACTTTTCTTTCATAAGGATTTATGGGGTGTGTGGGTTTGAGTGTGTAAATGTCACCCTTTTTAAGGTGTCTCACTGAGCCATGCTTGAACAAGGACAGACACATTGTGGCCACTTGCCAATCTTTCCTGCATCCCCCCCACCACACACACACACCCAAAACAGGAGACTTTTACAGCTTTCCTTTAACAAATTTTTCCTCCTCATCAAAAACAAATTGGGATCTCTTCCCAAGTCCTGCTACCTAAAAAAAAAAAAAAAAAGGAAAAAAACAAAGCTGCATTACTGGTAACCTTGGAAACTGCAGTCTTGTTTGAAATGGCTGCAGCACTGTTCCTTCAAATTTTTTATTCAGCCATCCTCAACTTTCGTGTATTATGTTAGTCATTAAAATTGATATAAAATGTGGTAAATTGACTCGGCACGTGCTCTTGCCTCATCAGATCTGTTAGGATACAGCGAGGGCTCTGTGAAAATGATAAAAGAAACATGTTTGCTTAAATGTTTATGACATGTTCTTGCACATAATGCATCCTAATTAACAATCCGCTCAAAGAGGACTCAATAAAGGTCTAAGATGATACTTAGGACATGCAGCTGAACTGGCTGAAGGACTGCTGTCCTCCATAAGCCTCTTATATTTCCTTTGAAATCAAAACCAAACCAATTCATTAGCTTCCTCTGTCTAGTTCACAGAAGATTTGCCTTGGGCGGGGATTTGTCCTGCCTTGCCTGTGAGCCTCACAGTTTGTTTCATGTTAACGTGATTATATTTTTGACATTGACCATTGAAATACCTACATGAGAAGTTAACTTCTTCAGCAACATTTTAACTGCACTGGTTTAAAAAAAATGAATTCAGCGTTAAGACACTGTTGGTCCTCCGCAAAAGTGCCATTTTAAACAGTGTAATTCCCCACACACTTTTATTTGTGGCAAAGTAAATAGGCTTTAGAAGTTCTGCAGTAATCGATAACAGACTTTGTGGACTTAATCCATAAAAAAACTGTTAAAATGTGAGTGGGAAGACCCTTTGATTCTCTGTCTGGCCACAGAAAACATTTCCAGTTGCCATATTTTCCGCTGTTTAAACACTGAGATGAATCCTTTACTTGTAGGATGTGGAAGATTTGGCAGTTCACTGACTCCAGGCAAACTTGGCAAGCCTCAGTAGTTTGTATTTTAGCTCGGCTAGACTGGAGTCTATCTGGTATAACAAACTCAAGCCTTTCCCCCGATATGCCCCTCTGATCTTGATGCTAATGCTAAGTAAAACATAGAAATGTTGTGATTCATTATGGTAATATTGTGGCAGAGAGCAGCCTGTGTGAAATCATGAAAATAATTCAAGCTGTTCACCTCAAGTCATTTTTCAGTGCAGTTGGTGGCTTCTCTTCCAGAACAGAGAGGCAGGAAAAAGAAAGAAGAAAACACTTTTTTTTCTCCAAAATTCATCATGACTTGAACACTTAGTTTCTCCAAGAAATAGTCCAAGTGCCAACCCTGTGACGACGGAAAGATGAAACATGCCTCGGCTATATTTTGCCAGCGCCAAAGGTCATTTTGTAATTATTCAGACATGATACATTAGCATGTGTGGTCACTGTAATCACCATCATTATCTCCATCACCGGCCTTGTCACAGTGAATTAAATGCAATAATCAGAGCAAATACAAACACTGCAAACATCAATAAACAACACACTGTCCAGACACACATCACGTCAAGAAAACAAATACATCAGTCATAAAAAGATCAATAGATAAAAGACTAGATAAATATATATTCCACATATCCTCTAATATACAAAAAACAAGTTTAAAATAAAAACAAGAATAATACATGCAGGTTCCATCTGTAATTATAGCACCAATCACCAACTTACTATTAGGAATCACCCGTAAATCACCACTATGCAAAAATATATTTTATTTGAAATCTCCTGAGACACTCACACACAAAATTAATTTTGGAAACTCTCCAGCTCTGCTTGATTTCAACTGGAAGTGGTGAGTTCTGGGAGAAAATATAAACAGTGGATGCTTCTCCAGAGAAAAAAGATGCAGATCTCACAGTTTCCTAACAATAAAAAAACAAACAAACAAAAACATACCTTCATGATTCTACCATGGACAGATTTGATTTCTTCTGAGTTTGTCAAAATACACTTTGTTTTCCTCTGTTTTGTTCACCTTGAAAAATAAGGCTCATTGTGCTGTGTTGCACAATGGCTTCTGCAACAATGACACAAAAGAGTTTTGTGCTATTTGAAGTCAAGCTCATATCCTCTTCATCGTAGCGTCATCGTACTCAGATGCAGGCTTCCCTCTGAAGTTGTAAATCTTTACAAACAGATCATCAACATATAATCTCATTTTTTAAAAAAAAGTCTAAGTGATTTTCTTATAACAGCTGGGCACTGTACCTCCAGGAAATGTAACTCAAACAGGAGTAAGCAGTGGATTTGTTGGGGACTATTTTCAGTGGCAGACCTGAGATGAATATTTCATGCGCTGGTGGAGGTGGTCCTCCTCGTTTCAGCAAGTGCTCCAAAATTAAATATGTTTGCACTGAAGTGACAAAGCCTACTAGTGTAGCAATTATGATGGGATGAAGGAGGAAGTCAGGTGGCGGTAAAATGGCGCAACAAAGTCCAACACGGGCGGATGGGTCAACAAGACGTTCAAGACACAAAGCTGCTGTTCATCTCCTGTTTTCAACCACAAGCCAGCATTGTTTCAAAAACCAAATCATGACTGATCCCTGGCCCTGACCATGTGTGTATTATTGCAACCATGACGACAAAGCTCCCCTAATTATTTCAACTCGAAAACCGTGACCTTTCCCTAAACACAACCTGCCAAGGAGATGCTGATATGTGTCGTTCTTGAGGCTTTGGATGTATCATGGAGGTATTATTCATTGTAATGAGGAATGTCAAAAACATCACCACCCTCAAACTTTAATATTTTCTTGAACACTGTGTACAACATTATCTTCCATTACTGCCACATTTAGTGCCGCTCCCCATCCTGCCCACACCTCATCCGCATGAATATTTTGACAAACTTCAGATATTATTTACACCTCAGCATACTGCACCAGCTCAGTTGTCATCTCTGATCTGAGGTATTTCAGCCTCTTTTTCAATTTATAAGCTTTGCATTGTTGCCACACATTTCATTTTTTTTTTCCCAGAGTACATTACACAGGGGCATGATTACCTCTCTACCTGTGTGATGGAGACATTTCCTCCATGACTCGGGGTCCCCTCACGCTTTCATTACAACACAACCATACATCTTCCCTTGTATCTTGATGGCATTCGGGGAGCGCTGCAACCGTCTGGGGAAGCATACAGACATACAACACTGTATCATTTGTGGCAACCTATCAACACCAGCCTCACCTTTTTAATTCTGATTTAGAGGGAGAAGCGAATGGTTGGGCGGAGGTGCTGATGATACAATCCCCTTCGCACCGGGCCCACGGAACAAAAGAGACCACGGAGACCGACTCTCCTCCAAGAGACACATGAATCATCTCTGACAAGGCTCCTCCCCCTGTGGTGTTGCTGCCATGAATTATCTACCTCTGTAAAGGCCTTGATCAATTAGTCAATCTCTCAACTGCGGCCCTCAATTAACAAGGTGATTCCCAATGCTGCTGGCTCCTAACATGTTGTGCATTACTTGACGCTGCCAATTAAAGTGGCGCTGCGGCACAGCTCTCAGAGCTGATACGGGTAAGTATACTGAGGGATTCATCTATAACCACTCTGTGTCTGTGAAGCTGAAAATGAGGGGGTAGAAAGCATCTCTCTTAGATTGATGTGCTCAGGGATGCTGTTAGAGAATTGATTTTGTTATAAATTCAGAGAGAAGGTGCCAATCACCTGTGTTGGCAGCCAAAAACACCCAGTCTGAACAGAATTTGAAACGAAAGCAGGGGTAAAAGGAGATGTCTGCGGGTTCAAACAGAATACAGATTGGCACTGGGATGTGTGGGCCCCCTGTGCTTCAGAGCAACATACCACTACCCTAAGTCCACTCCAATAGACCGTTGCATGCGTCAAGGGGACTCTGGTGCGTGAGGCTTGCTGTAATTGGAGCAATCTGTTCCCTTGGCCTAGAGCTGCAGAAGCTGTTACATGTTTGAAGTCATAACCCTGGCAAGATGTCCTCCGTTTCCCACCGCTGGTGAGCTGCGCCGCCGCTTGTTCGAGAAGCTCCAACCTCTGCGCGCTCTCCACCGCACCTAAACGCCCTTTGACATTTGCGCTTATGAAAGGCTGGACGGATCAATGTTTGAATGCTTGGTCTATCCCAATTTCTGTTTCTGTCCGTGAACTGGAAAGATCATTTCAAGATTGAGCTAGAATTTTCATGTTTTGGTTGTTATTAAAGGTCCCATCCAATAATGCCAAACCCCACGTATAGCTTATTATGATTATTAACAGTATTATTGAGCAGTGACTTTGAATCGCAAGTGACCATGATTGTATTTCAGTTAAATCTTTCAAACTTGTAATTAAATTAAAGTAATTGTTCAACATTTCTTGGGGAAATATTCTTTCTTGCCATGCGTTACATGACAAGATCGATGCCATGCCATGTCTATGCAAATATGAAGCTAGCTGGTTAGCTTAGCTTAGCACAGACAACAACCCAGCACAAAACCTGGCACCTCTATAGCTCAATAATTAACACTTAATATCTTGCTTATTTAAATTGTACAGAGATGGAGCAAGGACAACAATTTCCTCTTTTTTTCCCAGACTTTATGCTAAGCTAAGCTAAACAGTTGTGGCTTCAGCTGTATTTATATTTACCAATAACACATCTCCTGCAATAAATGATAATACATTCACCGGTTGTTGCTTCTGTTTCTTCAGACGACACAATGATAATGAACAACCTTGACATCTAAAAAAGAGTAAAATAAATCACACAGAGGCAGCATGAGACAGACTCATTTTTTCCTTAATATTTGTTTTCAACATATAAATGAGCTTCATCCGCTTCCTCCTATTATACCTTTATGAATCAGAAAACACTCCCATATTTTTGTAAAGTCAACCTGGTGGCCGTTACCATGTCTACAAATCAGTCTCCCATTCACTGGAAATAAAGGGGCTCCATAATTTGCCTCTTGATGACATCATGAAAGCTCTTAAGTGGATCAAATAACAAACAGCATAGTGGACGTTTTCAGCCTCGTCTCATTTGCATACAGTAGGTGCTATTTGCCTGACCTCCCCTCTGCTCAGCACAGTGGCGACAATGTGGGAGAGGGCATGGAGGTAAAAATGTCCAGCTGGTCTCAGGTGATCTCCGCAGAAGTGCTAACCCGTGTAATAGAACAACTGTGTACTCTCTCAGCTGCAGAGCACGACACATGAATGGCCACTCAAATCCTCGCATTAATATTGGAGTTGATAGACTCCCATCAAAGCTGCTGGGCCAGATGCATTACATTTCCTGGCTCATTGAAATTGCTTCCCCCTCCCCTCATTCTTTTTCAAATTAGACATGCTTTGTTGGAGGAGTGTCTTCCGCTGAAGAGAGATGAGGGCTGTAGATCTTTCCCAGGGCCGACTGCTGAAACAATCCCTCTTACGCCGTGATACATCTGCCTTAAGTGTTGTGATTCTTTGAAAAGATGTGAATGTAATTTGAGGTAATGGCCGGCTCTGGCTTGGTCTGCTCTCCCACACAAACAAGCAGGAGGAATCTCACCCAGAGCCTGTTGTATTATTTGCGTTTTACTCTCAGTTGCAGTGATCCATAGGGTGCCTGAACAAATCAGCTTCATTTTCTATTTGAATCCAAATGTTTGCCGACCAAAACCTTCAATTTGCTGTAAGTCATCATGTTGTGGTGCTGTATAGGAATACTGTTAGCTCCTCGTACAGTATATTCCTGCATCGGGAGCGGTTGATGTCCGTAGGGATCCTTGTGAGGCCACCTCAATCATTTTGAACATGTATCCCCACGTGGCCTGAGTTGTAACTGACAACCTGCATAATTGCAGAACTCCTGCGGGTCTTGAGGGTCCCGATAATGGCGGCTCGGGAATCATATTTTTTTAATCAAAAGAGAACATTACAGGTGTGATTGAGAATAATTAAATGTAATTAGCACACCTCTGCTTCGAGCTATACGTATAGTTTTGCCCTGAAGTGCTCCCACAGGTAAATTAGGACACCACTGATGCTCTGCTTTTCATCAATGTCGTTTCCTGCGCCTGCTGTGCACTAATATCACGCCATCATATACATCAAGGCAGAAATCGGCTTGTTAGATCCTGATCACACGACAAATCGGCTTAAAAAGCTGAAAAATGGGAATTAGGAAGGACATCAAAGAAGAAAATATCAGAGTGTATTGCAGTGGCATAAAGCACACAGTTTAGTTTTTAGACAAATAACTTTGCTTCAGATATTCTATTCATCTCTGTGTCTATTGCACCCTGTTACATGGTCTCTAATGTTGAGTACACTGTCGCTTTAAAGTGGCTACAATCAGTATTTATATGTATAAGTTATAATAATAATGTATAAGATAACAATGTAAAATCAATGAGACAATGTGAAAATGATCGTTTGTACTAATGAATCTAAAAAAAAATGTGCCAAATCTGCAGCTCTCCTCCACTTTACGTCGCCTTACGGTGAGCTTCGTGTCATTTCTTCTGGTTTTCAGGCCCCTAAATGGTTAACCCTAGTGCTAACCCTCGCTGTCAAATTGTCATTTTCATCAAAAAAGCTCTAAAACATACCGACTGCTCAGCAAACAGACAGACACAGTAGGCATCTAGCCGGTGAACACAGGGGAGCATTTAGCAGCTAAAGAGCCAAATATTTCCCATAGGAGCCGGTGGAGGAGCTGAGAGAGGGTGAATATTGAACTCACATTCACCAGGTGGACAGAAATGCGACTCCAAATGAATGATTATATCGCAACGTAACTTTTTGCTAACAAGTTTGTCATTTTAACTGATAAGGTGTCAACATTGTATTCACAACTTGTTTCTGCTGCAGGTAATTGCAGGTTGAAGGACCAAATTAAACTGATCTGTGTTTTAGAGACGTAAACAAGTCAAGCAAATAGTTTTTTTTATCTTCTGCATGCACTCAAAGGCTGTAGGAAATCAATTGTTACATTAACGCTATGACTGTGCTGAAATGATGACACACACAGTGTTCCTCTTTGAAAGTATGTTTTTGCAAGTTAATTATGTTTTCCTCTCCCCACTTTTTCAACACACAAGAATCGCGTCCAATTGAATATCTCGTGCTCGCTGTGCCGCCATGACAGAGAACACAAGTTAAACCATATTGTTTTGTCTTAGCTTATTTGGCAGCTTAAAATGGCCAGTTTTATTCTACATGCACGCATAAAATCCTAAACACAAAGCAAAGTGAGTAAAAATCACATTACCGCACAGCAGACTGCTTTCCAACAGTCTGCACTTTTTCTCGCTGAGTGTATGTTTCACTTCCAGCTGTGTAAGACACCAGCACAGATGACACAACATCACCATACAGATAATATCTGAGTCTAATGCTGATAACACTGCTGCTCCTGAGCCACTCTGTTTATAGACGTCCATAAGAACAATCAACAGACTAACCGAGACTTTAAGTTTTATCCAAACCAATTTTGGTGTGCGGTTATTCTGCAAACAATGAATGCAAATGTTTTTATATAAATACAGATAGTAATTTATATCTGTACTAGTTAAAATCCCAAACAAGAGCTGTGGTTTATGTTAGGAAACAACCTCTATATATATATATCTGTGTTTACCTTGAGTAAAAGCAACAAAGTAATAACCACCAGGAGCAAAAATATTGTGGATTATTACATTAATAAAGATTACGGGCCACTTATATTTGATTACAATACAACAAATTACTGCATAATGGAGTCACAGCTTAATTGTATTAGCGTTGTCTTGATCAACTACAGGTCTTCCTCAGGAAAAAAACACAGGAAGGAAATGAGAGTATATATGATCATCTAATTACAGTCATGTAAAAAAAATACCCTAATTAAAAGAACAGGTCAGTGTTATTAAAATGCATTTGCAATGCATCAAGTAAAAGTGCAGTGGACACTATCAGAAACTGTTTATATTACTAGACTAACTGGGATATCACAAATATTATTTACATACAGATTTTAACACCAGCCTTGTATTTCAGTCTAATGTTTTTTGTATCTAGCACACTCTAACCCACTGGGGTTTTTTCAAAGTGCATACGACCTCTCTAACTTATTCAGTGAGACGGGATACCACGCAATTTAAGACAATACAGGAAAACGCCAGTCAGTGAAATTTTGCTGTTGCATTAGGATTTAAAAAAAAAAGAAAAAGTTTACAGTTTGAAAGTTTCTGCCGATAGAGTCCGCTGAGATCACCACGATTATGGTAAATGCTCAGTGCCATAAGCCGGTAACACTTAACCACAAGTATATTTTAAAAAGTTTTTTCCAGATGCTTTTTGTAATGACAGCGATGACGATGAAAAGTTGTCTGATGAACTGATTCCGGAGGAGGAAGAGCCTCATAAATCAACTTCACAAATGGGCAAAATCACAGATGAATACTCAATCACCACAGTGGGGGAAGTGTGGGGAACTTTTCTCCTCCCCTTCTGACAGTCAGCGTAATTACATCAAACACTGCTGAGGTGTGCTTGTGGCTTAACAGAAATACAGAGAAATTATCACAGTTTCAAGACAATAATAATAATAATAGACAATTGACTGCAATCCTTCATCTGGACGTTGAGTTTAATTTTTATCCGGAGTATCAGACTTTTATCAGGAACTCAACAAGCACACACTCACTTTATTCACTTTAACCACCTTTAACCAGTCTATAAGCTAACTCTATTTTTTTGCATGCACTATAACCATATATATTTCCACTGACTGTGATTTGCCATGTCTTATGAGAGAACCATAATTTCAATTCTCTGTATGTCCTGTACATGCTGCATAATTGACAATAAAGCAGATTTTGACTTTGACTTTTCTTGGATGCTTCTTCTGCCATACTCCCAGTTGCCGCTCCTCCCTTCAGCCAATGTCGCCCACCTGCAGATCACCATTTCAGATGTACTCATGTGCGAGTTTAAGACTGTTAAACTATTGCTGGTCGATGTGAAACACATCATCAGTTTGCATCCGGCATGCGATTGTCGCCACAGACACCAGATTTTAAAAACTCTGGTGTTCTGCAAAATAGAGTGAGATTTACCTGGCAGTGGCGGGCTTAATCAGCACTGTGGGAACTTGTTTGGCAAGATGCATGCGGGTGGTCACCTCAGAGCAAATACAAAAACAACATTCAGACTCCAAACAGGAAACCCAGGTGTTGGATTCTGAGCGGTGTTCGCAGTGTCCCCCATGCATTTATATATTTCTGTTTACTGCCAAAACGCATTGGTCTTTTTGTTTTTTGCCATTTTCTCACATATAACTCATATTGCATCCAAGCTGTCAGAGGATGGGGAATCTCACATTGGCTTGTTTCTCCTGAGGTTTGGTCTTTTTTTTTTACCCTCTGTTGCTATGTTTTTACTGATTTTTCCTTGTTGTCTTGGAGAGACTGGACTGGGCGGGGTGGGGGGGAACAGTCGCCGCCGTGAGCCTGTAAAGCCCGTTGAGACGTTTTATGCGATATTGGGCCGCACAAATAAACTTGACTTGTCTTGACTTCACAAGGCTTTTTCCTCTGGGTGCTCCGGTTTCCTCCAGCAGTCCAAAGACATGCGGGTCACTCCGGCTGCAGCCTCTGACTTTACCACATGTGTGAATACGAGTGTGAAAGCGTGTTCCCCTCTGATAGATTGCTGACCTGTCTGTCTCGGGTGTTTCCCTGCCTTTCGCCCAACACACACAGCACCTTTTTTTTTTAGCCTGAACAGAAGGAAAAAGAAGGTACAGACAGTGGATGGGTAGATGGATAGAGGGATGGGTGAATGAGGGGGGTGTGACACTAATCCTTGGTGTCCTCCCGCTGTTCTGAACCTGGGGAGATTGAAATCAACCGTGTTTCATGTAGCAGATGGTCGGACATAATGAATGAAGAATCTGTGAGCTGGAAAGCAAACAGATTCATTTGGTTTACAATGTAATGACGGAACAAATCCACCTCACCAACTCACTGGTTTGGTTCATCACACAGGCCTTCACGGGCATTATAGTTCTGACTAACATACCTCAGCGTTGTTTTGCCTGTCACATAATTTGCACAGGAGATTTGTCAGGCTGAATGCAACAGCCAGCCCCAACGCAGAGCACCACTTTTATTTACTGTATTCTGTCCTGCACATTTTCTGAGTCAGGTTATTTACTGCAAGCTCCCCAATACACAACCCTGCGCTCCAGGTTGTATTATTCACAACTGATTATTAACAAAATGAGAAAAATATGCAGAACATGCAGCGATGTCCACTCATAGTGACTGCAGCATTATTAAACGTTTTTAAACTCAGAAAGGTCTGCAGACTTGAGACACAATGTGTTAATAACATTTAAGCAAAACTACAATCTTCCCTAACATTAATCAGGGTGCTAACCGCAGCGTAATTGGGGATACTATTTAACTATATAGAAATGTAATTTCTACTAGGCAGGGTCGGCATATGTGATCCTCGACAGCCATTTCTGCGTTTTTGAGTTTTTGTCTGCAGAATTAGCACCATTTAAATTAACAAGCTGTTTTTCATCAGCTTCACAAGACTCTTCCGTGTTTTGTCTGTCCCTCAGTGCAGCCCGTGAATACATTTCAGGCGTTACACTGTAAAACAACGTAAAACGGTTCGACTCAGAAGCCAAAGTATACTTTAAGCTTTTAAGTAGAATCAACAGCTGTTCAGTCGCAACGACAAACGCTGCGGTCAAAACTGTTTCCCCTTTTACAATGTCTCAGCTTGAGAGATCAATTCTTCCTTTGGCACAGAATCTGCAGCTGTGCACGCTGCTGTTGGAGCCACTTTGCAAAAAGACCACAAGCCAACAACTAATCGCTCCAATCACCATTTTCTATTTTTTCATCTGCTTATGTTATACATTTCAGTTATGTTTCTTTTTTTCTTACTAGTCATTTTGATTTGAGTTACATTTCATTACAGCTTAGATATTTAAATTTCCCATCTTTGTTTGACAGTGTCAGCCCTCATAACCTCCATGTTTATTGAGGATTTCCATGTGTGTGTGTGTGTGTGCATTTATAAAGATGAGAGAGACAAAAAGAGCACACAGAGGTGCGCAAAATCTTCACCTAAAAGAGGAGGATCACTTTCACCGGAAGAAGAATTTATGCAGTTGCAGTTTCTATAAATCAGACTTACCAGATTTACTGACTGTGTGCTGTGATATATCTGTCGAAATGCTCAGACTTTCTGTAATACATTATGAACAGCCAGTAGAAGGCAAATAAAACTGTAGTTAGTTAAAACTAGAATAGAGAGGGTCGGCCTTTGTACATTATACGGTAGGTTTAAGGACACTGAAAGTGGATTTATATCTTCAAATATTATCCTTTACATAAATATATCCTATGAAAGAATGAATCATTGTGCTGGTAGCAGAGTCCTGCCCTGAGCACAGGATCACTCAGGAGCTCTCTCTCTGATTCCCGAGGTGTAAAGCTGCTCTAATAGCCACCATGACTACACCTGCATACTAAAGAGACCCTTTTATTCATCCAAATTACTGTGCAGAGGAGCCCAAAAATATCACTCACACAGCTCAAATTTGCAGTGAGTGATAAGCTAAATACGCCTCCCAAAACATAACTGATTTATCAGTAATCCATTTAACAGACCAGACAAGATCCAAGGTGGTAGCGGATAGCATGACCAACAAGGCCTGATAAGAAATGAGCGCTGACTCTCAACCTTTATCCGCTTCAGAAAAATCCAAATATGCAGACTTGGTCTATTTAAATTTTGCTGGTATTTTAAATGGGAGGTACTGACATTGAACCTCAGGTCCTATTTCTTTTCGGCAAATAAAGCAAAGCCCAGGAGTGATGTTATTATAAGGTATAAAAACCCCTCTTGGATTCAGCAGAATTTCACTTATTTTAGGAGGTGAGCCTGTTTTTCGGACATGCATATAAATATATAAAATAATGCTTTATGTTTGAAACAATACTCTACCCTTTTTCCTGTTTAATTAAATATATCTTTCATATATAGCCTATCATTATTATGTTTTAAAAGAGTAATAGCATAATAATATCAGTACAAAGGTGGTGGATCTGTAGCAGCAGTGGTGAAATATGACCATGCAACCACGCCCTTACGATAAAGTTGCATTTTAGCTGTAGCAGCTGCCATTATGTGTCTTAAGTCCCTTTATATTTATATTGGCTGGTGTTTTCTAACGAGCTTGGTGCACCGCAGCTTGAAATGTTGTATTTTGGAGTTTATAGTGGTGTTTGTTCAAGGCTTAATGGATCTGCGAATGTGTCGGCTGTATCTCGTCTTGGTCTTGCTGAACATTAACTGTCAAAATGTGCGTGACCAGCAATTGTGGGGTCACAAAATTTAACTGGTACCAAATTTGAATTTTCAGCATTGCTCTCCAGGTCATTTTTTAAAAAAAAGAAACACTGTTATTATCACTGTATTATCACCAGCGTATTCCAGCTTACTATATTGATGCAATATGTTCCCTTTACTACGCTATGTGGGCTTGCTGGTGCACTTCTGTTTATTAATGTATAAATGCTCTGTTGTTTTGCGACTGCAGATTTCTGCCACAGAGTCATTAAACGTGCTGCATTTACTGTCACCGGCAGTGGAACAATATGAAGTTGCGAAATCATAAACACAATTAGCAAAAAAAAAGAAAAGTACATGTATAATTCCACAGCAGCGTGGTCGTGTATTTAAAAAGATCCAGTGAAACTGACACTTGGACATTTCAGATGCGGAGGCTCCCATATGCAGTTTCAGCTTTGAAAACAACACAGTTTGGAATATTATTTACAGGTCATGAAGCCTGAACGCTGAGCATGAATAATAACAACGAGCGCCATCTGGGGAACTTCAAAGTTTCACATTAGCCAGTAATGAACATTAGTGTTATAAAGAGGGTCACTGAGCAAATCTAACTCACACAGAGTGCTCCTTCATTCGATGCACCCTTCGAGAAATCCGCAAATGCTGCAATAAACCAGTGAGTGAGTATCAGCTTTATAGCATGTGGATGAAACCACATCCATTATAAACAGTGTGGCTGCGGCTCCCTGCCCTGATCCTCAACTGCTGTGACTGGAAATCCAGACAAATGTTTAAACGCCTGGCACACCACGGGCATATACGTCTGCTCGGACCAGAACAAAACCTGATATAGTATGTAGAGACTCGTCCTCTGTTGCTCATGATGCTGCAGAAAGTGATAAAGTGCACGAAGTTGAGGACACAGAGTCTCGTCCCTACACGGCGCTGGTAGGCAGAAAGACATTTGTATTCTCTCTTTAATTTTAAGACTGTAAGACATCTTAAGCTCTAAGCACTGGGAGGAGAGTCATCACTGGTGTGACAGGCAGGTGCTGAAGGCGAGATACTCCGACCAGCCTGGCATGGATCCACTTTCATCAGAGCAGGGTAGAAGCCAGAGCTGAGAGGGTCAACTGAGCAGTTTAAGACAGACAGTTCAAAGCTTAGCAGTATTTTTTCAGCACAAATTTACACCACTGTGACCACGCATAGCCCAAACAATGTGCTGCTGTCTGAAATATCAGCACAGGTACTTAAAGTGAGCCGACTGTGTCCTGGGAGAGCCGGCCAGAGGAGACCTGATGATGAGAAGATGACAGAGTATCAGAGCTTGACGGCACAGCTAGGAGTGATGTACACAGTGTGTGCTCATCAAGGAAGGTCACACAGTTGTCTTTCCACAAGCCCCGCAGTCTCCTGCCAGGCCTGGATTAAGTTAGCAGACATGCACGACACCTCTCCCCGGGGAGGTGGACCACCAAGAGGGAGGTGGGTGCGCAGGGCAGCAGCCTGGGAATCTGTCGCAGGATCATTTGCGAGAGTCTCCTGGGGCATCACAGATGTGCACATACTGTAGCTCAGACCGCGGGCGGGGTTGTATGATGGCTGTGGATTAAGAGCAGTCATCCATAGATTATACATGTTGCCCGTACACATTCCAAAGCCTGATCAATCCTCCCGTTGTCGAGCAGAGAGAGGCTGATTTAAAAAGAGCCGATAAGACACTGATCCTCAGATAACATCACCGATTATGTGATTATGTACTCAACTGGGTGAATAAATGAAACTTCTGTACACTGAAAACAGTTTAAAACAACACTTGTATTGTATAAAACTGTAAACCAGCAAATGATTTTGTACTTAGGCAAATAAAGAGGAATCAATTAAAATGCTAAAAATTCAATATACAGAACAATAAACAGGTGCTTTTTGCTATGATATGCAGATTTTCAGTGTCAGAATGACAGTAGTACACATAGTACACATATGAGGTACTCTAGTATATTATAAGTATTTTCATTTCACAGTATATACTTCTATTCTGCTGTATTTAAGAGAATACTTTTTGCTCAAATAAATTACAAAACAAGATTTTACCTACATAATATGATGAGCATATGAAATATGAGGCATATTTAGAAATAAATTAGCTCAAACTCTGTCTTGCAATTGCCTGGAAGGAATTAAATAATGTGTAATATAACTATATAATATGTGCAATATACAATAGTATAATACTCACTGTCACCATTTTATAAACTAAGTGCTATTACTATTTTGATACTTTAAGTACATTTTGCTAATACTACTTCTTTTTCTTTTTCTTTTACCAAAGAATGGTGATGGAGCATTTTAACACGGTCACGTTGCCACTTCTGCTCACAAAAGGGATGAATACTTCTTCCACCACTAAATATCCAGTGCAGTAATTCTAATCCCCCAGGGATATAATTTCAGTTTGCTCAAATTCATAATTGGTTGACAAAAGTGTTTGTCTTGGTTTCAGAGCCTTGTTCATTTATACATTTTGCAAACATGCACTAATTACATTTCCACTGTACTAACAGAGAAACCACTCTGTAGTGTTCATTTTCTTACAAACCTAACTCACATATATAGCATATCGTATGACCATAACCAGCAGGCCTACAATGCATGGGTGGACAGGCACACACGTTCAGTAGCAAATGTTCTGTAAACGGGAGAGTCCAACGTCTCTTGAACCGCTCAGCTTTTACTGCCACATGCTGCCAAAGCTACTGGCACCTCGAGCTCTACAGCCTGTGTGTCTTTACAATGAAAGACAAGAATCCTCTCAAACCTCCTGCACAGCTCAGAGAGAAACGACACTCCTCGGAGATGCCTGACAATGAAGTGTGCTAATAAATACATGTTAGCGTCGCGTTTCGTCCTTGGGAGCACGACGGGGATTAACAGGAACAATGGCAGATGCTACTGACGGCAGCTTATTGCCTGACATGACTAAGGTCAGATTGTCTTTTGGCACTTTTATACCCGAGGCTGTAAAAACCGTTAAGATTCAAGCAAACATCTCCGAGGGCACCCACACAGAGCTCTGAGTATTCAGGCTGCGGCACATCAGGAGGTTTTTGGCCTCATTCTCTTCGTACTTTGACTGTGAAATGAAACAATGACTGTGATGTGAGGAGTTCACATTGTCAGCCATGAGCGCTGGAGGGGATTTTCAACCATATCAAATAAACTGTTAAAGAGCCACAGACCCTTTTGTTCTTCTGCCAAAAGTATTTTAACAGATCAAGATTTTGTTATCAGCATCTGTCGCCCTTTTCTTATCAATTGTTGTTGCAAACTGCTGGATAGCAAGAATGTAAAATTGCCAGACTAACACGGTCACACATCAGATGAATTTCAATAATTTTACCTCAGTACAACGCAGTCGAACCTTTGCAGAGAAGCAAGCGAGCTGTAATTGTTACAAGATATGATCAGTGTTGAAAACAAGTCGGGGAAGTAACCGAAGAGTTGCAGCCCGCATTTGTGTGCGAGATTTACGGAAGATGGTTAAGTGAAAGATCAGACTCTGAACTCTGGCTGCAGAGCAATGACATCAGAAGATAAAAGTTCAACCTTCTGGGCTACAGACGACTATCCGCAAAATAATCCATCTGAGATGCCAACTCTATGTGTCTGGGGTTTTTTTTGTTGTGTTGTTTTTGTTTTTTATTTCAACTAATTTTGCCAAGTCGCTCTGAGCCAGAGAGACAGCAGGTCGAGTAAGGCGGAGGCTGAGGTGAATGACAAAAGGGATTTCTACACAACAGGAAACAAAACAACCGGTACACTAATCTGTTTGGTGCTACGGCAGGGTATTATCCTAAACCGAATGGCTGGGTGGTGTGTGTGTGTGTGTGGGTGTGTGTGTGTCATAGGTCTGTCTGTCTAATGCTGACAAAACCTAGGCAGATGATGTCTCTCATCTTCACAATTAACTCCAGTGTTTGAGAATTACACTATTATTGGCCTTATAATGGTTTTGCTGTAGAAGGAAAACATTTTTAACTTGTGATAATCTCAGATGGTCTATTTATTGATCTTGATTTTTTAAATGGTGGAAAATGTGTCTTGTATTTGTCTTACAGGGACACTAGGACTTTTTGATACTACCACAGGGGGCGCCAGAGTCAGAAATGGTCAAATTCTACACATAGGATCTTTAAAAGCACTTTAAAGAGTTTGAAAGGATGCACTCTGACAACATTAATGGTCTGAAAGTAGAGTTTGAGCGCATTGATTGGAGTAACTAATTAACTGTAGACTGAAGGTAATCTGCCTTTTTTTTTGTACTCCGATATACATTTGCTTGAGAAATGATTAAAAAACACAGGAAGACTTGATTTGTCATGACTCACGAAATGCAGGATTGGAACCAAAGCAGGCAGGTGGGATGATTTCAGTGATTTATTGATAAGGAGATGGCACACAGGCAGGGACTGGTGGCCATGCAGGTTCAGGTCCAGGTGTGGGGGTAGCAGAAGCTTGAGAGAAAAAACAAGAAAGCAGCATTACAACATGGATGACGTGGCAGCAGAACAAAGGATCTGGGCCGGCACACAGAGAGAGCGACGAGGGAACGAGGCGGCAGCAGGGAGACGAAGCTCAGGTGAGGGGGATGAGGTGACTGCAGGGCAGATGGGAGTGGCAGGATCTGGAATGAGAGGGAAAAAGGTGAAGAGGTAAAGAATAACGTTGAGTAACGGGGAAGGTGGAGAGGCGGATGTCGTGGCGTGATTTAACAAAACTTTACAGGCGATGCATTGCAGGCGATGCATTGCAGGCGATGCAGGCGATCTCATTGCTTTGAGGCGTCTCTGCCCCCAACCGAGATATTTCTTACAAAACACAGCAACAGTTTCTCTAAAAAAAATCACCTATATTCAATCTCTGATGATGAAACTGAGTCGAATTCACAAGGTCTTGCGTCTGCCTCTCGGGTTTCATCTGCAGCTTTTAACAAAACAGGAAGCAAGGGTGTCACTTACTTAGCATCGGGTGGGTTGGATGCTTGCGCTGATGTTGATGGGCTCAAAGTGATGGATATGGCAGACAGTTTCATTTTGTTTCACCTGCATTAATGTGAAAGGTATGACTGCGGTTCATACACCGACTCAGACTGCGATCCATTAGAGGTAAATCAGGATGCATTAGACCCGTGTGTGCTCCACTCAGTTTTAAATTGCCCTGTTTTTTTTTTTTTGTTCACCCTGCATGCTGTTTTGGACAATAAAAAAAAAAAATCAGGAACATACTGACACTTTAGCCGCAGCCATTAACGCGAAGGCAGATGTGGCCAATGGCTGCTCAGTCGTCTTTATCAAATGAAATCACATCCATTATTACATATTCATGCGAGAATTGGAGCTAAAGTCACTGTTTAGGAGATGAAAAAGGAATTTCGGGCTACACTGTTACAGTCATCAGCCTCTAGAGCTCCAGTTGCAAATGCTTTTAATTTATTTATTCCCCGAGACGTACTGACGGGCGAACCTCGAGTCATCCAAAAGTGCAGTAAAGGCCACTGAATTAATAAAACACTATGAGCTTTTACCAGAGTTGTGAGAGGAAAAGACTGTGTTTATTTTAGCTGGCTCCTCAGCCACTCTGACAGTAGAGCTTGCACAGTCCCACAGCGGATCCAGTGCATTTTACAGTACATATGTTCCTGCACCGGGCTTGTTTGTTTTTGTGAGACATATGCATCTTATACCTTTGTCGCTGTCAGAGAAAAAGTTTTACCATTGCAAGAGGGAAACAATGAATTATAGAAAATTTTCAGTATATAGAGCCGGTGATAAAAAATATATTTTCGTTTTGGTTGTTTCGTTTTATCTGCCAACATCAACATCTTTTGACTAACAGGATATTCAAGCACAAGTACTTTTCTCACACAAGATCTTTTACTTAACTAAAAATAGCTGTAACCCCACAGAGGAAAATGTCACATGAAATAATTGTATTTATATTGCCATCAAAAAAGGAGAATAGCTTAACTCGTCCAATTTTAATTGTGTTGAAAATGTCATAGCTGAAATACGAGTCACTGTAACCTCCGTTTGTAAAGTCGTGGAGTGACATAGAGAGCGCTCAAATAACAGATGGGACTAAGCAACAGCTAAGGAGCTTGTTAATTGTGTGTTCCTTGGAATTTAAGTTAAATAACAAACTATTTTTAGTGCCCGCCTGCAGAGATTTTGCACCAGTAAGAGTACTTTGTCAGTGTCAGTGTCAGTGAAAACAAACAGGGATATAGTGTATGCTGATTTTCCAGCATTAATGAATTTTAATTTCAGTTCAAAGCAGAAGAAGCCATTTGCACTATAAACCACGAGCCATTATGAGCCAGTTTTTCCAACTTAATCAGCCTAAACAATGCTTGTGTAGTGTAAAAAATACACTGAAGAAAATGTACAGTCAAACACATTTTTCTACTGCTATACAGCCCTTCTCAAACCCCAAACCCTTGGAATCAAAAGCCCACCGAGACACTGACAAACCTTTGAAGTCACTGACAAGGCTTTCACTTTGCTGAGGACAGTCTCCATATGTCTCTGTGTCACCCCCTCACCCCCTCCTCCCTCTGACACTGTGTCTCCATGCTCTCACAGGGTCGGCTCATGGGTATCTCCGCGAGTCAGGCCAGCGAGCGCGCTGCCTACAATGACAGAGAAGTGCAAAAAAATCATTCTGATGTTGGGGGAGAATAATGCAAACTTAATTACCCTGAGCTAATAACTTCAGGCAGCCGAGCCAGACTCCGGCTCAGTGTCTCCTCCTAATTGTGCGCACGGCTAAAACCTTTTCTCTTCCATTTTCGGGGTGGGGGTGTGATGCTGAGTAGAAGTCCCGGCTCCGCGGCTCGAGCCGGTTTGAGCGGGGTGATAAGGGCGCCTTCGATGGCGGCGGCGTGTAGACTTTATTTCCTGGTTTGTCTCTCCAGTGTGAATAATTGCACTGAAATTTGAGCTGAGATATAATGCGCGCACGGGTAATCCGATAATTTCCAGCCTGGTGTAGAAATGACGGTTCTTTCACGACGCTAAAACAAACGCGGAGCGCAGAGGGAGAGCAGAAGAGTCGGACGATAGCGGCGCACAGATATCTCCCACTTCTCTTCTCCTCTGCTGCCGTGATGTTAACCTTGGCTGAAATAATTGCGTCTGTGCATGTGTTCTAGCCAGTCGCTCCAATCAAACAACTGGACCACTTTATTGTTTTCTGCCGAGGAGAGACGCGCACGGATGCTATCAAAAGGCCAGGATATTTACTGGAACCTGTTGTTGATTAGGAGGATGGCATCTCAAAGGCTGCAAATCAGTCCCTTTGTTTTGCTTTTCAAAGAGACTAAAGAAAGAGGATTAAAGTCATTTCTAGGCCCTCTGGCAAAATCTTAAACAAGGTTCACAGAATTAATCAGTGTTTTGCCAAGACAGGGTTGAATCGTTGGGGAAAAAATGGACTATTATATCAAGAAAAACCTCACATTGTTCATTTAATATTGTGTTTTTAATGCTGTTTTGCTCACCTTTGTTAAAGCCTCATTACTGCCTGAGCTAACTGTACATGGAGGGTAGGCCATGATACAGAGTTAATGTGTCAGCAGCACTGCATTTAGTTGCGTTTAATTAAAATAAAGCGAGCTTTTGTGTCTTTAACATAAAATATGAGAAGAATTACAGGGTGAATATTTTCCCGCTGCCCATGTGAAAAGCTCAAGAATTTGACAGTTTGACAGGGAAGCGCTGACAAACGTGAGCCACAGCAGTCACATATCAAAGATGTAATACCAAAGAAGGCTGATAGCCTAAAGTCGTCAGCTGCGCCGTCATAAGTCTCTGCCATCAGATCTGATGCAAGCACAGTCATAATATTTCAACTGGTCAAAACTGTCGTCCATTTTCCTTTCAAAGTTTCCACATCTCTCATCTGTCTGTCAGACCCTCCTTGTTTCGCTTGAGCTGAAGTTAAAGGCATTCACCTGCATTAAATGGCATAATTGGACCAAAGATAAAGTTGCCTATGAACACGGGTCGGGTTACGACCAGTTCACGAGACGTGTTGGGGATAGAAACATGTTTAAAGTTATTCCACCTCGCTGTTGTTTTGAAGCTACTGTGTTTATCTCTCACCTTTAAATATCCAGCACGGGCACGGCGAGCTGTGTTCTCTCTCCTTTCGCTGACACGCTGTAGTGACATCTGCAGCTGAGGTGTGATTAAACTTGTGTCACCGTGACACAAACAGTTTGAAATGTGTTGTTTTCCACGCACGGTTCCTCCCCCAGGCTGAATCTATACTGCGGTGGCTGTTTTGCCCTTCATCTCATACGTGTGCTGCTTTGAACCCGCTCGCACATTTGAAGTGGTGATAAGAGTTGTTCAAGGAAAATAGAAGATGTAGATATAGTTTTGATCTTTGGAGTGTTCTGCGGGGGCTCTCTTGAATGAATGTGCCCAGTTAACCATCCTCACACCCCCCCTCATGGACATGGACCATGGACCCCTACTCTCATCTCCTTTACTGCATCTGTGGACGTCTTGTGTCTGTGTGTGTGTGTCAGAGACGTACCTGCAAGGTGCTGTGTGAAACCTTTTGAGAAATGTGGTTGTTCTCTTTCTTGTCAAGAGTTAGATGAGAGGATTGATGCCACTTTTGTGCCTGTTTGGTAAATATAAGGCTACAGCCAGCAATTCGCTGCCTTAGTTTTTCACATTTTTTAGCTTAAATTGGCTTAAGAACTGAAATGAGTGGGAAAGAGAGGCAAAGAAAAGGCCTACTGCCTACCAGCCAGGCTGACTGTATCCCCCTGTTTGCAGGCCTTATTCTCTTTGTAATCTAAGCAGCTGCTACCCATAGATTCCAATTTATTGTGCAGATCTAAGAGAGGTATTGATCTTTTCATCTAACTTTCGGCAAGAATGAACATATTTAGCAAAATGTTCTTTGTCTTTTGGCCCTTGAGGCTTTTGTCAGTGCAGCGCATCTGCAGGCTTTTGGGACCCCGTGGCTACACACATCTGTTTCGTAATGAACTTCTTCAGTCACTGCAATTCTCTTTGCAATCATTAAAAAAAAAAAAAAACGACCCATTTATTTACAACTTTCTTTTTTTTTTGTTGCATAATTAAGCTATATTTGAACTTTATGTGCGTTCAACATGGTGTTCCTAAAGTACAAAATACTGTAGCATCCCCACTTGCAATATCTAACTAAAGTGTTTGAAACTCCTGAATGGACCCACAGCTTTTACATGCAGAAGGAGACACATAAAATAGAGGCTGCTTTGATTAATGTCACTGTGTATGGTGTAATTTGTATGTAAATGTGCAATGGATACAGGCTGCAAAATCTGCAAAAACACAATAAAGAGGGAGGGATTACAAAAAAAAAAAAATTAATAAAAAAAGGCCAAGATTTAATCATGGCTTTTTGTGGAGCAGTGCTGATTCCTCCTGTGCAGATGGACACTTGGATGTGAGACTGGAGTCTGGAGGGGTGGAGCAGTTACATGGATGGATTCACAGGAAGTGAAAATCATGCAGAATCGCAGGATGTCAGAGACGACTAACTGCCGCTGTTAGTGGTAAAAGATGCATGAATTATGATATGACTGTTCAGCCCGAGGTCGCTTTGCCACAAATCAGATCTGAGATTTAGGATCACATATGAAAGTGTCTGATATCGTTATTAAAAATGTCAGAGTTAGTGGGATTTTTTTCCTTTTTTTGAGTTTTCATTGAAATATATGAGGAAAAAATGATTTGGGCCACTTTGTAACAGTAGATATCTCTGTTTGGGCTGACAGTGTGTTCAGGATGACAATATCTTGATTACAGATGTCAACCAATTAATCAATTAACTGAATATTTTTGCTTTAATATTCCTTAACCTACTGCAACAAGAAATTCAGCTGTTAAATGAAACAGTATATGACCTTATTAATGTTTAATTGAAAGTGAATATGATGTATAAGTGTAATAAATGTTTTATTCCTTTGCACATATAACATTACAGTAGTGGGCTCTGATGTGTGTATTAACAACAATAGTTAAAGGAATAGTTAGATTTCTTTGAAGCATGATTATTTACTTTTTTGTAGAGAGTTGGATGTGAAATATGATGCTGGAGCCGCAGGACGGTTAGCTTAGCTTAGCATAAAGACTGGAAATAGAGGGATATGGTTAGCCTGGTTCTGCTCAAAGGTGACAAAAACTTTCAGAGCTCCAAAGCTCACTAATTTACACATTACATGTCGTTTGTTAAAAACGATTTCTTGGCTGCCGCAAAGCCTCTGCTGGTTGCTTGCTTACGACCTTGAAGCCACAATAAGGCAGGGGAGTCTCTTTCCCCGGCCAAGAAGAAAAAAATGAGCACATAAGCCCCTAGCAAACTGTCATTTTTTGACTCTTTGTTTTTTGTGCGAATGAAACAAATTTAATGTGTTAATTAGTGAGCTTCAGAAGTGCTGGTGCAGACGGAGGCAGGCTAGCTGTTCCCCCCGTTTCCACTCTTTGTGCTAAGCTAAGTCAACAGACTTCTTTAAATTCATATTTAATGTACAGACATGAGAGCTGCATTGATCTTCGCATCTAACTCTTGAAAAGGCAGCCAATAACATTTCCCAAAATGATGAACAATGCCTTTAACTTGCAGGAAAAGCTCTGGCATCACTTGCAGAATGAAAACGCTGAGCAGCACTCCTGCTCCACATTCACATTTACACAGATAAAGATGGTTATGGGCCATTTGTCCAATACTACCACAAGCTGCCCCTGCTGGTCACAGCTGCGGCTCAAACGCGCCTCGCCAATTTTTTTTCCTGATGTGTTGCTGATGCACAAATATTTTCCCAACCTGTCTCTCTGTCTGTTACCTGTTGCCCCCACCTCCACCGCTCACACCTCCAGATTCTGTGCCAGAGCGTACAAATGAAAAACAAAGCATGATTCACTGTGGCAGTTTGGCAACACTGAATAGGAGCAGAGTCTGGAGGGTGGGTTGGGACAAACAGCATTTAAATTTTACAGAACACACTGTAACACACTCTGTATTGACACACAGCCGGCTCCTCGAGGATAATAAATATTACACCCCCTACAGAAATTTCTATAGATTCAAATTGCTTGTTCAATAACATCCTGGAGGAGTGTTTTCAGAATTTACTGTTGTGTATGGACTGAACAAACTGATCCAAACACGTCCAATAGGAGTTATTTAAAGAGCCTCCTCCAGATCTTTTGTCATGTTGCAACAGAGACATTTATATCTCTAATGTATCTGAAACACACATATCCACCTATGATGAAAAATGCCCAACCGTAGGTTACATCAACGCAGTCGTACATTACGTTCCCACCGCTGCATCAATACCAATTTGAAATAACTAGATTTTGCCGACCGCTGCTGGCAACAACTGTGAGCATAAAGTAAATCTGCATCCTCGTTCATGATCGTCGCCTTGATTAATGACACGCTAAAGATTCAATTCTTAGTAATTTAAGGTTGCTGGCAATGATCCTGGACCATCATTTTACACACACTGCAAAAAGAGCAAATTAATCAATAAGGAAATAAATCTTAAATTAACAGAATCCTATTAACAAGATTCTGTTAATTTACAATTAAGCGAATCCCATTATCAATTCCCCCCATTCACTTGCCTCTGTGTCCAGGGCAGAAAACGATTTCACCTCTATGATGGTAAGCCCTTACACTCAGTGTTATTGCACTCAGGAGGACTTGCACAGCGCGGGAAAAAATATATAGTGCAGCCATTAATTTGCCATCTCCAGAAAAGGGCATCAGTGATCTGTGAAATCACTTTGTTCGTTTGAGATGGTTGCACTTTCTGTTCATTTACGTCTGATAATGACTTAGATTATGTGAATCTCCCTGTCTGCCTGTCTCTTTTTTGGCATCTGCAGTATGTCAGACTGGAACATTCCCGTGCCCTCGCTGTCTGTCTAACTCTACTCCTGACAAAAGCTTAAACAGCCTCAGCTTTAAAGTAATCAAAAGAACATATTGGAGAATGGGAGCCGAGACACTCCCCCTGTTGAATGAGCCTCAGTTTTGTTTGCTGTGATCCATGAAATAATCTGTCAATGGAATAGGAAACGTGAAGCACTCCCATCGATTCTATTTTTTATTGTCAGTGTTCAGTTCTGCTCATGTGGTTTTATTGCACCATGGGAAGTCTCTGGCGCTGCTCTGCCATCTATTGTTTCTCAACTTCTGTTCTGTGTGGGAAGCTGTAGATTCCCGTACAGTAGCTACTCTCCTTACTGCAGGGTTCGAGTTTAGCAGTCGCAGACCTGTTTTTTTTGGCAAAAGCGGCGGCAAAAGCGCAGATGCTACCTGGGCTTGAAATTATAATTAGTAAAATGTAATTACACTTTTACACCATCAAACCCACTAGTGCTCATAAAATGATGCCAATATATTGTATGAAACCAGCAGAAATATGATGCTATAAGCAGTTTAATCAGACTGCTTGTTAACAAGCTGTTCGCCGTGTCCTCATGTTTGGACTCAGTCCTCACTTCCAGTCACCAAAACTGAACAAAACCGCACTGCAGGTTCTCTTAAAGCTGCACTCATCAGTATTTTTGGATCAAACAACAATGTTTTAATTGTGTCACTACACTAAATATTAACATAGCACTAAAACATATGACATTATAACTTATATTTTTACAGATTAAAATACAAACTGGTCTTTAACATGTACATATTATCCAGTATGTATGCATATCTTCCATGTAACCACCCACTTCCCGTGCATCCATTCGCTATTTATTTTGTTACTCTATTTGTATTTGTTTACAATCTACAGGGCACTTGACCTGGAAACAGACATCAAATATTTTATATATTGTTGCTATGTGTTGCTTTATCTACTGTATACATACACAGCATGTTTTTTTCCACCTACTTGTGCATACATAGTAGTTCTATGTTCATTTATATCTTTACTTGATCAGCAATCCTTAATCTGTATCCTGTAAATTATTGTTAATTATTATTTTAACTGTGTGCAGCATTGACAGCAACTTTTCTTTTTTGTGTAAATACTTGGCCAACAAAGCTGATTCTGATTCTACTGAGCTGCAGTGGTGCAACTCTGCAGTTTCACGCGAACTCTGCTCAGCATGTGCCAGCATCAAACGAACAAAGTTAGAGACCAAAATTTAGCTGCTAAAGGAGAACATATTTCCCTCAGGGGTGTGTGAGAACAAAACTGAGCTAAAAGTTATCAATAGACTTCAAAAAATCTTACTGTTCCTTTGTTTTGCATCTGTCTTTTCTGTGTATTTTTCATTCTTTGTGAAGCAAATTGTATTGCAGCTTAAAAGGAAAAACAAAAATAAAACACAAATAAAATCTTGCCAGGTCCAAATTAGTCAGTTGCAACTATTTCACTCGAATTATGTAAGAAAGTAATAAATGGTAGACTTTTATGGTTAAATTTAGACTTAATGACAAGTTATGAAAGTCTGAAATACAGTTTTTTAAAGTAGCAGCTTTTAGTTAAGGCAGGCGTGACCCCTTAGGATTCCTTGGAGGACATTTACAGTGAGAGCAGTATCCCACAAGATAACGTCTACTTTTAATTAAGTGAAAGATTTGCACTTCCTCCATCAGTTCTACACCCTTAATGTCATCAGTAGTTCCACTTCACTGCCAGCTGAGGCAGACACTTTTCATCCCATTTCAGCTAATTGAAAAGAAATAAAAATTATTTCATTCTGTTGATTCCAAACATCAGTGAGCTCCCCAGGGACAGAAAACAGCTAAGGCATAAATAGTCAGAAAGCTTCTTCCAAGCACAGACACACTTTTTCCAGTGTCGAAATCCAACTCTGAAAGCATATTTTTACTCTTAAGCACACATGTAATCTAGCAGCAGTGGTGCTCACTTTCATGTCGAAACTGCAGCACAAAAGGTCACACCTGTAGCACGGCGAGTCTCCATCCTCGGTCCCTCTGAGTACCACTTATGTAGATCTTTTCCTCTCCTCCCTCGCCACTTCCCCAGCAAGACGTATGATGGGAGAGGGATGAAAAGCGGGAGGGGAGAGGAGGAGGCGAGGGAAAATGGAGGCCATTTGGGACAGTTTATTTGCTACTCCATCATCAAAAATGGACGTGCGCTATTGATGAAGTCGCCCTACCATAAGTGAACCAATGTCGTGTTCATATTCCACTTTCACTGCTGTCGGCAGGACGGCAAGACCTGACAATTAACACAGGCTGTTCAGCAGCTTTACGGAGTCTTTAAACACTAAAGTGGATTTATGTTTTTTCCCCGGCCTTCATCTGCAAATATAATTTTTAATAAGCCTAATTTCTATGAGAACTAGAATTTTGGAAGACTTGAGATTAATCTGAAGCATATAAAATAGGAAATAATCCAAATATAACTGAATTCTAAGTTCATTTTAATCCATTTGAACTTACTCTTGACTCATTTTATGTCATCTAAATTCAGTCATAACTTATCTATACTCATCTTATACTATATATATTTTAACATAAGCTTTCATTTACACTTGATCCTGATTTAATTTATTGTCACCTTCAAGAACATAATGTAATTTTGTTGTGATATGATATGCCTTCCGGTTGAAATTATGACCTTAACTCATTTTAGTTTAACTTAATCTTAATTTGGATTTAATTTATTTAATCTTGACCTAATCTTAATTTAATCGTAACTATCATTAGTGTAGTTATTCTGCAATCTCTTTATCCAATTATCAAAGCGTCATTTCACGTCTCATGAACTGGAATACAAAGGAACGTTCAACAAATGTCCCATTTTGTAAAATAACGAGCTGGGATTAAGAAATGGTGAATAAGTCGTGTGTAAGATCTGCATGCAAACTTAGTAGGTTCCTCAGCTTCTACAGCCTACAACACATCTTTAATTGCTAATTTCTCCTTACGTAAAAATTATATTATGTTAATGCAACTGTAAGCGAGCAACAGTTATCACATGACTGTAAGAGAATTAAACTCAAATGAGAAACAATCAAAAACAAGGATCTGGTTGTTTTTTGCAACCAAAAAGCTTTTAGTTGTCAAGTTGCAATGTAAAGCACACATATGTTTGAATGCATGGGCGACAAATTCAAAAATACCACAGCAGAGCCCTGCTTTTTTTTTCCTGCATGTGGATCAGAGGAAACACATCAAAATGTACACTTGGCGAAGATTTGCAGCACACAATAAAAGAATTCTTCCTTTTTTTTTTTTCAGCGCACTGTTGTTGGCTGAAGCTGAAAGAAACCCAATTAACCCGAGTTAGAGACAGAGCAACACTTCCAGCACTTCCTTCTACAACACTCGGGAGATCACTCTCTACTATTAAAGTGAATACACTCAGATGCACCACACTTTTCTAATTGAAACCTTTGGGACTGGCTTTTGAGCTTCAGAAAAAGTGTATAAATGTTAGGCAAGAGACAAAGAGCTCAAAGGATCAGAGCCCTCCGCAGTGAAAAACAATACGTAGCGGGGGTTGGGGGAGGGGGGGTGTGTCAGACACCTCCTCCACCACAAAGTCTAACAGACTTGACAGAGTTTTTGGAAAATCTGTGTTAGACTGAGACTATAGGATCCTTTGCCAGTAAATATTTCCATCCAACAAAATTGCTTCATAAAGATAACTCATACCTTGATTGCAACTTTACCCAGATGACTCAATTAAGTCACTTCAAAATAATCTCCACATCAATTATGCTATCCACACACACACACACACACACACACACACTTACACACCCTCATTCTTGCGCACACAGCATCGGGGGATAAAGCAAAAGAACATTTGTCAAATTAAGTGAAACCTGTGCTATTGATTTCTTCTAACCAAAGTAAATGAAAGAGAATTAATTAAAGGGGATTAATGGATAAATGAGAACTAGGCTGAAACATTTCCTAGGGAGCTATTAATGACCCACAGGCCAGGTGAGAGCCCCCGCTCATTTTGTCACCGCAGCATCACGAGTCAGCAGACGCCGTCCTCAGCACTGAGAGCCCCTAACTATAACTCAGGGTTGGTCCTTAACAGTAGGTGGCTGGAAATAATTAGCGCAGCGTTAACAGATGCCAAAGTTGTTTCTGTGCGTCGCATGCAACATGAATTCACATCATGTCAATTGTAGATGTAACACAGATGATTCTCATACTCGTATTATTTTATTTTGTAAAAGTACCAACAATGTGCAATGTAAAAATACTCAGTTATAGGTCGTGCTATCAGACTCTTTAGTAAAAGTACACAAGTCTTATCAGCAAAATGTAAAAAAATTATCAGAAGTGGAAGTAAGTATTCTGAGAAAAATGACCCTGTGAGTGAAATATTATTATTATATATATAATATTATTAGACTGTACAGGTCACTCACAATATTATACAGTTACATCATGAGATTGTTAATACTGATTCATGTATTTTGCACATTTGACTGTTAAAAGCACTTTGATATATACTATAAGTATTTTATATGTTGTTTGGTAGTTTAGTTCAGTGGTTCATGACCTACAGTACAGGTCGGGCTCCCTCTAAAGAGTCACTGGAAAAATCTGAGAGGTCATGAGCAGATTAATGCGGTAAGAAAGAAGAACAGCAACGTCCCACTTCACCAATTTAATTCCTGTTTTGGATACCTGGGTACCTGAGGGTTTGTTTACCCTCATCTTTGCTTTTTTTTGTAAAATATTGGATATGTGATGTCTAATATAATTTGTAAGGGGTCACAAGCCAAAAAGATTAGGAACTTCTGGTTTAATCAATAATGCACTTGTTTTTTTTTAGGTAAAACTTAATCTGAGATCTAAGATATAGTGGAGCAGTATGAAGTGGCATGAAATGGAAATACTGCAATAAAGCACAAGCACCTTGAAAGTGCACATAAATACATTATGTGATTAAATTTAGCTACTTAATTTCCACCGCTGAAAGTGACCGAGGTTAAATCGCCTTAACTGTCCCCTCTCCTTGAATGAAAAAAAAAAAAATCCCCATGTGAATCAAACAGCACTGTACATGTGCATCAAACTAAACGAGAGATTCAGTGAAATGTCTGGTCTTAGCTGAGAGCAGTTTAATGGTAGTGCAGAAACAGAAAACTATAATTATTTTATACAATGTGGCAAGGCACACAGCGCTAATAGCATATAATCTGAGCTCTCTGATTTCAAGGTTCATCCTCTAAAGGCAGGTGCTTACAGTCTCCTGGCTGTAGGATTAATTCCACTAAAACCTTTTACAACCTCCAGCTCATCTAAAAGAGAAACCTATAACGCTACAGTATGTGATTGAAGTATAGGTATTTTCAAAGATGTCCCGCATGTGTTTTTATTAAACTTTGAAAGTATCAGATAACTCGTCAGAAATTCAGACTTCTTAATGGAGGAGCCTGCTGGTTTGTTAAAGCCCTCTGAGAGTCTAAAACCTTGTAAGCCTTCTATATGAGTCAAATATCCTACCAGATTCTCCAGAATACAAGCCTTTGATTGGCCTTTGTTAGTGTTCACATCCAGCACACAGATCAATGTTTATTGTAGCAGCGGCTTTAGAGCAGAGCGTCCAAACAAGCACGAGAGAAAAATCCCAGGATCACTTAATAAAGCTGTCAAATTTCAGATTTGTTGCAGCTATGCTTTGAAATATATTAAGCTCACTAACTTCGAAAAGTTGTGAGACTCTCAAAAAGTCCCTTCCTAAAGTTAGTGAAGGAGCACTTATTGCGGTCACGTTTTAAATATCAAGATTTCATCAGCTATTATATCCTATTATTATAAGAAATGTTTGATTTTTGAGAACAGTAAAGTTTGTTCAAACACTGTGGTGAACCTTGAAAGTGACAAGTGTTACGGGTTTCATATTTTCACAAGTTACCAGCTGTCTGAAAACGCCTGCGTGCCGGGTTTACACTCTGTCTCTGTACTGTAAATCATTTCCCGTTTAAAAAAGAAGGGAAAAAAAAATCAATGAGAGACTTCAGGAAACTGAGCTTGAGATCCATTGCTCCGGCACAACTAGATCAAGTTGTCAACTTGTTATATTTAAAGCAGCGGATGTGGAGACCTTGAGGTGTTGGACAGATTTTGTTAAACATGTTTGCTTTCTGATTTCTAACTGAGGTTAGGTAAACTTAAGCTAAACCTCAAGTTAATCTTGGTTTAGCTGACTGTAAATATTTAAAAAAGCAAATTGTGGTCTCACTGTTTCGTTAAAGTTAAAACAATTCAAATATTAAGCACTAATTAATGAGCTTTAGAGGTTGTTACCATTTTCTACTGGGGTTGTGGTGCTATTATATACTGTACTATCAGTCATCTTATTTCTCATTACTGTATTATTCTATTCAGGCTATTGTATGACCCTTCCTGATATTTCCCTTATGGTTGACTTGGCAGTGACTTGGTAATCACAAGGTAGCCACACCCTAAAGCATACACTGCTTCATCATCTATTTTTCTCTAAATGTGGCCATAATTTACAAAATGAACACGAAAAAGCTTGAAACTAGCGATTGAGGCCATAAAGTCATTATTAAAATGCTTACTGAGGGAATAAATCAAGAGAAGTAGGGTCATTTTCTCATAGACTATCAGTCTTCTCACAACCAGTGAAATCACCCCCCTGTTGGCCATTAGAGAGAATGCAGCTTTAAAGCACTTTTGCATTGGCTTCACTTTAACACTAAGGACAAGACCTTTTTGGTGTCCTCTGCAGCAGTTTGTATGTTAAAAACAGTTAACTTTCTGCTGGTGGACATGATTTTTTGGACACATTTTCTGAAACCTGCAGCATTATTTCCTTTTGTTTCTCCTCTCTAACTCTAAATTGAAAAGAGCCAAATCCCTGAACTGGTTTATCAAACAAATTAAGAAATGAGTGTATTATAAAAGAAATTTAAAAGAAAAGTTCCTGGGGTGATGCTGCTGTAATACTCTGTACTATCAGTCATTTACTTGTCATTACTGCTTTTTTCCCCCCATTCAGGCTACAGTACAATCCTGTTTAATATTCCCCTCATTGTCTGAAATCTTGAAGTTATTAGCCCACTGTGGAATAGCTACTGTCAATAGCTCTGTCAAATTTCCAATTGTCAGTGCACACCAAATTACAGTGATAAGGGAAAAAGAACATTGGGAAGGGGAAGGAGAGGGGAATGTGTGCCACATTTCAGTGGGAATTAAGTGGCTCAGGACAGTGTAGAGATTAACTGTCTCACTTGGCACTCAGGCAGATAGTTCTCGGGTGTTCCCCTGCTTTCAATTTGTCACCCAAAATGCAAGACGCTCCTCTCACGCTTGTTGCATTTCCATAAATTTACAATTCATTTGCGCATGCCGATTTTGACGTAAGCACTCAGACAGCAGTGCTTTAACCGGTCATTATTTATTTGTTCTCATTCGTGTGATTTAAAGGTCGGACCAGAGGGTAATTAGGCTGAGTCAGCTCCCAGTCATGCCGATAGTGAGAAGGCCCATTGATTTACAGTAGATAACCATCTTTAAGAGAGAGGCGGAGGCAGCAGAGCGGTTTGTGTCCTCTGATATTCTTCCTCCTCCTCTTCTCATGCTATGATAGCAAAGTGCAACATGTCTTCATTTGAATGTTTTATTAATTGCTAAATTCAATCAAGATCCAAGTGGAAAAAAAGGTCTTAAGGCAAGCATGTTTTTCCTCGATTGTCACATGTACATCAGTGAAAAATGTGCCAGTTAAATAAAATTTACTTCTACCTATGATGCATTATGTGCAGTGTATCATCCATTGAATCATTTTTTGTGGTTGACGGAACAATCACCAATTTGTTAATTTGGGAGCTGTTCTGGAAACTTTTGATATTACATGATTTTTATCAGCCAGCGCAGTTTGCTCGGTTGTCATGGAACTGTAGATGCTCAAATTGATATTTTTAATGAGCACTGAACTTTGAGGTCTTCCCGTCCACGTTGGCATAAAATACTAATTGGTGTGATAATACTGTTCCATCAACTGTTGTTTCCAGGGTCAGGAATGGACTCGGAAAGCGAACCCATGTTGGAGCCAACGTGTACAACAAATCCGGGCCTGATAATCAGACTGCATTTTCATTTTGTTCTTTTTAATTCGTTCTATTATATTTGAATTGCTGAACAAATTGGGACATGTTAAAAAGAGTGGGTCCTCGAAGAGCTAGGAAAAAATAAAAATTAAAATTAAAATATCTATCCGTCAGCTTATTAAGGTCATGTGACGTCATCTTGTTGTCCGAACTCAAAGGCATTTTAGAGAAAGAGTACTTTGAGCCTGACGCATGTTTTCAATATACAGTTAATCTCCAACCTATTGTGGTGTGGTTGCTTTTCCAGCGTTCAGCAGTACCTTCATATAATTGCCAGTGTCCAAACCTCACGGATGGTTCCACTGTTGGCTCTCCACTCTATGAAACAGCTAGAGATACTTTTCTGCTCTATTGTATCAAGGTGGGATCCATCCAAGAAACACTTATTCCCACTCACCCACTCTTGGAGTTGAAAGCGCGGTTGGAAGTGAGGATACAACAGGGAATAGCTAAAAATATGTGTGTCTCTGAGTGAGTGTGTGTGTGTGTGTGCTCGTGTGTTTCTAAGAACGTGTGTGTGGGAATTCAACACTTTCTGCTGATTGCATTTAGGCGACAGTTAGTGACTGTGTTTCAGCCCCAGGAGGAAAAATAATTGTTTGAAGTTAATTTTTTTAAAATTTAGAAGTTTGAAATGAAGTGACGTCAAAGCATTGCAAACCCATTGTTTCTGAAATGCTTCTCAACGGGGTGTAAGGGTTGGAAAACAACCATTTGGCAGTGCAACCTGGGTGAAACTGCGAATCCTGTTTTTCTTTGAATGGAAAGCTCCCTCTCTGCTTTTTAGAAGACACTAAAGTTTGAAATCAGCTCATCCTCTGAGCCAAGAGGATTTCCTGTCAGTGACCATAGTTGGATTTCCTGGTGATGCCATTTTGGGTATGTGTGTATGCAGACAGGGGCAGCAGTGGAGGAAGTTAAAGAGGAGTCGTAGTGCAGTAAACTGCAGTGAGAAGTAAAATGTTCAATATCCCAAGAGGGAACATCCCTTTCAGCACACAGTACATAATTATATGCATCCAGTGATTTATAAGCACACAGGCTCCCTGGGCTTCAGATAGGTGTATAAATTGGCCACTTGGACTATCACTTACCCATTTGCAAGCACAGAAATTGAACTGTGCCGACTGGGCCGGTGCCCATGGGCCTCCAGCTGTATGGTTTTCAAATTAATACACCGACTGTGTGGTTGACTCCTGCTGAGAAACTCCCATCCACAAAGAAGGAATCAATGGGATGCCAAGTACCGCACCCTAATTAGCTACTCATTTTTTCTAATCCAGAGAGGTTTGAAGCACACGTTGGCCGGTCACAAATTGCGTGGGAGATTGCTTGTTTTCCAAATTGGGACGTATAAATATTTAACTAACAACCTAGATGACTCAGGAGTGTCTCGTCTCCTTGTCTTAAAAATGTGTTGGATATTTTAGCATGGAGAAAGGTGAGAAAAAAAAAACAGCTGTTGGGAGGTAACAGTTCACTGTGTTACTGTGTAAGCAAGAACAGCGCTTTGGTGATCAATAAGTGCGGGATCAGGTGTGTGGAGCTTCGGCGTGCCACTCTGAGACAGCTGCCACTTAGCAGTAATTCTGATGTAATTCTGACCGATGGCTGCAGGTGGAGAACGCATTATTTTGTTTTGATTGTTCTGAGAGGGGAAAAAGAAACTCAGATGTAAGACAGTCGGTGATCTACACGTGCACACAATCTCTCTGGATAGCTCCCTGCAGCTAATGTTACTTATTAAATCCTGTTCTGACACAGTCAAACTTTGTCTTTGTGGACTGCAGACATCTAATACTATAGATTTCTGCACTAAACACTCAGCAGTGTGCCGCAAATGTTGGGAGTTTCATTCAGTCTGCCAGAATTAATGTTTGGGGATCCGTGTGTTCTGAATCCATCCTGCTCACTTGGTCTGGGACACTGAAGGAATCAGGTCATTTTGCATCACATGCATGAATGAACTAACTCGCACTGTCCAGATTAGTGTTTTATTCTACTACCTGTGCACTGCAGCTGCCATTACACTCTGCTATTTCCTGTGTCACGCCAGCTTAAACTGTCGGTTATCTATCGACATGTGCCATGAAAAACTGTGGAAGAAAAAGCAAGGCACTCTGGTCCTCTGAAGAGATGCTGACCTCCACCATTGCTTGAAGTATGAGGTGACTTATTTAAAAATGACTTTTATTCTTATTTGCTAAGTGTCACTATGTCCTGACAGCAGTATAAGTGTCAGATAATAGAAAGATAATGTGATAAAAATAAGCTTCTCTGGCTCCATCTGCTGCCTTTAAGGACATTTGACAAAAATCCACCACGCCCACATCAAAACAACCAATCAGAACAGAGTATCTGATGAAGCATCGGTCACTGCTCCTGCACGAGCTTTTGATGAGGCACGAACAAACAACAACAAAGGAACAACCAAGCAAAGAAAAAACAACAGTTTACATGAAAAACATGTAAACTGAAGAAGAGCAATGAAGAAAAGCAAGTTAAAAAAGAGCTGACTGAGTGTGGAGCAATTAAACACTGCAGGTTTCAAACAAAACAAAAAAAAAATCCACTTTACAAATGTATTATGAGGAAGTAAATGCTTTTAACAGGTTTATTAGGCTTCAAACTAAACACACACACACACACACACACACACACACACACACACACACAATGCATTTTAGTGAGTAAAACTGAATCTAAACATCACTTTTGATTTTTGTTTCTAACTTCATGAGGTACCTTTAACTCTAAAAAAACAGGACCAGTCTAATTTGCGAATAGTTCTTTGTCTTTTTTGCAGCTGTAAGTGATGAATACATTCATGCACAAAAATTGTGTGTTACTTTAACCTTGGGCACTGAAGCCCAGTACAGCTGGAGGCCTCATTTTGGAGGGTTGGTACTGTACACTGCACATAGTATTGGCCTGCAGTCAAGAATATATGCTGTGTCTGTGATATTACAGGAGATGGGATAATATTCACTTGATGCATAATTCTCAACCATGCACAGACACACTTTTTTTTCAAGAATTAACATTGTTTGTGAATGCACCAGTAATGTCTCATCTAAATGGTTAGAGATGTTTTTTTTAATGTGTGCAGATGTTTTTGTCTTCATAACTTAATAAGAATAAAATAAATAATAATGAATAAGCAATTAATATCTGCTGTATGGACCCACTATAAGTACCTATTTTTCAGTGTTGGCATATTCGATAAATTCAGTTTCATTCTGTATAAAACATGAGATGAAATTGTAACGGTTACAACTAGGAGACGTTCCCACAGTCAATTAGGCTCAATGACATTTGGAAGAAAAATAAAAGTCTTCTGGCATAATGGAATTTTCATGTATTGTCATCATGCTGTCATGAGCTTTTCATCATCAGGCTATTAAATTGATTTAATATTTGATCAAACAACATGCATGGAGCACAACATTTAGACAACATAATATATGCTCTTTGATGAAAGACACGTCATGTGACGGCATGAAGAGCTTTAAAGTCATTTTTTTTTCTTTCTCAAAGATATTTCTGTTTTCCACTTTTGGATTTCTGAAAGAGAACCAAAAAAACATCATAATGAGACCAAAATGTTGCAGTGTCCTATCATTATTTTGACACAGCAGAACTAGCATTGCCAGCATCCCACTGTGAGAGCCGAGCAGTTTGCCAAAACACAGCGATGACTGACGAGCTTACAATGGAGGCTTGATTTGTGTCCCCCGAAGAATGCAACATGCCAGGACACCATCCTGCAGTAAACACTTGTACAATGTCATCACACAGCACATGAATACATCTATCACAACCACTCATCAGTCCAGAAGACTAACAACAACGTTTCTTCAGGGTCTGCAGGGTCAGAAGTGAATAAAATAAAAGAACAGAATTCACTGTTTTATTCAGCAGTGGAAATTTGAAGTACAACTCTGCATCTTTTTTAACATTATTCTGTGTTGAAATTAGTAGAAGTACTTTAAAAGTCTCATGTAATCTCCATTTTTCATTTCATATTAATTTTTAACATCATGTGTTTATTAGAGACTGATCATATATCGGAAAAAACACTCTTCTTCTCTTCTCCTTTCAAGGTTGACATGACATGAAAACTTTCTTTTTTTTTTCCTTCTTACAAACCCATAATATGTAATTCTAGATGCAGTCATTAGGATTCTCTTTCAAATTTTATCCATGTAGCTCGCACATTAATACCCTGTTTATCACCAGAGAAGAGGTTTGAAAGTTTGTTTTCAACATCAAGCTAATTCTGCAGAGAGATCCTTTGCCTTTTTTTTTTTACCCCACTTTATTTATTTATGACATTGTTGGTGAAAAGCCTTGCTCTTGCCTCCGCTCAAGTCTTTGATATAATCGCGGAGATATTCCACATGTAGCGTGCATGCGCAGAGTTTAGATCTCAAAAGCATTTTATGATAAACTGTTTACAATTTTGGATAGCTCATTAGATGTAGATTGTGTCAGGGAGTGATTAATTATGCCAGACTGTAAGACTTCTGTTTGTGTCAAGTTGATGTATATTCTGTTTTTTTTTCTTAATGAACAGAAGAATTGCAAGCTACGCACTCGCATCAACAACTGTGATTATATCTCATCTCGGGGCTGGCACCATTTCTGTAGAGTACAGATCATTTTCTAGTCTGTGTACCCACACACAGTGGAGTCATCCTTAATTTTCAACTTTGAAGGAAAGCATTATGGATATAAGGAACAAATGTATAGGGACGACGCAGCATAAACTCCAGCCCAGAAGCATTAGTAACTCTAAATAATAACCAATGTAGACTGAGGCATTGGCGCTTGTAGTTTTGGGAAATACAATTATTTGCAAGTTAGCTGATAAGCTCAATACCACTGCAACAACACTGCAATAACATCTGCACAGTAAATATGAAGCCCGAACTCGTGGCCGGTTAGCTTATCTTAGCTTATCACACAGAGTGGAAACCTGACTGGCACCAGCATCTGTGGAGATCACCAATTGTTGCATCTTGTACGTTTAATTTTCACCCTTTGGTTGCTGTACAGATTTAGCAAAGAAATTGTTTGAATTATGTGTTAATTAATTAGAGCTTTAGACGTGCAGGTAAATGGATTTTGTTATCAGACATAAGTATTTTTTTCCCAAATGCTGTCTGTAATGATCTGCTGTATACTATTTATACCATGGCCATGCAAAATATTTGTTTGTGTTGAGCGCCTGGCAGATATTATATCCATTAAAATGATATAATGACCCCTTAAACCTATATGAAAGATTTCAAACAAACTGCATGATGAGTTAAACAAAGTCTTTTTTCTTTATGACAGTACTGTAAGTGGTGGTGGTATGATGCATTGTAAAGAGTTCTTATATAGGAAATAAGGCCTCCAATCATATTTTGTCTTCTGCTTTTACCTTTTTAATTGTTTTGTTATTCCAGATATATCATCTTGAGTGTCCCAATTAAAAAAAAAAATTGGAGACTGAAAAGTCAGATTTCTGGTGGAGCAACTGCCGTAATGTGCATTACATGACATAAGTCCTCTTCACGAATAATTTGAACCTTTAAAAAAACCTGAGCAAAAAGGAGTTTTAATTGCCACGTGGTTTAAATTTTCTGATATAGGAGATGTGCAACACTACACTGACTTTGCACAGTCATTAGTTATAGGTTGTGCTCATTAAGAATTTAATTTGTTGCCGTTGTGTTTTGTAGTCAGTGAGCAGGCTCTGCCAGTAAGCCAAGTTATTGATGAGGCAGTGCCAGGTGGATCCCTGAGGACAGACAGGTAGAGCTGTGCCCAGTGTTATTAAAAGAGCAATGCAGCATGCAAACAGTAAAAAAAAAAACAACTCCAATTTTAATACGGCTCATACTGCTGTTCCCACCACTACCACCAGAAAGAAGACACATTTTTATGGTTATTGAATGCATTTAAAGTGATCAAGTTATAGACTATCTGGGAAATACCAGTGAGAAAAGAAAGGGTATAATAACAGTTTAAGTAGAACAAATAAGTCTGAATGATCTAACTACAATAGATTAACCTGTCAATTTGATATTAACTGATTTTTTACAGAGACAAGTCAGGGAATTAGTTGTAAACTGGCAAACCATGTTCTGCTCATAAAGGGACCTCTCTAAGAATCCAAGCAGAAACAGGGATTGAGCTACTTAATATTTAATAAGAGGAAACAGGTTAGATGCCCAAAACAACAGAGCTATTGTGATCCTGTACTCTTTTTGAACTTCATCTATAGGCATGTTAGTTTCCCCTTGAATACTGGCAAAGCCTTCCTTATGATGTATCATGCAGTAATGCAAAGTATGCTTGCAGGATGCTGAAATTTTCTTGATCCAAGGGAAGTATTTTTGCATATCTAACAAATGTAAAGAAGCAAGAATGTGAGCAAAGTCTGTCTTACTTCGTGTAACTCAGTATGCATGCTGATTACTGTCATATTTACATGCAGGAGATAGTAATACCATGATAATGCAACAACAACTTAATGCACCAAGACTACAAAGAACAGCATTGCACTTACATGAAAGCAAAGCCCTCTCACCTCCTGAAGCTAGCTAAACCAGCGATGAGTGTGTCTGTAGAGTAGCTGAAGGCGTTAAGCTGCTTAGATCCAATTATGTTACAGAATATTATATGAATATGTAGGAAAAAAATGGGAATGCATATGTGGATGTTTCTATTTCACCAATGAGGGGATCAACAGCCAGTGCGCACAAGTAAGCAGCTACGTGAAATTTTCATTCAAACAACTGAGTGGATGTGGGACGTAACTTTCGATAAATATCAGTGTCAAATTGTGTTTCGCCATAGATTTGTGTGACTTCAACCCCAACCCTATATCTGTATTTAACCCGGATCTCACCCTAACCCTCATGCCTTGCTCCAACCACGAACTTTCATCCCAGCAGCATCCGTTGAAACTGTCTAAAAAAGCTGCGCAGGGTTGAATCTGAGTGCAGCTTGGATGAGAGACTGCAGGAAAAAAGTATATGTAATAGGCTCACTCTTTCTTTGCCCAGGGTCTAACTGGCACCTTCTAAATAGCTTTTATGGGAAATTTTTTTTTACCAATGAAAGAGTGTAATATTGATTTTTACTCGTGCCTGTGCACCACAACAGGCATCATTGGAATGTACAGATGGGTGGCAAATTAAAGGAAAAAACCTGAATGTTTGACCCCCACAGTGAGGGGAAATGGTGGCTAATGTTATGCATTTTGCATTTTGCTGACTTGATTTGAGTCCACTTGTCTCCTCGCTGCGAATCAATGCAAAGTTGTCCCAAGTGATTGCCTTTATCCGATGATGAAACATATCATATATGTGAGAATGCTCACTGAAAGAGTATGAAAATTATGTGAATCATATGCTTCACAGTCACCAGATTTCAACATAATTGAACACCGATGGGAGATTTTCCACCACCATCATCAAAATACCAAATGAGGGAATATCTTTTGGAAGAATCATCCCTCCAGTGTATTTTTTAGACTTGTCAAGGAGCATTGAAACTGTTCTGGCAGCACATTGTCACCCAACACCTTATCGGGGTACTTTATATTGGTTTTTACTTTAATTTGTCACCCATTTGTAGTTCAGATATATTCTGACCATAAGCAGGACTAGGAACTAGTATTCATTGGAGAAACAGAATTTGATTATTACAGTTATTTCTACCAAAAAGCGTATACTGTACTGCAAAAAGCATGAAATTTTTGCATAAAAGTGCCAGCAGAGTGTGAAAGGAGAGTGGCTGACATGTTCACCTATATGAATATAATGTTAGTCCTCTGTCTGAACTAACACAATGCTCTATACATCAAGCGTCTTCTCGATTTTAATTTTTTTCAGAAAATTGCCAGTGACACGTACTTGTAATTTATTTTTCAGTTTCAGATAAAAGTAAATTGACTCGGTCTGGTCTTAGGGAAGCAGTGATGTATGGCGCGAGGAGAGTACAGTGTAAGACACGCATCCAGACAATAAAACTAAAATGTGTGACAGCCTGAGGTTGCCAGGCAGATCATTTGAAACCCTGTGTCATAATGGCAAAGGGCCGCCAATAGTTCTCAGCTTTGACCTTGCACCAGATGAGTGCCTTACCCGTGGCGCGGATGTGGATACAAGGTCAGTGACGTCAGCCAGGGCTAAGCACAACAGGGATTCAGAGGTCAGAAAAAAAACAGTGATTTTATATATATATATATATATATATATATTTTTTTTTTTTTTTATAAACCTCGAAGCTGCGTTTTTTCTCCATTGCTGGTCAGGTGCCATGTGTGAGAATGTGAAACAGGGGCAACATTTCGCAGTATATTTTGTGGGATAAACAGCTTTGAAGCTTAAGTCATAATCCAAACTTCACTGTTGACGGCGAGACATGTGGTGACTGTGCATGGACGAAGATGATTGTTTTCAATTTACTTTCATACCATCTTTCAAGAGGTGCACTCCAGATTTTATGGGTAGCTACTGATGTGTGTTTAGGAATTATTTGGCTAATTAGAGCTAGAGATAACACAACTGTGCCAAAGATGGATCCCTGAGGCAAACTGTTGGCTAATTTGAGACAGCGAAGACGCAGAGCAGTCTAGACCAGCAGAAGAGGGAAAACTGTTGAAAGCAGAAGCAGTTCCCCTACAGCTTCTTCTGTTTTCTGCTCTCGTTTTTTAAAAAAAATGGTATTACCAATAGCATCAGAGATTGAGGAGAGTCATGGGAACAAGAGTCATAAAAACGAGTGCCTGAAAGTCTTTGGAAACAATTCTGTCAACCGGTAAATAACCAGAAAGCAAAGGAAAAAAGACGACGTTCGGGGATTCTGGTGCAGCTCAACGATTTCTTTTTAATACCGAGAGATGAATTAGGTTAGTATTCTCTACATCACACAAAATGTCAGCATATCATGATTTATGCAGTACTTGGATATAGCTGACATTAAGAAGACATTATACCATGTACTTTAAGAACTACACGATCCTCCAGGAATTTCACAGGTCATTGAATTGGCTGGATCTGAGCATTTTTAACTAAAGTGGCACTGGTGTCTAATAAGAATGAATATGAATAGGCAACATCGATAATACAATGACAGCCGCCTGAATTAAAAATGACACACATGTAATTGATATATCATGCCATCTGTAAATGACTGGTGTATAAAACAATGCTATTCATTCGGAGACATTTGTTGATGGCATGATTGTAATTTGTAATCAGGCACGTTCAGATGATTTTCACCCGTCTCTGTCACTGAAAATTGTATCGACAAGAAGAGAAACGATGGTGTGACTGTGGACGAGAAGCATCATTTAACACAGCCTCAGGCGCAGTTTTCTCTTCTCTTCCAGTGAGATGCCTCTTCTGCAACTCTGACTGCTTGCTGTTTCATTATGATGAGGCTATGGGCTAAACGTAGCCAAGCAAATCAAATATCCTGGAAGCACATACTAAATAAATCATTTTATTCATTCCATTAGTTGGTGGATGTGCCTCCCTTGTAAACCATCTTGTGGACCACGCTGACAAACAAAAAGCTGTTGTGCCTCTGCCTGCCATCGCCGCTGCTGAGATCAAGACAAAAACACATTGAGCTCCGCTTCGCCAAATTGCAACTGTTCCATCCATTTAGGTTTCATGCCTTTCCTGGCATGCCATGCCCATGGTCAGTATATGTTCCCTTTGTGTCTCTGTAATTCGTCACACTTCACGGCCAAGCAGAGGTGACACCCTCTTTAGCTGAGGGTCACCTATAAAGAGGTCCAGCAGCAGATGTTCCAGGTGACACGCCAAGTCTGGCAGCAGATGGTAAGCACTGTTGTGTTTGGCTCGAAGCATAGACACTGAAGGCCCTGGCTGTCTTCTTCTGGAGGCTGAGAGACCTGCGAGTGCAAGAGACAGGTAGGAGGGGAGAGCCGCTCGGGCCGTAGTCTGTCGTCTTTGTCTACTTCTGCTCTCAAGCAGCAATCTGCAGACTTTTGGGCCTTTTGGATAAAGTAGCTTGCAAAAAATATAATGTAGCAAATTTTGACAGATGTTGTTTGGTGTGTCGGACACATAACAATTAAATATAGGTATGGAACTGGGACTTAGTGTTTAAATACTCAGACATGGATCAGAGCCCAGAAAATTTGATTGGGATATCTCTATTAATAACAAACATGCATTTGAAGGACAGGAATGGGAGATGGGCATAGCGCGATTCCCATAATCTGCACCATATACATCTTATAAAAAATATAATATAAAACACTCACTGGTGGTATGCCAGAGTAATTTCCAGCTGGAAATGGGTCTTCACTCTGCTCCCAGTATCAGTGTTAATCACCACCTTAGCTGGGAAAAACAGCAAAACATATGGCTGATATCATCCCCAGGGATTGAGCACACACCGTTTTTTATTTTTTGATGTCACTGCAACAACTGTCAGCTGATGGTAGAGACTAAAAAGTGGAAACAGAGGGAGAAAAACTTGCCTTTAAGCAGCTTCTTCCCCTGTACAAGAGAAAAGTAAGAGGAGAATGATGCCACGCCTCTGTGATGAGACCTTGTGTGACGGTGGACTGAGGCAGAATCATCACCAATTGGCTGTGCAGGAGCCCTGTTGTGCTCCTAGCACAGTTAGGGCACAAGGGAATATAGAGGACAATAATGGAAATAGAGGGAAAAATTACTCACCTTGTGCTGCATCCTCCTCAGTTTGGGAACAGTAACAAGAGTAAATGGCACATGTCAGTTTCAAACTCAGTCAATCACAAGTGACCTGAGCGGCGATTGTGGAGAAAAAAACTCGGCCACAGTTAAGTGCAAGAGCATATGTGTTGTCAGGGTCCATTTGCTGTAACAACTGATGCTGACGACAGTATTTTCTTGTTGTTTATCTGCTTGCGAATAAAACATTCACATGTTTTTACTAGGGAAGCCCTGAGAGGCCAAATAAACACATAAATAAATAAATTAAATTAAAAATATAGCCAAGATTTCCTTCTTGTAATTTCAGCCGTTAAAGAAAAACCACTGAGGGGCAGGTAAAAAAAAAAGAAAAAATATTTTTTGCTGTAATACTAATTTTGCCACAAAATACCAAAAAAAGCAAAAGTTCATCACTAATCCATGCTCTAGCATTCATGTTTTCTTCCAGGTGAGTGTTAAATTTAACTTACTTGATTTGATAAAATGATGGACTCTTTTTTTGAAGATTATTTTCTGGGCCACTGATTGTGATAGTTAAACTGAGGTAAGACAGAGAGAGGGGATGACATGAAGGCGAGGGTCGAGGGCTGGAAGGACAAAGCTTCAATGGCATGCACTCTACATAGTAAACTACCAGGAACGACATTCATTCATTACTGACATGTAGAAGTCTGTAGTATGTAGTTTTATTTTCATTGTGAGAATATATTAACACATATGCTGCCCAGTGGTAGGAGAAACACTGCCGATGTAACAGTAATGTTACATAACTTGCTAACACACAAAACAATATGTACCTTGTGTTTATTTTAGTCCTATTTAGAATATGGATGGAATATGGAATATATGGATATTTTTGCACTTCAGCCTCAAAAGTTAGTTTTACAATAAGAAACACAGATAAAAACTTTTTTTTGTCTCTCAAGGTTTCTGTAATTTATGTGGAATACAGTGAATAACAATTCAGAGCATCTAGACTTTTCAGTGGTTTCTTTATCATCACTTTTATAAGGTTGAAGGTGGACGTATTCAGTCATTGTGTAGAAACCTTCTGTTGACGGTGCTTATTGAAACGTTTATGTGAAAACAGTACTGCCAGTTATTAGTTGCAGGGTTTATAATACTCATTAGAGACACAGAGAGACTGAGTACAAACATAGAAAACACTACGTCTGTGCTGGAGAGGTTTTATTTTGCTTTGTTGTTGAAATTCAAATTATGGTCCTGCTCCGAACACTTCAGTCCTCATGTTGTGACACCCGTCCTTCAAGCCTGGATGGTGTATTGACACAGAGGGTTACTGTGACACAGTAAGGTTCATGTAGACAATCTCACCATCTTTTTTTTTCCATTTGAATTTTAATTGGATTTTGTTAACAGCACCAAGACTTATTTATCACAGATATAATTACACAGTCCATCACATTATCCACTATCTATCTTGAATAATGGAAAAAAGTTCAAGGACATCAACTCAAAATGAGAACCAAGAGGCAGCCTTTCTTCTTTTCTTTGATATTAGCATGAGCTTCAGGTTCACTGATCACAGCACAATATGAAAGATAAATGTGACTGGAAAAAACACTCACATTTCAGCTTATCCCACTAGAGTACCTTAAAGTAAATCTTTTAATTAACCTTGCAAATTGTGATAATTGTATGCTGCCAGCATGTTCACTAGTTAAAAACTCACATTTTTAATGAAGTTTTTGCCTTCTCACTGCACATATTTTGTCTTTTGAGTTGCATATAAAAAGGGAAAATGTGACCAAAAAAGACCTATAATATATGTACTGTAGCACACAAACCTTAAAAAAATCACAAGAAGATGATAAATATAAACAGGAAACATGTAATTCTGTTACATGTAGAGGTCAAATTATAGTGAGAGACAAAAAAGAAACTAATCCTTTATTGTGAAATGCAATGTGATGTATTTTGTGAAAGTACTGCAACATCTATGTGTGTTTAAAGGAGCATATACATCTGCTAGGTGCATGATTGTAAGGAAAAAAACATGTGTTACAGCTGGAGTCACTAACATAAATGTTATCTTGTTACATTTGATTGGAGGGGGAAAAAACAACTCTTGTCTCCACATTGTAAATGCTTTACAAGGAGGATTAAACAGACAGAGGACGGAAACTGCAGCCAAGCCTGTTTGTCTGCGGTGGTGTGTGATATGGAGATACTGTAGGAAAACAGTCCGTCAAAACTGGTCCTCCCTGGTGTATTTTCATATCGTGCAGGTTGGGAAGGTTTTCTTTTATGCAGGTGTTGAATAGGCCGGGGCTTGCGCAGGTATTTGTCTACTCTCTGGCAGGGCCAAGGGATTAGAGAGACAAGCACTGTGTTGCCATGGTTTCCAGTTCAGCTCTGCCTGCCTCCAACACCAAGGATAGTTGTTCTTTGTTGGCCTTCGGTATCACACCAATCGTAAGTGGGAGAACTGAAGATAAACAAAAGCATCCTTATACAATGGAGAGGCCGGTCGTGAGTCATTATATACAGTATATCAGGCCCTTATGGCTGTCTGTGCACCAATATCTTTTATTACAAAAAAAACCCAATGTGTGACCAGAACATTTGGGCTATTCTTGTTTCTTCTTTATAAGACACCATCTGTGCTCTTCACTGAGGCCCAATGTAACCATGAAATATCTTCACTGGACTAAAAACTGAATATTAAAAGCACCTTTTGCCTAACAATTTCTCTCGGTGCGTGTCTGAAAATGTCGAATCTACCGACCGTGCCGTAACAATGCTCCTCAATGAACTGTGAACCAAAATACCTTCACCTTCTTCATCTGATGTGAGGAATGGCTTTCGTTTCTCCATGTTATTGTGAATTCAATCATTCCATCAGAAGGAGCCAGAGATCAAAACAGCAACTCTGCAATTAAGGGACAGCCTGCTCTATTTTTTGCCCCCGATGCTGCAAATTTGCCAGAGACCCAGGCTGGTGCTTCCTTTGAAAGCCAAAGTTTTTGCACGATCCTGTAAGTATGACTGGAAATGGTGAAAGACCAATCTGTTAAATCAGATCGAATTTTGGATTAGGAAAGCAGGTTTATGTGGAGCCCAAAAAAAAAAAAAAAAAAGACTAAATGAGTGCAAGTCTGAAAACTGCATGCTGACTGTGTTTGCACTACTTCTGGTTTATACACTGTACAAAATACTGTACATTCTGACCTTGTACTCATATGACAGGTTATGAACACCATGGACAATAACTTCTAAACTGTTACAAAAACTGGGGAAAATTAGAGTTTATTTCAAAGCTCTGATTTCTTTCATTTCCTATACTGTGTCTGCATTGGGCTGTTGTACTGATTGTGGCAGTGATGGCAGCAGTACAAGAGCACAGTTTCTTTCTAGAAAATCTAAAGCTAAGATTAGTAAAATTCATGCAGGAAATGGAAGACTTTAAAATCTCATAACATGTAATACCTGGTGTTTACGACACTAAATCTCTGGATTTATGTTTGCTGTGTTTTTTTGGAAGATTAGCCACGGATCATAAGTGTAACAAGATAGCATCAGTTACATGTAGAACTATGTGAGAATAATGATCGTGAACTTCAAGAGCCTGATTTTCAAGAACCAGTGGCGCATAGGAGAGTCAACAGCACAAAGCACACAGAGAGCCGTCAGTGTCTTTGTTTTTTTCACACCTGTGCAGTGCCACTGGGTGAAGGGGTTGGATTACGAGGAAAAATTTATCAGCGGGTGTGTTAGGGGTGTTTTTCTCTGTGAAGTGCCAACAGCTTTTTTTTTTAATGGAGAGGTCAGCGTTTCTTCCAACGAGAAGCTCACACACTATGTCCAGGAGGTGGAGAGTCACATGGACCAAATGAGCTGCCAAGAGCAGATGGCGTTCCTTTTTAAGTTGATTTCACATTTCTGGAGATACTGAGAGGTCTGTCACCATGTTCTCTAGTCATAATGTTGAACATCTTACAACTTTTTTCCTGAAGGCTGTTGATTTTGAGTCAGGCACTGTGGCACTCAAAATATGACACAGACCCAAAAAAAGACTCTGTTATTCATTTATTTCACACTACGCTTCCTTTGCTGCTCTCTTCTCTTACCTCCTGGCTTCCCACAGGGGAAGAGGATTCCCCTCTCCTGCTCCCGGGAGCACCTCCTTCAGTGGAACCCAAAGACAAGCCTGCAGCCTTTGCTTTCTCCTGCCTCCAGAGATCCACGGCAGGAAGTCTCTCACCTCCCCTGCAGAACAAGCTGCAGATAAAAAAGAAAAGTTATAGGAACAATTTCCTGCTTGAACACACACAATCTCTTGGATTTTTGCAAAATTTGACAAAACTTGATGACGTGCACTGCGTCTTGTATCCCCAAACACACACCCAAAATAGGCTTGTGATGTAGATACGTCGAAATTGTTAGCATTCTAATGGGAGTCCTGCTTAACCCTGTTTGGTGCATGAACAAAGTTCACTCAGTCTGCTAGCGAGGCTTGGCATGGGTCATCACACTTGCAGTGAGCCTGACTGCATTCATTACAGAGCAGACACGCCTGGAGGAGACAGCATGGACTGAGGTGAAACTGAAACTGAGCTGCTGTCAAGTTTTAAATCTGCTGTGTGGTAGAATTTTGGATTTCCCACAGATAAAGAAAAAGGCAACAAGACAACTGACAAGAAAATTGCATAGATTGTACAGGAGCCCTGTCTGGGGGAAAACACAAGCAACACCCCTCACAACTCAGAGAGAAAGTGTAGTTGCTGGTATGTATGTACTTGCTTCTTTCCCAGAGTTAGATGAAGGGATTGATACCACTCTCATGTTTGTTAGTTAAATATAATGTCATACCTACAGCTTAGCACAAAGGCCAAAAACTTTTTATGCTAAGCTAACTTGATGCTCGTTGTAGTTTTATATTGTGCTGACATGGGAGTGCCATAGCAGTCTTCATCTCTCAGCAAGAAAGCAAATATGCACATTTCCCAAAATGTTAACCTATTTGTTTAAATGCAACTCAAAGAAAACCTTAACTGGCCTTTCAAGAAGGCAAGGACCTCTCTGCTAGTGCTGCTAAATTAATGCAAATGTATGCTCTGTAACTTTATTTTTACATATATTAGTTGTACTTTTAGTGAACAGTATTTGACACTGATGGGGGTGACTATGAGTCGCTCATCTGGGTATGGAAAAGGTCGACTCACAGCTTTGTGAATCTGCTGTCTGGCTGGTCGAGGTTTTCAAATTTAAACATCGGAGCAAGAATTGAGGAATAGGTGGAGGGGACAAAAACCAGCTGCGACCCCGACCGCAAAGACAACCAAGACCATCTTTGCTTCCATCTATGCATCCGCCTCAGCATGGGAGGAAACACTGAGGTAAACACAGAGGTATTAAACTTTGACTGTGATCTTGGCTGCGTGGATCTTCTCTGCCAAGCATCCTGCAAGATGTTGGATATTAAGCTGGAAGGCATCTGTGTTCACATCAGCTGCTAATGAGATATCAAGAACTGTAATGTCCTTTGTTTCAATAAAACCTGACTACATAGCTGGAATAACTTACAGTGCCATTTAACCAGGGAGAGAACATTGTGTTTCAGACCTTGACACTCCGGGCGTGCTGCACTGGGGGATGATGAAGCCCTGCTTCAGCTTTCTCTTCATGCTGGTGCTGGAGAAGGGTGAGAAGTGTGGCGGCCACCGGCAGTTCTTTGGCAACTTGTTGGGACTTGCAGGAAAGATCAGGGCTCAGGCATCTGAGCTGAAGGATACTCCGCGCTCCATCCATGAGGGCGTCGCCACAGCAATCATAAACAGTGACTTCCTGGTGTTCATTTTCTCCCTGCTGTGGCTGAGATGAAGATACTGGATACACAAGACCAGCACTGAGAGCCTCAGGAAGAGCATCTACTTTCAGACCACAAAGATCCTGATTAAGAACACTGTCAAAGAATTGACTATTTTTGCTTACTTTATTATTTAAAGTTATTATTTCGATAGTTTACAATAGTTCACATGTCTTACTATTTATTTCTATTCTTTATTCTTACTTTATTTTACACTTTTACACGAGTAATGATATGTGACAAATAAACTTGAACTTCCATTGTTGTACTTCTCATTAGTTCTAATTCAAAATTTCCTCAAAATATCACAATACTGAAGCAGGAAACATATAACATATTGAATCACATGTTTTATCCTATGCAAGTTATTTATTATTATAATTATACTTATTATTATTTATTAGTTATTCATTTACAATGTATCATAGGTATTCTCGAAATCACAACAGAAACTGAGATGTCTCGCTAATAACCATTTTTATTTTTATCTAACAATCAAGGGTTAAATATTTCAATAGTGAATAAAAGAGCAGAATAATCTAAGATAATCTATCAAAGGAAATGCCTCAGGTAGAGTTAAGAATGAACTGATGTCGTGCCAAGCGAAGTTCTGCATGGCTGCATCTGCATCACACAGACCCTGCAGCCACTGGAGCTCTGCTGAACTTTAAAAATAACAACTGCTGTGGCACACAAGAGGGGGGGTGGGCTGCTAGATTTGATTGTCCGTCTCTGTGTAGAAATAAGCCACAATTTAACATTCACCACAGTCTTCAAATGGAAAATACTATAGGAAGTATAGTAAAGACTGGAAAACATCTGACTAATGTGATGATACATCAGATGTAGCAGAGGCTCAACTCTTGCAGGGTAAAAGTACTTTTTTAGAAAAGTTGGAAGTTGGAAAAATTAAGGAAAAAGTACACTGGCACACAACTGACACTGGAGAAATGAATATTCTCATAGTGTGGTGTGATTATAAGATTGAAGATTGTATTTCCAGTCAGAAGTTAAACCCAACCACTTTGTCCAACAGCTGCAGGATCAAGACCACTTTCCAAGCAAAAAAGACAGAAAAAAAAAGAAAACAGACATTTTCTTGAGGGAAATCAATTAACAGTGATGTGATGCTACAGCTCAAAAATATTCCACTTAATCCCTCAATCAATTCACATTCATCAAAAGAGAAATCAAACTGTGAGCTAGTGAGAGCTATATCGCGTGGTCAATGCGACTGCTATTACAGTAGCGATACAATTATTTAACCATGAGGCAGGTCAATTAAAGGAAGAGTGCATAATTTTAAAATCCATTTTGCAGGATCTGTTTTGCATTACTCACCCATAGTTTCTGTATTCACAATGCATGGTGGGAGCTCAGAGTGCTTGTGCTGCTGCATAATATGCCGTATATATATATATATATATATATATATATATATATATATATATATATATATATTTAAACATCCCAACCATTCCTGTCAAGGGCACAAATTTTAATTTACAGTTGGCAGCAAAAGGAATCTAAGGTGTTGAGGATTCACCAACCAGTGTGCCAATAAATAATGTAAATAAATGGAAACCTCCTGGGAAATATGAACATTTGGTAAGTATAAAACAATGTTACAGCTATAAAGCAGGAGGATGGTGTTGGCATTGAGAGGTTGTATTATTATATTGTTGTATTACTTTGATCATAGATGCATTGTACCTGTGCTCCAACATCCTCTCCCCACTTTTCCCCCTGACGTTCAACAGATGACAGCAGTAATGTAAGCACAAGCAGCTACTCGGTGGGGTCTCCCCGGTGTCTAATGTCCTGATGAGTTCATTCTGCCCAGAATCGTTAGGGTTCAAAAGTTAATGTCCACATTAAGATGCTTTCACAAAACCAAGCACCGGGCTAAAATGATGTGTCACAAGAGCAGTAATTTCCCAGCAGACTTAGGGAAATATATATCTGAATTAGGTTTCTGCAGGTTTGTTGCGTTGCACAGCTGATTTATCTTCATTAGACACTTTTAAAAAGAGGGGGGACGATGGAGAAAATAAAGCAAAGAAATATGTCTGTGGGAATTCTCAGTCAGCCAGGTCACAGGAGTTGCAGTGGAAGTACTTAGTAAGTGGATTTAAAATGGCCAAAGTTCAGAGAGATAAAAATGTCTGTAGACTTGAAACATGGCTCCAAATGAGACTAGTAAAGCTACAGGCAGCTAATGTTGCTCTCAGTGGGTGTTTTTATCCCTGTGTTCATTTCAAAACAGTCCACTAGATCAACATGTCATCATCATACATGAAAAAAAACTAAAATAACTAAATAAATAAAATACGTCATTAATGGTACATACAGGTGCCTGTGTACACTTAAAAGACACCAACCAGACAGTTGCAGGGATGAAACAATGTGTGTCAGTGCTGCTTTATATTTAACTTTACATTGCAAACAAGGGCTTTTGTTCTATAAATAAAATCTGTCATAAAAACTCCTGTTACAAGAACACATAATATGTATTATTGTATTTGTTTTCACCTACAGTAAGCTGCATAACCAGCAAAACCTTTTTTTTCTTCAAGTAGATGAATAAATCTGCCTGTTTGTATAATTAATATTATGTCTGAATGTAACATCTTGGCATCTAGGTAAATTGACATTTAGGTAAATGCTGCATCACATGAGGCTCCATAGTACACTACGGCTGCTTTTCAAGAGACAGGAAGTTATTGTACCAAACAATGGAGCACAACAACAATTTTCTTCTTTTATAATACACAATGTAATTAATGCATATCAGTATCTAACTGTATCTCTGAAAAACTACAAAAAGAAAGCAACAGCCCACTCCAAAATGTACAAACTTGCGACTATACCCGGTGAGCTCTCCTGGTATCGGTCTGTGTCGGCTCAGACAGGGTTAAGATATAGAAAGTGAAAAAGCTCAGGACAGCAACTTAATTCCTTCAATGAAATTTATTGTGCTGCTGCAGTTTGGAGAACTCTCACCTCCCCCAGGTCACACAAAACATGAATGACAGACCAAGCTCTCAACAAATACTGTGGCCAGGCAGCTTCAGTCAGACAAACTGTTTCACCTATATGTGTGTGTGTGTGTGTGTGTGAGAGCAAGCGTGAAAAATAGTATTGCTTGCTGGCAGTGTATAGACCTAGATATACTAGACCAACACCTGAAAGTATTGTTAATGTAATGCATCTGACACCAATTGGTCTAGTTTAGGATTGTTGTCAAGGCTACGTGTATAAAAAAACAGACTAAAATGTACCCGTCAGTTGGCACAGCAGCTCATTAGTGGTGAGACTGCAAAATGGCTGGTTCAATTTTATGCTGGCAAGAAGCACAGAGGATCAATAAAACTGCACCTAATGGACACAAGAAATAAAGAAAGCTCACAGATGTATTCCATGAGCAGCGGGCAAATATGATATCGCATGAAGCAAATTCTGCAAATAAAGTGGCACTCCAACTTCACAATCCAGACCTCCTCTCCAGATGGTGCATTTATAAAACAAGGCAGTGATCCTGAATTGATTCTTTAATTTGTGGCAGCTTTGCAGACAGATTTCCACCACGCTGTTCTAAGCTGTGGTGCAAACAAGAGTCAGTGAAGTTATTGTTCCTAGTAGTTATAAAAGAAAATAACACACTCAGCTCTTGGACTTCTTGTAAGATAATGAAAATGTGTATTTGTTTGGGGGAGGGGGTTGAAAAGATTCAGCGATCTGCCATTAATAACAACTGGATTTTTTTTTTTAAGTAATAGTAATCCTGTTTTTTTTTAGCTGAATAAAGCTGAGATTATTTGTAATTATAACTGTTTATTATGAACCAGTGTTTGTCTTTGTCTTTCTGGTGCCCCGGGCAAGATTTTGCTTAAGGGCATAGACGTACATCTATGATCTTTTCCTCCTATCTGAGCCTGATCCAAGTCTCTGTGATTTAGCGTTAACTGCACTTTCTCTCCTTCCTTCAAAATGCTGTGTTGTTTCTGCTCGTTTCCAATAATTAAACTGCTCAAAAGAGCAATTAATGTATATGAAATGTGCATCTCCAAAATATGTCTCCCTCTGATGAGGTATCAGGTGAATGGACAGCAGACAAAGCATGAATGAAACAGCATGAAACAGGAGAAGATGGTTTATTCAAAGACAGTCTTGGATCAAATAAAAAAAAAAATGGAATTACCACCCATCTTCATCAGTTTCATGCATTTATTGATCTTTTTTAGAGGTCAGTGACTTGGGTCTACAGTGGATTAAAATAAGCTCCTATCCCCCTCCTCTGACTTGAACATGGATTCAATCTTGCACAGCACATAGATTATGAATAAATAATAAAAAAGAAAAATCTTTGTAGGTGACAGCTCTAGGGAAGGGATTGAGCTGGTGCTGAGTTCACCTGTGCCGCCGGGCTGGCCCCTGCAACTGTTTACCTACATGGATAGAGCTGTAATTATCCGGTGACTCAATGTTTTGTGTTGTGTATTATATGATGGATATCTAATGCTTTAGATGACTGCAATGAGGAAGGAGATATTAAATCTAAGTGTACATCTCAGCATCATTTCTCAACAAAAACAAAAAAAGAAGTCATTTTATTATGTCTATAGTAAGCTATTTGTATCAATTTTTGTAAAGAGCAGCTGTGTCTCAATCCACAAATGATTATTATATGTTATTTTTCTTGAAAACTGATTTCACATCAGCAGTGCCGGTGCGCTCTCACAAGCATGAGTGAGACTGAAGGTGCTTTTCTTTGCTCTTGTTTGAGAGACAATATTTGCAAGGAATTAACAAAGCCATTTTTACCTGAAAGAGCTACGCATGACTTACCGCTGAGGGCGAATTTTCTGTGAGAGCAGCGTGGTATATTTGAAATACTCTACATCTTACCATTAGATGTAAGCTCAGGTGGCCCAGCTCTCTTTATCAGATGAGGCAAAGCTCAGAAACAACATGAACCATTAAAAATAATTAAAAATAAATACGTTATTTGTACCACCTGAGGGGAAATAACTTGTTTCTCACAGTTTTACCCTGCAAAGCTGTGATGAAAGAAGCAACACTGAATGAAAAAACCTGGATAAATTAGGTGGAAGTATTTTTAGGAAAACACTGATTACATCTCTTGTTGATGCTCAGTACAATGTAATGGCCATATCCTGGTGTCAAATCTGGCTCAGGACCTTCATGTCTCAGGGTATCAGTTGTGGTAATATTTCCATTTTTACTTACATTTCTAAATGTGTTCTTTTATCCATCATCTAAATAAAGTTACTGTAATGATCACAAATAGGTCTGAATAACAAATCAACCATAATACATATTTCAACAACAGACGAGTCAGCCCACAGGCATCTTGTGTAAGGCGCAGTAATCAATCACTGTGTCGGACAGAAACACCGTAGTTGTGATGTTTAATTTTCATTTGCCACAGGGTTCCTCATTTTAATTAAACAATTAGTTAACTATTTCTGTGAGACAGACTTGTCATATTCAAGAACTTTTAAATCATTAAATTTAAAGGACAAAAAAACCCAAAACAAAACAGGAAACACCAAAGTCTGCACCAACTCTATTTTCACCTTCGGAAAGTCTTGGTGTCTGTGAATTCTCACAAGAATAGGTGAGATTATAAAATGGATAGCTGTTCTAAAATCACTGAAAACCACAGCCTCTTGGGGCTTATTGCTTAATTCTAACAGTAATTGTAATATAAATATCATTATCATCATATCACTTAAAGTTACACTATGATAAAGGGAGGTGTTGGTGTGAATCATCAAATCACACTATTAGACTATAGTTTGATTCATCACACATCTTCACAAATATGCAACTTTATTGGCAACTGTCTGTGTTGAATTGGCATGCTGTTATACAAAACCTTGGCATAAATAATGAACGCTGTGAGATGCAGAGTTTAATCAAAGGTTCGTCACATTATTTGTCAAAGCAAACTCAGGAGCAACAAGGAGACGGTGATCTGACAGGTGATCTGATGATACAGAGGTCATCAATAATTGATGATGTTTCAGAATGGTGCTTGCCAAAAAGTGATAACAAAATATATACCTCCAATTCTGCATCCTTACATTCTTGTAGATACAAAAGCAATACATGCAGTTTGCCATTTTTTTCAGATATACCACTGAAAAATATTAATAACTTAAACAATGGGTTCTTTAATTTCAGATGGAGGTGGACAAAAGCATGCTTCACATTTTTAGCCGAAGATGGTGTGTTTTATCAGCTAAAATTACATCACTAGTTGATGTTGTAAGCTAGCAAGCTACGTTGATTTGTTAATGTTTTAAGCTGACATTTTCTCAAATATGGTCATAATGGATAAATAGTTAACGTTTGATGTAGAAGACATGCATTGCTTTGTATTGCAGCATAGACAGTTTGTCAAAATGCAGCGCACTATGAGTACCTGGATGATGCACTCACACTGTAAAAGTTCAGTGTGGAACGCTGGAAACTTCTTACCCTAAATCTAGACCATCAAACTAATGAAAAGCCAAGGAAGCTGCAAATGTTGTGATTGAAGCATGTAAAAGTTAAAGACTGTTCATTTTTATTTATTTATAATAAAACTGAATTTAGGGCAAAGGAAAAAACACAAGCTGACAGCTATTTTGGTGGTCAGCTATTGACAATGATCCACTGCCTGCTTGCAACTTGCCATTAAAAAAGAAGAAGAAGCAGTTGTCACTTCCGGTAAGTACAAAACAGTCATGTGCAATTGAGATGTTGAGATGTCGAAATTCACACACTGTGTAAATAAATACATAGTGTAGGCAGTGTGCGACATGGAAGTGTCCTAATGGAAGTATTCAACACAACGTTTTTTCATTCTCTTTAGTTGAGGTTACTGAAGTGAAAACCCCCTTAAATCCAACAGAGCAACAAGAGCAACTTTCACAGAATACAAAAATACAGTGAATGTGCTAGTTAATGCATTTTTTTAACGTCTCTGATTACCTCACAAAATAATGAAACATGAAACCTTCAAAGTAACACCGGGTTTCTACTGTAGGCGGTAAGCTATTCAGCCAGACACGCTAATGATCGCAGCTTCGGTTAAAACAGACGGTGACACTGCTTAATGCTTCCCTTAAACTTTTGCTCTTGTTTATCTGGTTGTGGAAACGAAAATGTCCATCCAGACTCTTTATACATGGAGTTAAAAGCCTCATGCACACGGCTTTAACATGTGGAGAAATCTAAAGCTGGAGAGTGTGAGACAGGGTTAGGGACCAGTCAATTAGAAACTGCTTCAGTAGGGTACTTCAATAAGAACTTCTCATTCTCACTTCTTACATTTGATAAAAGATGAATAGATGCACAACAAAGTGTGACAGGATATGTCTGAATGTAACTATTCCTGGACACAATAGCCAGGATGTAGGAGTGAGCTTAGGCTTCTTTTTTTTTTTTTTTTTTTGGGGGGGGGGTAACATGTCATGCTGTAAGCTGCATCTATGATTAATTTAATGCAGTTTTTCTTCACAGCTCTCTCCAGGTGAGTTTCTTCCTCTCCACATTCTCCCCTTTCACCCACTGACCCTGCTTTTCCTGAGACACAGCTTTAGCACACCTGGCTTCCTCCTCCCGCGGATATATTTGATCTATCACCATTTTTCTTCTCCCTGATGACGACGCAGCCTTACTGCACAGCGCTGCCCTATTTCCAGGCCTAAGCCCCCTCGCCCTTGTAGCACCTGCCCCGCAATATTCCTCTTTGTGCTGACGGTGTCAAAGCCTCCACTTCCTGCTTTCTCACACACTTTTTTTGCAAGTAAACAAATTAATCATTACTAGTAAACCACCTCCACCTCCTCCACAATAATATCTCTGTCCTTAGTTACACTTACTGCATAATAAGCTCCTTAATGAGTGATCAAATTCGGGTTGATTCAGGTTAATGGCAGTAAATTAACAGCACCTAAAGTGAAACAATGCCGTGCCCACCTTATAAAGTGGAGGTAATGCATGTATTGTCATGGCATCATCATTAGGTCTCTTTAACCGTCCAGTTGAGCATCTCTGGCTTCTCCTGTCACAAGTTCACAAGAGGCAGGTCCTGTTCATGCTAAGTTCTGCAAATTTTGCTCAATTAGACATGGCGGCAATTCACACCATGCAAAAAAAAAAATTGTCCTGGAAATAAGTATAATCAAAAGAACTATAATTATCTTCATGATTATGATTACATATATGTGATGTAGTTAAAAAATTACATAAACCAACTGATGCAGTGTACTAAACTAACAATAACACTGCAATAATGGTGTGTGTTTTGCAATAAAATTGCAATAAAATGATACTGCAATAAAATTACTGCAATATCAGGAAAAGGTACACTGGAGAGGTATGGTGAGGAAAAGAAAAACTGAATTCAAAATGAAGTGAAATAATGAAAAGCAGTGTTCTTGATTTTTTTTTTTTTTTAATGTCATGAGATTTCCCTAGCTGTCATCCTTTTCCTTGAGAGGTGCTTTCTCTTGGCTTGTCTCCACGTCAGACCATGATACAAACATACGTTCCACCCCTGTTTGGTTGTTTGTGCTGAGCCATCTGGTCCCATCTTGTCAAGGTCGTGCACTACATCAACCGCATGACAGAACTTCACCTGCAATCCCTGAGCCACTTCCTCGCGAGGCTAATGATGTTTTATGTTCATCATGCAGGATTATGATTAGGGGTTCCTGGGGTGTTTTGTTCCCCTGGTTTTGCTGCTAATGAACAGAGTGGCCTCAACAGAAAAATGACATATATTTTTTTCAAGAGTGACCTCTTGAGTCAAGACAACAGTTCTGTGAAAAATTAACATTCACAAAACTGTAGCAAAGGGGAAAATAACATGCTGTTTTATAACCACAAAAAGCCTGATAAAGGAGGTAGATGGTAGGATTCAGCCGTTATGAAGCAACATTATGATTCATTTAGGATAGTCTTTATGTTCACCTGATGATCTTCACTCTGTTTTAGCTCTGTTTTTGGTCTCCTCCAACTCCTGAGGGAAGTGTTCGGCTCTTTAGCTGCTGAATGCGCCGCTATGTCCGACTGCTGTTTGATGCTGAGCAAGTTGTGTAGGGTGGTGAGCTGTAAGAGACTGCCATGACTTAAAACAACTCTATAGGAGCAGTAAAAGTGAACCAAAACAGTTCAGCTTAACAAAATAAGTTGAAAGTTGCCAAAAAGCTCCATAAATCTGAGCAGAGCTGAAGATTTGGGTGTTATTTCTCTGTGTGTGATAATTCCACACTGGCACGTGATTGCCAGCTGCTTCCATGAGGCAGACGAGACAGCGATTACACGCGTCAGTCATACAGTAGCTCATTTCGAAGGCACCGATAATTGGCCCATTTTTCAGGTTAGAGGATTTGTTGGCGGTTGACACCACTCACCGTTTCTCTGGGATCATCAGTGAGCATATCAACCCTTAGAGTATCTTTCACCTCACACACTCTGATGCACTCAGCTTCTTTTCTTACTTACTTGTCATGCGCATTCGCAACTGCGGAGATAAAAAATTCATCTACAAATAAATAAATAAATAAATAATTAACAGCTCAGACAAGTTAACCAGAAAAAAACCCCCAAAACCCTCAAATATTCCCGGATAAGAAGTTGAAAACATGCCCACTCACCGCTTTGCTGTCGCAAAAAGCTTTACCAAGTGGGATGAGAAAAATGTCTACAAAGAGGGCAAAGCGGGTGAAGCGGCGCAAATAAATATGAAATAAATGTGAAAGAATACTCTTCAGATAGTACTGCACGTAGCAGTTTCACAGCACAAGTTATCTATCATATACATATATACACACACACACAAAATAACACACCTAAGTACATTTTCAGATGTGCACGGCCGATGTGTCAGGGCTTACACCGCTCACATGATGTAAGCAGACTTACAGTCATTTACAATAATGCCACAAGGGAGTCGTTTTGTGTGCCAAGACTTTATGGCGTTCGTCTTGTGTTTGTCAGCATAAATGCACCCACATGCGAGGCAGTGATAAGCAAACCTTATGTATAAATGTATGTTGCAGATTGGATAAGGTAGAGAGCTGCATAATTGATGTACTGCTAAATCACACCAAAAGCTGTGCACATTGAACACCAGACAGTCTCTGGTGGTGGAGGTTGTTTTGATGCAGACATTTTTAATTGCAACACTTTGTTTTCTGGCCCTATGTACATATGCATGTTTTTAATCAGGGTAAGTAGTCAGCTAAGTAGCTAAGTGGTACTTGGCGATACCGCAGATGTAGTAGGTTATAATCAGCAAGCAGTAATGGTGTGTGGAGTGACCGCTAATCATTTGTGTTTTAAATGATTTCAACTGCTTACATGGGTCAAGCATGAGAGACAGGAAGAAAGTAATCGAGAGGACGAGAACACTTTTCCAGCAGTAGGCATGATGGGAAATGCAGGGTGTTTACAATATTTACATTTTTTTTCAGTCAGCAGGCTACAGTTTACAGTTTCTGATGACAGCTTAATACTGCCATCTAGATTATAACATCCATCTTGTTATGAGTTACCTGTTGTTACCTGTTTCAAATGACTTTATTATATGACGGGAGACAATCATTAATGTTTCATTATCATCATCAATGGTAATTTTCAGGTGGAACATTGTCTTAGGTGTCAATCAACACAATTTAAATGTCAATATGATGTCTTTGACTATTCCATTGTTGTTTTCATTGCCTCCCTTGCATGACATAAGCTTTAGCAATGATCTCTTCAGGCCCTTAAAAAATGTTTTGAATTTCAACAACATTATACGATCTACAAAAATTTTCCTCACTTGGACTTCTTTTGCACCCGATTTTAAGTTGTCTTTTTAATGCGAATCAAAGGTCCGAAATAGATATAGGTGACTTAAACCTAACAACCTTTTAACATTGAATAAATCAGTGTATGTTAGCCTTTAAACATTTGAAAGATGTTTAAAATTGCAACAGTGCCTCAGCACAATACGTTACAGATACAGAATATTGCTCAAATAAGAACTCAGTGTATTAAAAGTAGTCTACTAACAGATCTATAAATATAAGAGAGATATATTTAAAGTTATTTCCAGTGTCGCAGACACTTTACATCAAACTCATCATATGCATGCGATGAACCATGGAAGCATCAAATGAGGAGTGCTAAATGATGCACGTCAATCGCAGCCTCCAGTTATTAACCGACTGTAAATATTTACTCAAAGAATTGCGCTTTAAGTAAACAAAAGAGAATTCTCCGTGCGGGAGAGCTATCACGAATACGTTCTGCATGACACTTGCAGAGGTAATCTGCAGAAACACTCAGTGGCATATGCAAAATGTCCCAGAGAGCCGTTTGGGAGCAGTATGGTAAATATGACTGATACCAACACAAGCCAATACATTTTTCATGTGGATTCACACTATTATGGTTAACGGATGCCTGCGTTCGGCCCCTGGAGTCATTACGTATTTTCTTTGCCATTAAATCTAGCTCATCGCGCGATTGAATTTCAAGCGTACTGCAGTTTAAATAATGCTTCAGTCAATACAGTTCTTTGTTACAAGCTTTACGTTGTTGATTAAATGATGATTAGACGGTGAAACATTAATGTTAGCCGTCTATAAATTGGGGTGTTGCAGCAGTAATTAGGTGTGTGAAATATCAGAAAACCTGAATACCCACACTGAGCACAGCAGCATCAGAAACACGTGAAGCGTAACCTTTATTACTGAAAAAGGTGAAATATGCTAACTAAAGGTAAAATTAGCAATAGATAAGGTTTATATAAGAGAGAAATAGAGCATAAAAAGACCCAGTGAGGGAGGAAATTGCGTAACATCTACAAAAAAAACAAAAGTGCTTGTGTGCTCACATTATCCCATTATCATTCTCATTATCAGCTCTGCAGGAAGCCAAGCAAATGAACAGAAGTGTTGAGGTGAGGTGTGTTCCGAAAATGCCTGATAGATTCACTTCATTTGACTTTTTTCTGTCTAAAAGTGGTATGGAAACAAACTAATTTAGATGGAGAAAGCCACACATTTAGAAAATATGTCGGTTCATTTACCAATCACAGACATATGCACCTAAAAGTCAACGTGACTCATATAAGCAGAGGTGTATAGAGGAGCCCTGAGCATAAAGAGGCCATAATAGTTGCTATGTGCAGGCATCCCGCTCCAGCACCCTCCTGGATGGCTGAGACCGGGGCCAGTGGGGCAGGAAGCGCTGTACGGTCTGAAGTCTGATGGCTGTCGGCACAAAAGAGAGCCTGAAGTGCTCTGTGCAGCAGCCGGGAATAAGGTGCTTTGTAGCTGGATCAGCACACACTGCAGGGGGTGGCAGGTTTGTTATGTGGTGTGAAACAAGTGGTTCTGGATTCAGCGGTGATGACACACGCTCCCCTCTGTGTACCTCTTGGCAGACTTTAAATAACACACACAAAAAAAACCCCTGGCATATCTGACATCAACATATTGGTCTGACCGGGCGCGGAGCAGGGGTCTCACTGTAGACGTGACACATCGTTTGGAAAGGACACCGCGACGAGCTGGATGTGGTCTTCTTTTCAAGTCAAACGTGCTCGGCGACTCTTCTTGATCCAGCTCCACTCCGTCACTATTTCTCTCACACACACAAACATGTAAATGGTGTTTTGCTTTTCACTTGGCCCAGCTTACCTGGTGTTAAAATACACACTGGGTTTCTAGCACTTGTGAACTTGGCAATAAGACATTAGCAACAGACTGGAAATAATGTGTACTAAAGGATAAGGCAGGTGATTTTCTACATTTGTTTTCAATGTTAATTAAGGAACAAAATCAAGTAGATCCCAAGTATTACCTGCGTATCCACTGCCTGATACAGCTCTGTGGGGCTAATGTCATCCACAGATCTACTCTGCAAACGGCTAAAAACCACAAGTTCACGTCGTGTCTGCTAATGAGTACAGCACCCAGCTGTTTTGTTTAGCATTTTTAGTTGTGATGCTATGCATTTGTGAGCAGTTTTTATAGATGCATGACTTCAGATACATTTTCTCGCAATTAAAAAAGCAATAGCAATAAAAACATATAGGAAAAACAAGAAGGATAATGCCTGCCTTACACTTTACTGCCATTTGCTGACTCTCCTAAAATGACTTTTGGTGTGAGTTATTTTGCCACATAATGAGCAGCGCAGACCGAACAGCCAGGCCGAGCAAAAAGCAGCAGGTTACCAAAGACCATGTACAACCAGTAAACACAAAACGCTCTGTGTTTCCACATTATAACCGCCATAAGACATTAAGGACTAAAGATAGAGGTCAGCCACAGGTCCAGAACAAATTATTTTTATTTAGCAATTTATTTATTTAACTTTTCTAAATGAGCAATGCAAGAATTAAAACGCTTTCTCATTCTGACAAAAAAAAAAACAAAAAATGTCTACACAGTATGAGGTGAGCCGTCCATCATTCAATTGAGGGTGTTTTCATTTTCAGTGAATGCAAAAGGTAAGTGCATCTGCATGTATGAAAAGAGGTCCCCATCCCTCGCCTCTATGAAAGCGCTGAGATGCCACAAAGGAAATGTGTGACAACTGCATTCAAACGACAGGTAGCCTTTCAAACATTCCTCCAAATGGAAAACTATTGTTGTTATAATGTAATTTCACACCAAAGTATTTGTGTTTGTTATTTTATACCCATTCAGTACAGGGTGTGTCTGTCTGTGAATCCTTCCCTAGAAGTAATTGTACACCCAGAAAAAAAGAAAAAAAGCAAATGTCAGTGTCACAAATACTGAAATTTTCCAGCCTATGTGAGGTGATCTTTTGTTTTGAAAGGATCATACAAATTATCATACAAAGATTTAGCGCTGATAATGGCGACAGTTTCTGAGCACAGCTGCACAACAGTAAGATTTTTGGAATTCAGCTTGACAAACTTTTTTTTGTCGACTTTGGTGCAGTTGCAGATCACGTGAGTTGTCTTAATTATCAAATTATTCACCGTTTTCCTCCAAGTCCCAACTCTGCCCACAGTCAGTCTGTGGAAAAGTTTATATAGCAGCATTGCACAAATCTATAGGGCTCATTACTATTACATGTCTCGTGTTATTTTTAAGTGATTCTCGAGTGTGTGGAAAGAAATTTACGTCATCTCCTTTCTCAGCAGATCAAACTGATGAGTTGATGGTTCTTTATGTTAAAAAAAATGTTATTAGATGTTTTTTGTATTGCTTTTAAAAAGCACTGTAGTGTACACACAGGCACCAGCAGTGTTGGAGCACCTGTCAATGAAACTGTCTGTGGTTGGTGATTATTATTTAATGCCCATTTTTAACGATTCAGGAGCTACTGTAGAATTCAATATTGAGTATTTGGCATCAATAAAAGATGGGATTTTTATTTGGTACCTGATCCCAGGTACATTTCTGCTGGTCTGACAGACTTACAAATATATGATTTTTCTGCACATTCCCTCCTCATGAAATAGTTTTTCGCCCTGTTTTTACACGTTATATTTCATGTACCGAGTTTGTATCCACACATGGGACGGCATCTATTCCCATACCCTCTTTATAATATTTTCTTTTTTTCATTTTATTTTTTTGACTTTCTAGACTATGAGGCTGTTGGTCAGGCTGCTTACATTGTTCAAGGTTTACTACACCAGTGTAACCCCTTTAAAGGTGAGAGTGGTAAAATTGCCTCAAGATAATTTCAGCAATTTAATGAATGACTTTGGATGTACTGTATAGTATATTATCTTTAGGGAAATGAACACCACAAGTTTTAATTACCCTGTCATTCTCATTTATTCTTACAGGGAACCAATTAATACATGTAATTGTACTTGTAAAGCTTCTCATTAAAAAGCTTTTTAACAGTGTCCTTCTGTGAAGTGTGCAAGAGGGCTCTTCATATCAGCTGCAATTATAGTTCTGTTTTTTTGTTTTTGTTTTTTTCTTCAAAAATACAGGACTGTTTCTGAGGAAAATTCTCACATAAAGACATCCTTGTTTATTCTTAGAACAAGTTGGAATAAAATTGCACGTGAGTCAATGGTTGACGTGGCCGAACAAACAGAGGAAAGATTGATGATTGCAGATGATGAAACTGGTCCAAAAACACACCTGCAATTACTGTTTATGCCACAGGTGCAGAGAGAGACAACACGATGAAAATCTTCCAAGAATATAGCTTCAAAGGTGGCCAGACAAATGTGTAATATCGTGTATTTCTCTTATAAACCCACACCTAGCTCTACACGCTGCTTGCATTAGTAGTCTATCGTTGTATGTCACATAATTTTCAGCTGATTGATGAGTTGATCTGTTGGTTCACGTGCTTGATGAAATTTAATTTCTTCTCCTACAATCCCAGGGCCCAGACTACCCCTGGTTGTCAATCCTATCCTACTTACTCTGCTGAATTCTCTGATTAGATTGGTTAGAAAAAAAGAAGAAAAAAAAAATCCTGATGACCAGGAATGGATCCTACAGCTCTTTTCACTCCTCCCTCAGAGAGTGATTTGGAGCAGAAATATAGAGGAATGAAGAGGCAGAGAGGAGAGAACAAGGGAAAGTCGAGGCAATTTGGCACGGTGTATTTTCCACTTCATCATTAAACATGGGTGTCAGTTATTTATGAAGCAGCCTCATTGTAACTGATGTAACCCAAACCCACAAGATGCCTCACAGCCCGCGAGGATTATGCACACAAATAATACGAACTTCTTACCTGTGATTTTTAGTCCAGTGGTCTCTATAGTTTGAACACACATGGATGAACCTTTTCCCGCAGTCTTTTCTCGAGTTGGGGCCGACAACCAAGGGGCTGTTCAGTTGGTGCGTCTAAAAACGTGTAGAAAATAATAATTGCTTTTACAACTAGTGACGTGTAAACATTGTGCTCCCCAGTTATCCCAAGTTCTGAGCCGATCCATCTTTAGGCGTTGCTCCTTTTTGTTGAAACCTGCAGCTCTGGGTACCCCTGAACCAGTATAATCAGCCACTCTTCCATCTTCAGTTTGGCCAACTTTTGAACGGTAAGTTGTGACATGTACGTGAAATAAGCCCCGTAGAGATGGTTGGTTAATTCTTGTCACACGACCTCCAATCCGACCCAAGCACACAGCCTAGCTAGTTAAAGGGATAGCAAGGTAAACCTCACAGTAAACATCGCAGTCATGCAAAGTGACATGAGTGAAAAATGCAATTAGGACATTGAAATAGGACAAAAAAAGGATATCAACTCAAAATAAGAATGCTGCGATCATATTTCAGAATAATGAACTGAAATTGAATAACATCTTAAAAAATCCTCAAATGTTTGCTTCATTTATTTATTTTACACCATTTATTTATCAATTTAAAATAAATAAATAATAACTTATATATCTAAATTCAATATTGGACGCTTTAGGCTGCTTATTTAACTGTTATAACTTGAAACAAGCATGGAACTGGAAAGTAAGTTATCTGAAAATACTCACTTACATTACAGCACCTTTTCAGTCTCCTTCGGTTACAAAACTAATATGTTTTGTCTATATGACGATTAGAATCTAAAGCTCTGTATTATCACAGCCATGCCCTCGGTAATCTGGAAAACCTGAGCCTGTTTCTGAATACAGCAGCGGCCGCACAGAGCACAAGCCCACGGTGCCAAAAACCCCACAGTGTCCTTGTGAAAGTATACACTAAAGGTAAGGCACGCTGACAGCCATTAAGTGCAGGGAAAATACAAAACATAAAAAGTCCTGCCAACTCTTTCAAAAAATAATGGAGCTATCAGCTGTAATGACATGGCCTCTGCAGCGGGAGACTCTGGGAATATTCAATCTGAAGGCTGTAAAAGAGCATTGTCAACCGTGTTAACAGCCGACCCCTAAAAGCAATGTCTGGTTACATGTTAGGACTTAACCGGTGGAAGCACTTCCTCTGTGCACTCCATCTACCCCAAGGAGATTGAGTGTGAAGATAATGCACCAAGAAAGATGTCATAGTCACAGCTTAGGCCTCCCCTCCCATACCAATGTAGTCGTACTCTGGAGGCATCAACAAGGTGTAGGGACAAGAAAGTGATAAATCTAATACAGGCTGACTGAAAGCTCACAGAGTCGGATGCTGTTAAGGGAATTTTTTTTTTCTCTTCTTCTTTTTTTTGTTTTTTTTTTACATCGTTTGAATAAGTGGTTCACTGAGACTCAAGCAAAAAAAAAAAAAAACAGATTTCTGTATTCCATCTATTCCACCTTGAGCATGATAAAATGAAGCCCTGGAAACTGTACCCGCTGTCAATGATTATTGACGTCATTAAAATTGCACCAAAGGCTCCTAAAAAAACGTGGCGCGCATTCATGTCCCCCACCTCCGCGACCTTGTGCGACTGCGGAGAGCAAAATATCATAAGCATGGATTGTAATATATTTCTGACAGGGTTATTTCATGCGGTCACACGGGGGAATGGAGATGTCAGCGCGCTGTTGTCAAGATGTGATGTAAACAGATATTTTACATGCCTGTCAGACTGGGGCTGACGTCAGGGAGCGGTCGCCTCAGGATCACATCCGTTATATTAGATTCCAAACAAATACATCAGCGTTTTATATGAAAGAACACCTAGAAAATAATATTGCCATAAAATGCATTAGTGTGGGAGAATAAAAACAGTCAATTGTCAGTTTTGAGAGGACATGTTGAGTCATAAATTATGTGAACAATACCCCTCTATTGTTTTGCATTAGACGAGGCTGGGTGCAGAATATTTGCTGGGGTCTGCGTGCTTGCATGGCGACTGTGTCCTCGCATTAGCAATCAGGGCTATGTACTTTAAGGCTGACAGTAATGAATGACTTGCTCTTTATGGACAGCGGGGCACCGAGATAAGTGATGTCTTTCCTGGCAAATTATTCTGTTTTAAGATGTGCACTTTCACATCACCGTGGCACCAACAATCTCCCGCTGATTAACAACGACCGTCGGTTACAACAAACACCTCTTTAAAACCTGCGGTAATGATTAGTTTTAAGGGTTTTTTATTTGGGTGAACATTTTTTTTGTCGTGACATCAAAACTATTCTGGGAGTGACCGTTTGGCATTTTAGTTAACTAATCTTTAAAAAGATTTGTGCACCTTTATTCAGTCTGCTTGTTAAAATAAGTGTGTTAGATTTCAAGATTTAGAGAATTTATTAAATATGCATAGCAATTTACACAAGGTAATCTTTGGCAATGAAGTTCTTAAATCTAAAATAAACATGGATTTAAATGCTTTTAAAACAATGACCACATCGTTGGCATTTTACGTGACACAATTATTTAAAGCCAACAAATTCTCCATATTAAACAACAAAATGCCCTCTACAATGACACAAAGACTGATCTAACGCCCCTATCAGCAGGATGGCATCATTTATCTGTGCCTTCCCAAACTGTGACAAATCACGGTTGAAAAATGAAAGTTTCATGACGTCACAACGTTATGCTTATAGTTTGGTTAGATTTAAACTCCCATGTGAAAGCAGCGGATCAAGCTGTAAACATAACACCAGCACTTACATAACATTATTGCCTTTCTGTAGTTAAAGTGTCAGCAGACAGTTTCCTATTTACACATCCAAAGTTAGCATTCATTCTCGGCTTCTGTCTCCACCTCAGCATAGGATGAAACACAGAGGTGGATGCGGAGCAGTTAAACACAGGCTGCAGGATTTTCTCTGATTTTTTCTGATCTTCATGCCGTTCCTGGAGGGGCAGAAGTACGACGGCCACCAGCAGCTCTTTGCAGCTCATCAGGATTTGCAAGCAGGCCAAAATTTTGCCTCACAGGCGGGGAGCTCAACGTCTGACCCTGCTGTGGTCGAGAAGAAGATATCAGATAGAGCAGACCAGTACTGAGGAAGAACATCTACCATCAGGCCACTATGACCCTGAATGATCAAAACTTATGCTACTTACTATAGCTAACATTATTACATTGCTTATTTCTATTCTTTGTTCTTTTATTTATTTTATGCATGTTTTTCATTTCATAGGCAAAGGAACAAAATGTCACACTTTTAGTATACCTTGTATGACGATATGTGAAAAATAAACTTGATCTTGATGAACATTAATCCAATATTCTCTATCCTCTTTGCATAATTGGATTTCTTTTTTTTTTATTGTTTTTTTCTGGGGTTTTACCCTTTATTATAGATAGGACAGCTGAAGACAAACAGGAAAAGGTGGGAGAGAGAGGAGGGAAGACATGCAGCAAAGGGACCCCAGCTGGGAATTGAACCAGGGTCCGCTGCAGCCCAAGGCCCCATACATGCACGCACTCTACCACTGAGCCACCTGTGCACCCGACACAGTTGGATTTTGAGCTTTCTTTTCCTGAAAATGGTCGTCTGCTATTGCCTGTGTTGATGAGAGCGTCAAACCAAAATTTGTGGGCCAGAAAGCCGAAACAGTGAGCTGAAAGATGCCAAATCTCTCTGTAGAGCTGTGAGGAAGTGCAGAGTTGGGTGGTCATTTTGTGGGTTTGTCACTAAGAGCGACCCATTTCATATTACACATGGCAATTGAATTCATTGTTAATACAATATGTGATTCTAAATATGAAATCTGACACAAACCAGTTACCCATGTGATGTTTAATGTGCTCATTTTTTTAAAGATTTAAAAATGTTTTTATGCAGTACCAACATGAGCTAAGAAACTTTGGTCTTTGGTAGTGAAACATTTTGCAGTTTCAAACATTTAAAGTACAAAAGATATCAATTCAATTATCTCGAACAAGTCAAAGCTATAAAGCTTTTACAGCCAAACAGTAACCATAACAACACCCTCCACACCTTCACCACCTCACCACTACACTTAACAGTCACTTTTAGTGCACACCCCACTGCGCTGGTTCCAAACTTGGAGTCACACACGGGAATATGCTGCCTCCTGCCAGGTACACACCGGAGGTCATGAATATGAAAATTGAGTCCACCTTCACGTTTTATTATGTGGACTCAGACCTAAATGTGGATCATTTTGCACTTTAATTTTTTTAAATGAACCCATACATATATATATATATATATATATATATATATATATATATATATATATATATATATATATATATATATATACATATATATATATATACATATATATATATATATATATATATCATTGGAAGCGTAGAAGCCATTTATTAGGACATTGGTCTTTTAATCACTCTTAATCACTTAATTCCACTCTTCTATGCACATTTTTTTAATCACATTATGAGGCACAATAAAGTTTCCTGAATGTGAACCCACACAGTTTTGTCACTCACAGAGCTTGGCTGAATTTTAACGCATCATCAAAAGAAACCGCACCATCCCGGCGCATGGAGGGAGCCAAGAAATTATTTTAATGTGTCGCATTTAACATTCAGAGCTTCCATTGTACATGGATAGGGCTCGGATCAGTGAGGTGTGGTGCCATGTTTCCTCTAAGCCGTCGGTGTCCAGTCCTGTGCCCTGGAAGATATGCAGGTTTAAATTTCAGCCAAATTCAACACCAGCTGATTTGTTCCTCTATGTCTGGTTGAAGGCATGCTGATTAGTAAAATTAGTGAGTGAGGTTTGATTGGATTGAAAACCTGCACCTTCCACCACTGGCAGGGCACATTTGTGTGAATCGTGTCCTGCAGAGCCGGATTGCACAGCAGACACCCTCCGATCAGCCAGGCGGTGTGTCCAGGAATGTTGTGACATTATACCCGTGTCCATCATCCTCAAGCAAGAAACAGATGCAGCATAAAATATGTATACTGGTCAGAAATGGACCTGTTAAGTGTAACAAAAACAAAGAACTGTCTGTATCAGAAATTCATTTTAAGTTCAATAAAAATGTTGCAGATCGAATCAGGACTTTCATTTAAAATACAACTGAATTAAAGGCGCTTTGCTGTACAGAACTCACTCCATTTGAATTGCAGGCTGAATAATTTAATGTTATTTGGATTCAACACTTTTTTTTTCCACAAAGAAATAATCTGAGCTGTAACAACCTTTAAGGACTGACAGTATCTTTAAATGAGATGTTATCTGTGTCTTCGTTTGCTCAACAGAGTAGCATTTCAGTCAGCCTGCTTGAATCCCAGAAAACTTCTTAAAATGAAAATAAATAAAAAAATGAATATAACTTTGGTCAAGTTAGTTCCGACACCTGTGCTTTGTGAAAAAATTGTTGCTAATTATCATAGGTTTTCTTTTTTCCAATTTGACACCTGTGCAGCGAATGTTTCTGTAACTCATGTCTGTTCCTCAAGGTGAGAAGAAAGTAGTTTATCCTTAAGTTTTGATCATTTTATTAAATTTGCTCATATTAATAATAATAATATTTAATAAATAATTGCTTAGTTAGTATCAGGCTTGACTGATACGAAACTATTAACTAGTACTGCTTTAGCATCGGGACGTGTTAAACGTGAATCTTTAAGCCATCTGTACATTTCTTTGTGGTCACAATCATGTATTGGACACTAAAATATCTTCCTTCTCTGCATGACAAGCTGTGGCATTTTTACGCCTCCCTATCGAGATATTATCTTAAACCACCGGTTCAGTATTACACAGCTATTCAGGGTTATAGCGCAGCCCATGCAGCGCACAACAATGTGTAAATCTGGCACATGATTAAAGGTTAACTCATATGTCATGTCAGCACTACATAACGTTCACAGTCAAAGGAAGAACTACTCTTCCAGTTATGAATTACACAGATGGAAGTATTCACTGCAGGGTCAATGGCACATACGATAATTGAATGATTCAAGGTAAAAGCCATTAAGTCTGTCTGTATCCTATCGTTTTCATATTTTTCACAGGCTTTGGATGAGTGCACCTGGTTAAATAGACTGACTGACATATTCTGAAACACACATTTTTCAAGATTTCAAGTATTGTGTTAACAAGTGGCTTTCTTGGCTTTACACAAGGACATCATCACACAGTAATCGTGCAATGAACTGATAGAAAAGGCCTTTGTCAGAACACTTAATAAATAGTTTGTATTTCTAATTGCGGGATATCGTTTTTACCGGATGCCAAAATAAAAATCATGTCTTATTAATTGTGGCTTTTCATTTTGGTCCAGGTCATTTGAATTCACGTTTTTTTTTTTTTCTTTTGCTGTGATGATAAGAGTCAAAGATAATGAGAAACTTGACGCGTAGCTCTACCCAGATCCTTGGAGTTATGATTTCAATTGCTATGCACAACTTGATTTTCAAGGTCTGGAGTCTTTCTTGAATGAATGCTCGGAATCTGGCTCTGGGGGTTAACAAGGAGGCTCCATATACTGTTTAACAATTCAGCCCATGCTCGCCCCACGTGACGGTGCATGCAATAGGGCCTGCACTTGTTTATATCTCTGGATAAAGCATCCCACTGGCCGCAAATTAAGCATTCAGGCTCGGCAGCCTTGTTGTGCTCCAGTATGACGTGTTTGGAGTACTAAATCTGACTCTGCGCCCTAGGTACACCGCAATCTTGTTTGGGGGGGCTTCATAAGTTCTAAGGCTGTCATATCCTTTGAAATGACTTCAATACACCTGATTCACTCTTGATATAGAAATAAATTCATCCTTTTCTGTAAATGGAAAGTCTTTTACGGGGTTTATTGCTCAGGAGTGATTACAAATTAGAGGCACAGGTTTCTCACACAATAAGATAAGATAAGAAAAGGTAACGAGAATTACCCCTTTTTTCTAGATTGTGAATAGATTAATCAGACATAATTTTTTTTCTTAAAATGTTTTAGTATAAAAAGCCACAGAGCAAACTTTTTCACTTTTAGTTAAGACGAAATAATTCTTTTTGTGCAGTCCAGTGTCAAAACTTTCTATCAGAAGATGAAACTAAATCAAACCAAATATTGTTTGTCCCATCTTTAGATCCTTCTGCTGCTCTGACACTGACTGACATTTGTAATCCCGCCTAACCCCACTTCCAGCACTAATCCTGTCCCTAAGATTAAACATAACCCTGATACACCGCAGGCGCTCACCTGAAAATGAGTAAAAATTAACTGTGGCCAAAATGCATTGACAGAATAAACACCCATTCATGCTCTGCCTCAGAATTCAGCTCGCGAGGGCAGAAATGTCAGTGGAGGAATGCAGATCAATGAAATGATCTCTCTCTCTCTCTCCATTCTCAACTTTGCCATCAATCAAAAGCTGCATTTAACATATTTTGAGATATTTTTCAGATCATATCAAACTGAATGAGCCTATTTACTCCAAGCTAGCATCCTATATTATCGTTAACAATGTCTTCTTCACCTATGTTTTTTTTTTTTTTTAAAGATCATATTTGAGGTGCGTGAACCTGGACCCATCAGCATCTGCACCAACCCCTGCAGCAGACACTATTCAGTGTTTTGAATCCAGTCCACTTGATGTCACAGTTCAGCGTGGCCTTGAATTAGATAAAATAGCCCTCCACATGGTATGTCAGAGAGATGTCGGAAGGAGTTCTTATTAGAGCAATTAATAGATATAATCTTTCGCTGACGACGGGGAAAAGCCGGATCACACACTTTAGAGACAATTCCTCAACAACAACATATTACATGCATAATTAAGCGCAAGATCTCAAGTTAAGCGCTGAGATGTGAGTCTCTGAGGATGACACACAAGAAGAGACACATGTCCTTATTTCATATTTTTAGCACTTAGCTCCTGTTTCCGATGTGCTCGGCGCTGCAGGGTGACGTGGACGGAGGCAGCCCATAGTGTGAGCTGCTTTCCCTTTTTATTAAGGCTCCTTTCTTCAATTAAGCTCCCTACATTTTACACAGATCAATACGGAGGAGTCTATAAAAATGTCAATACCTGAAGCATGGACCGTAGCTCCGGAGAAGCCGAAGATAATACAGCATCCCCCATGTGTGTTTGGCTAACAAGTTTCCCCCCTTTGAACTTAATACAGGCTTCCTTTGTGAAATACCAAAGCATTGATTAATCCATCTGTACTGATCTGAATTTTCTCAGAGTTGTGTTGCATCCCTTTGAAATATTCAAAGCAGAGCTCTTGGAATAACTATTATATGGACTCCTGCTCTCCTAGGGGCAAGCACTGAAAGAGTCTGCATACAAATGAAGCATCAGCAAAGCAAAGGGAGCACAGAGTGATTGAAACCACACTTGCATAATCATGCTTTTGGATAAAAAATAGCAAGTCATTCATTACAGAGCAGTTGGAGACAGAATTGATTGCTTAATTAAGGGTTGCACATGTGTATGCATGTACATGTATGTCATGTGGAAGGGTTAAATGTATATATTTACATATATAAGTTAAATGTTCCTGCATGGGCAGGAGAAGAAGAAAATTCTTCTTCTTATGTTACAAAAACCATTTAAAAGACAAAATGTGAATGAAAATAAAGCATTGTCACAAAGCTGCAAACAGGTATTATCTTGTGACTTGTGAAAAGATGACTTTTGGAAATGCGTGATTTTTAAAAGACACTGACAGTACCACACATGCAGGTATCTTGTTCCCCGCAAAGGAACTATTGAGTAATTCAACAAGACTTTAAGGATGTGATAAAAGGCCGCACACCAAAAAGCATCTTGGTGCGCATAATCGTGGGTCGACACATGCCAACTTGCTGTCATATTTCTCAGTGTTGAAGCGCATCAACTGTCCAGAAAAGCAGTCTTTTTTTCCACATCCCCTCCCTGGACTGGCAAATCCTGGCTACTGAGCCTCGACCTCTTCCTCCTCCCTGTACGAGGCATCCAACATGTGCAACTGTGGATGTGCATCAAATGACGTGATGCTCTGCAGTGCAGCCGGTCTTTGTTTCGCTCTCCCTTTGTGGTTAAAATCCATCACTGCCTCTACATCTAATTGGTATAATCAGACATCATTGTGTTGCAAGTTATACACAACAACAAGCAGTGTTCACTTTCATAAAACAATATCATATCAGGTGACGCATGCTGGTGGAATTTAATAATTATGCTAATACGTCTGTCGCTTGTCTTTAATTATATATGAAAATATATTAATTTTAGATGTATGGGTACATATTTAATAAGCAAATAAATCCTTCCTTCTCAGTATCCTACTGCTGTCACACTAGGAATCAACCAAAATTAATTGAAACATTCAGGATTAAGGGCGTTGGGTTTATTTTACAAAGCATTATGAAAGGGTGTAGGAAATATGGAATAAAATGACAAAGATGTTTATCCTGCTGGATCTGTGCTGGGTAGGAAACATGTGAGGAGACATGCGCCTTAATCCTAAAGGCTTAGGACATTTTCTTGCATAGCCCACACTTACTTACACACTATTAAAAAGCATCCAGGCTTATGGCTTTATTGAGCCATGTCAGACATGCATATGTGGTGTATGAGGTTTGTCACTTTGACTCAGCCTGTTTTCAGCCTTTTTTTTCTAACATGTCTAGTGCATGTTAAATCCCATTAAAACATACCATCATACACATGAACTATTTTTTATGGTTACATTCTCACTTACCTTCACTGTGAAAAATTAAGTCTACTTTCAGATGTTAAAATTTGTTTTCTTTTTTCAAATGAAATGGCTTTAAGAGCCCCTCTGCACAGGCAAGCAACCTAAAATACTCAAGAAACAGGTGATGTTTATCCTTCCATTTCCTGTCATGGTCTTGTTCTTTCTCTCTCTCAGAGACGATGCTGAGGGTCACAGGCACCTCATCGGTGTGGCTCACATTGGCTCAAAGCAACATTTCATGCACCTAGCTGGATCATCTGTAGCCCTCAGGGCGAAGCTAGCCGGACCTCGACAGACCACAGGCAGGTCCCGCTATGACACCCCAGGCATCCACATCCGCAGCTGCTTTATTCTCCAATTTTGCTTTAAAATATGCAGCAGTTCTAAACTCTCGGCTGTTATCAGCATGGCTGGCTGTCTCCGTGCAGAAATGCAGGGTGTGTTTGACTTTTCTTAAGAGATTCAGCAACAGGGGTAAGCGTCTCAGCTGGCCCCACAGTGTTATCTCTGGCACACTGCCAGCGTGATACAGTGCTCTGCACTTGGCTGGTTTCATCACATTAGAGGCCGACACACTCGTGGCACGATAGGGGAAATTAGTGGTTACAGCCAGCCACTGACTGTCTCACAGGAGACTACACTCATGTTAGCAGTGGGCACAATGCCGCGTGACTTTTGGTAAACTTCGACTACCTTCACTATGAATTGTACCACTGAACTCTGATGAGTGTATTCCTTTCAGTAAACACAGGTCAGTGAACCAGGTGGGGCTACTGTAACATTTGTGCATGCTGACTTTACTGATGAGTCTCACTACATATCTTAGATATCAATGCTGACTGTGATACCTCTGAATACCTTTACAGAAGGACTACAATGGGTTTGACACTCAAGGAAATAAAAGATGTTGACACTGACAAACAAATACAGTTCACTGAATAGGATGTTTTATTGCCATGAAATGTGGTTCCACAAGTTAAATATGCAATGTGTTAGTAATTGACTTACCTCCAATATAGAGAAAAATGATAAAATCATATAAAAAAAATCATAATACATATACATATATATACATATAATACAAAATCATATACAATAAAGTATTCAAACATGGCAAAGACCCCAACATATGCATTGTGGAAAAAAGCTAAATATATATATTTCAGCACATTAATGTGAATTTTCTAATTAAATAAAAAAATCTTTAAAAGTCATTTTAGTCATTTTTAATTCTAGTAAGCACTTTCAATCTTATGGACATATAATGGTTGTATATCAACACAACCAGATAAATGAAATACACTGAAGAGATTATTTTTGTTTATTATGTCTAAATGTAAACATACTTTTTTGCATCTGATTTTAATTGTTGCTACTCCGACGATAAGTTAATACAGAGGGTTATAAGTGGATGTGATTATTATATTGATAATATAAAACTATAATCCAAGGATTCTAATTAAAATCTGTAATTAGGTTTTTTAATGAAGTCTCAGTTGACAAAGAGCAAATAATGAGTCTGTGTACTGCACCACCTTAAGAGGCTCAAGGGGCAGCTCCGGTTGCAGTATGAAATGCTAATGAACAGACTCATTCAAAGCCATGTGAGAAAGAATGAGAAAAAAAGAGAAATGTTTGAGTGCTTTTAACACTCTAACTACCAAGGCGGTCATTTTAACTGTTTTTAAATGTAATAACTTTGTTGAAATGAAACAAAGTTGAAATGAAACCCATGTAACTATAGGACCCTGACTTTTCCTAAATGTGTGTATATTTTATTCTAATATTGTTATTTTCTTAACAATTACAAAACACAATAAGAGTTCTGAGTATTTCTATCTTGAATAGCCATAACAGTCATATTGACCCATACCCTATATTATGACCTTATATGGCATTATAGACAGTGTAGAATTTCAGTGTTTGATACCTTTCCCTCTCTTTCACTGTTGCCTAGCAAATATTTTTTTCTAGTTGATTTGAAGACAATAAAGAGTAGAGTAGAGTAGTAGAGTATACACTGACTGATAATGGCTCTGACAGCGATTCAGAGATAATTCCCCCTTCGTAAAAGAAGCCGACTGGACACCTCCAATTCTGCATCTGCTGTCATTCCATCTGCTAATTGTTTATGTTGTTGATTGTTGTTGTTGATGTTTATTATTACTTATCATAACATTAAATATAATTTATTCTTAGATTTTATAATAATATAATGATTATTGAAATTATATGCAAACTGCAAGAACATATGTTTCTATCAAGGAACATATACGGCCAAACAGGCATGTAGGAATTCACTCTATCATCATGAACCCTGCAGCACAGGTCACAGTCAGTAATATCCGGGGCGTGCCTTTAGTAATTCTGTGGCTTGGCTCACCTGTGGTGCACTTCAATACAGGTTGGGACCCAAAAGAGTAACTTATCATATATCATAGCTGGGTGTATTATAGGCAGTGACAACATGACGCAGTATCAAAACAGAGCCCGGGAATCTGCATCAACAAAATATCTATAAGATAAAAGCTGCCAGGAGTAAAAATCTGCATCGGGTCAGCATAAAAGTGCCTGGAGATGTACAGGTAGTGTGCAACCTCGCTCTCACCGCTGGACTCCAGAGGGCCTATTACTAGTTGGTTTTGGACAGTAATTTAGTGAAGTCAGTTGTGTTTAGCGGCTCCTCTGAAGTGTTCGAACTGCTTTTAACAGAGATTATTGAAGAAAGTGAAATTATATTTCCCCTTCAGTTTTTTGAAGGCAAGGTAGTCACTTAATAACAGTATTTACCGATTGATTTAGCTTTCGGATTTTACATTGTGTTTTAACTGAAAATCCAGGTCTTCCTAAAGTTCAACGCTACACCTCAGAGAATTTCTCATTCTCTTAAAACCAATTCAATTCAGATTGAAAAACACAGTTGTTAAATATCAAATGTCATAAAAAAAGAATAAAAAACAAAACAGAAATAAAATAATAGATAGATAATAGATAGATAGATAGATAGATAGATAGATAGATAGATAGATAGATAGATAGATAGATAGATAGATAGATAGATAGATAGATAGATAGATAAAATAGGAGGTAAAAATACAATATAAAATAACAATATAAAATTAAAAAATATGAAATTAAAAAATATGAAATAAAGCATCTGGCAGTTCTGGTTCAAAGGTGCAGTTTTGCAAAATGGCAGATACCGACAGGGGTATAAGCAGGGTTTTAGACAAACTGAGGTCTGAGCTTGTTGATCTAAATATGTGCATTTTGAGACACCTAGACTGGGAAAATGGGATCATAATAGTTATAAAACCATGTCAAATCTGTAAAGCAGCAATAAATGAGACTGAGGTTAAATGTTGCAATGAATGATCTGCACTAAAGTCTGGAAATCCTGAAGAGGCTTAAATGACACAAAAAAATGAATGCTGACAACATTTAATTAAAGTCAGACTACAGACACATAGTTGTCTTTCACTCTTTGTATTCACAGCCTGACCTTTTCTCCGGGACTCCTCTCTCATCTCTCCTTGCACAGAGTATTAAAAATGATTTCGTGAAATTATATACCTCTTCTTTATTTCACCTTTCTGCTTGAGTTTGCATCATTTTGGATTTGAATTATGGAAATGTGCCTCAAACAGTACATAGTCTAAGCAAAATGTGTATTGTACAATAATATATAATCATATAATTACACAATATAATTATAATATATATTTATTCTTGGTGTTTGTGTTGTTAAATTGAGCCTATGGGTTCCTCTATAATTACCAAAGAACATATACCATATATCTCTGTAATGACATTGCTTGAATTGAGTGAGGTCAGAGTTTGTTTCCATTTACCGGCACAGGGAAATAATGCAAATCCTATCCTATCCAGGCACAGTGGTCAGTATCTGCTCTTTCTCTCTCATCTTCCTCACCTTCTCTTTTCTCTCAGTTTCCTCATCTCCTCCCTTCTCAAAGCTAAGGTTTGATAGATGGTATATTTTCATTTTTGTCTGTCTCAGTAAAAAAAAGTGAACACAGGGTTAATTAATATGCATATGTAAATGTGACCAGACTTGCATTTTTCCTTTAATGAAATATATATATCACTAGAAGACAAATAGCTGTTTCCTCCTGTTACTTACAGTGATTATGACTACTGTGATTATTTGTTTAGAGTCAACAGGTGTCTGTAGGCTGTGTGGAGATGCTGTGGGGGTCATTATGTGGGATGGGCTTGCAAGTCTTTCAGAAACCCAGATGGCCTTAATAATGCCTTTACCTCTGCCATTATAATAGGCTTTCCTTGAGCAGCTGCTGGCTGAAGGAGAGAGATGGGAGGTGGTCTTCTTTGGATATTATAAAATGAGATTTTCTGCTCCGATGATGTAACTGCAGCTAACTAAAGTACACGCTAATGCCTCGATTTACAGTTCACCTATGGATCCTCCCCAGCAGCCATGAGAGTGAATTTGAAGGCTGAAATGAGGTGTGATCAAATACACCAGACATATAAATAAATAATAAATGTACCCGTTATCATGAGAAAAGAAGCTTTGTTATGTTGAGATAATGTGATAATTAACTTAATGTGATCTCAAGATTTCAAGAATTTATCAGCAATCATTGGTAATGAAATTCTTAAATCTCAGGCTCCCTAAACAATGCTAAAAAAATATTAACAAGAATAGAAACACTCAACAAAATGATTATGAGATTAAGAAATATAAATCTAAATAGAAGAAATAGTACTATAGTAATAAAAGGATAAAAAAAAAATAAAAAACCTTGAAATAAAAAATTATACAATTACTCAGCTTGTTGAACCATAAGACAATCTTGCAAAGAAAAATCTATATCTAAAGGGTACCTCATTTGAACTAAATTTCCACCCTTCACACAAACTGAATTGAAAGAAAAGCACTCAGTCTACCATTGGATGGACAGAATAAAAATTAGATGGCCATCTAGTTAATTCACTCAAATGAAACTAACTGTCATAATGGATGGCCACTTTTAATGCAATATGGCTGCACAAAAGCTTTTCATAAGATGATACCTGGGGATGAATTGAACAACAAGCAGCCCATTGGTAAAACACTCTTGGTACCTCTATCCCGCTTTGCATGAATTCAGCTGCCTATGAACCACCATGTTGAGTAATGATTTTGTAGTAATGAAAAGATCATCCACATCACCACTCACACACAAGACACTGATCAGATGATCAAGTCACTTATTCTGGTGTTGTACCGTATATTTTTAGGCAATTATGTAACGACTTTCACCATATACACCTTGAAAAAAATAGCAAGGTCCAGACCTCTGTGACCTCAGTGGTAGGGTGGCTGTGAATGCTGACGCCAAGAACTCACAGTCGTATGGTGCAATTTATTTAATGATTCAATTTTCATTTTTACTGACCCCTATAAACATAATCTAAACCATCAAATCTGACAATCCGCCCAAGTCAGTTTTTTTTCTCTCCCCTAAACAGCATATTAAAGTTAAACTATTCAAAAGCTGTATTCTACCACAATCACTCGATTTGTTCTCATTGTATTGTGGTCATTACTCTCTCACTGACACCGGCACATCTGAAATGAGAAACCGAAGCGCGTTTTACTTTATGCAGGAGGAATTTTCCTCTTTGATTTTCCTGAGCAAGAAGATGACAAACACATTTTGCACATCAGCTCATCTTCATATGAAAGGTGCATCACAAATAACATTTGGCTGAACTTGACATTTCTGTCCATTGTAAATGTATTCAAATATGTTGTAAAAAATAACCTAACGTTCCCATATCACTGCAAAACTGTCGGGGCAGGCTAACTCACCGCTGTTATGAATTTAATACATTGTGTAGTAGGATTTGTGAGCAGTCTGTTGGGACCGTTGGCGAGGTGGATCACGATCATGAGGCTGCTTAGTGAATCTCAAATTACTGAAGACATGCGCGTGAAGGCCTTGGGATAAAAACACATATGAAAACGATCTTAACTAAATCATACATGAAAGCTCAGAAGACAGGGCTATGTCTGAAATCACTCCCTTACTGTTTATCATTTCTTTCTGAGAGTCCTATTTCTAGGTTAAAACCTGTGTAATGAAAAATGTAGTGTCCACAATGTGTCTACTTTTTTTTCACGAACAACCCCAAAATCCAACGTCCCACCTCTGTTTCTGAGATGACAGATGTGTAAACCGCAGATGTGCGACACCACACCTGTCAGCAGCAACACAAAACAATAATAATTAACACAGTAGGTGTCTGGGATCTCAACTTCTGCTCACTGTAACCTATTGAGAATTTACCCGTGTCGACATCTGGGCTGCTAACTACACAGGCTTTTTCATGATGACAGTTCGCTGGGTGAAAAACAGCTAGGAAACAATGTAATAGTGTTGCCTGGGCATGTTAGCGATGGTGAGATTGTACTGATTGTTGACATACTGTGTTAAAGTTTGTTAAAGTAGTAATAGCAGTAACACTACTGTCTGTTTGTGAGTCTCATAAGCAGGGGATTATATGAAACTTATATAACCACCGTGCTGACCAGAACTATTGTGCCTGTAAAACAAAGCCTTAAACAGATTTAAGTTGGATTTGAGGTGTACTAGCTTGTTTGGGATGCTGGGATGAGATTAGATATCCCGGGAGGTGTAAGCTGCAGGAGGCCATTACTTAGCGATGTATCAGAGAGCTGTAGGAATAATGGATGTTCAGCTCTAAAGGTTCAACCACATTTACCCAAAATACTGTAACTCGAACTCCAAACTGTAAGTCTTCAGTATTGCTCTTATGTGGTTAAATACAATGTGAAATGTAGGAAAGCTTCACCTTGCTCAATCAAATCTTAGTTTTGGTTTTGAGTAGAGTGACCAGACATCCCCTGGAGTTTGTCCCTGGTAATGTCCACGATCCCAGAGAGAAATTATTCTGGCTTGGTGTCTCAATTGCGTCACGTTTCTTCTATCGAACAGAAAGGAGCTGCTCTCTAACGCCACCAACTACTTTCTGGAGCTAGCAAGTGTCAAGCGATTCCTCAACATCACCACAAACTGGATAGGAAGAAAAGTGAATGAGATAGTGGAGAAAAGGTAAAGGTATGATTTCAGAGGCTGAAACAGTGTCTTTGAGATGAAATAACAAGAATGAGGCAAGCAGTGGGAATCAGATCTAATACTGTACTATTTATTATTTATTTACTATTTATTATTAAAGATTGGATGTGCAAAAAAAAAACCCAACAACAACAACAAAAAACAAACGTTAAGATTCTGGTGTGCATAGAAAAGTAGAAAAGTACCTTGTGTGCACTAGAAAGTTTCCTGTGCTCATGAGAAAGTTAAACATGGGTCGTAATAAACTGTAGCTATACTGAAGTTCATGGGTTTAGTCCATGTATGAAGGTATCACAGGTAATGGAAAATGAGTCCGTGAGTCCAGGTGCATCTCTAGATGTCCTCATATGGAGCTCTGGGCCACTCGACCTTCTCTCCACAACACAGACACAGATCATGTCCCCACCAGGCCAGTGAACCTCAGACATTTGGACCACAACCAGAATCAGTGAGGAACCTGCAAGACTGGAGAGAACAAAGAGGACCGGGGCTCCGGCAGTAACATGCACTTTACAGGACATCAGTGTATTCACTTTAACCACTTTAACCAGTCTATAGGCTGACTGCCATTTTGCACTATTACCATATCTGTTTGCACTCTCTGTGATTTTGCCATGTTTTTGTTTTATTGCCATGTCTTAATTTAGTTGTAATCATTATGCTTATTTTGTTGTATTTTCCTTATTTTTGTTGTTTGCACCAAATCTAACACACCCTTTGCAGCAGCTGGCCTGTTTGAGCCGTCAGTGCCCTGTCCACACTTTTAACCTGCTGCTGGTTCTACCTCCTCATGTAGGTCCTCACATGGAGGCTCACCTGCCAATAGTTCAATCGCGTCGCTCCAGGAGGACTTTGAGGAGGATTGGGACCTGGTGACTGAAAGCATTTACTTTTTCGCTGCGATGTCTGAGACCAGTTCAACAAGCTATGTATTTGCCTCTTGTGCTAACATGTGCCTGTCCATGTCTTGGTGTTGTCCAGGCTTTGGTTTATTTGCTTTGCAATATGCTAACAAGAAGCAACGAGGCTGATGACGCCGGCTGCTTTATGTCTTGCCTGCTCCTTTGCTGCTACCGTTCACCCCTGTGCACCGTTTGCACTGGCAGAACATTTGAATTTCTTGACTAAGTGTGCTTATTTCCCTTTTGATCGTTGTTTGGCATGTGCATTATGATGCTTTCACACTGCTTATTGTCATAGTGGTGGAAATGAATACTCATGTTTCAGTATTATGAGTGTTTTGGGCTGAATTGGTTTTGCTGCATGTTTTCCCCTTGGTTGTTGTTGCCGTTGGTTTATTGGGTTCCTTTCTGTTGAGACTGCCAGCTCTCCAGTAATATTGTGTGTTGGCTGTAGGGATGTAATCATATCTGTAGTTTTGCACACATCACCTTCACACAGATATTTCCCCTGAAATACTGACTTCATGGGAAGCTCAACACGCCTTTTGTCATACATAGGCTGACATTTACATTGACGTCCTCCGTAAGCTATATAAAGGGATTTCTTTGCAGTTCTCACACATCATATTTCACTCATGAAAATTCAATGCTTAAGTATGGATAGACTCTGGTACAAACTTGTAGTAACGATTTTGCTTTCTCTTCTCTTCTCTTCTCTTCTCTTCTCTTCTCTTCTCCAACCTCAGCACTGCTTAAATAAACCCAGCCTGGCACAGCTGGCACTTTGTTTTGGTAACATAATGCCCACCACTTTTTATTTTCTAAAAAAGGTATTTTTATTGTACAAAACCACAGCTAATTTACCAGAATCCTAACAGCTCTATTTGCAAGCATTTTGGAGCCACATTAGCATTATCTTTGTAACATCTGATTACAAACAGACTGTGTGCAAAACATGCAGGGGGTACAAAACACAGAAACTCTTCCACCAGTGCACAAGGAACACAGAAATGCCTCTTTGAATGATCATTTATTCAGACACTGCTCTATAGGTTTTAATATTGCTGCCATGTAGGCCTCAAACGTTAAAAGATCTTAAGCCATCTGGCCATGTATTTGCATAACAAAGTGTTATTCTAAATGGTATTCAAGTGGTATAGTGATTACTGGCAGTGCGGAGGGTTTTGCATCTGCAAGCGTGCATCATATTCAAAGAGGTAGAGCTATCCTCCAACGGCTGACTCGTCTGATGTAAGTTCATCTAAATTTTAAGCTTTTACTGCTTTTTTTTTCTTTGCTGGATCTGCCAGAACCATAAGGCCATGGTGTACTTATATGCCATATTGCCCAGCATTTAAATGCAGTTCTGCCCATATTCATGGTGTGTAGTCCTTCCAAAAGTCTTGTAGTCCAAGGTCAGAGTAAGTTACTCACTTCTGCGATAAAGCAGAAAGTAAGACAGCGCATTCAGCTGCCATATGAAGCGTAATGACAATAAGAAAACCATTACTTCTCTCTTCTCATTACGAGGTCTTCTCCTTCAGAGGAATGTGGTGGAGACGGCCTACATCCTTGGGACTACAAGTCAAAGTAAAATATTTAATTGAACACACCCTCTTGCTTCACTGATCACAGCAACAAATCAAATTTAATTTGTCCTGATCATGCCTCTCTAAAGCCACACAGAGCAATCTGAGACCTCGCAAGACCTTAAGGATTTAAAAGCTGTCTCTTTTAGACCCATTCAGACTTTTATGTCCAGTGAAATGGGAGTGAAATAGTTGCCTCAGGACCACAGGACATTTCAGCTATTGTAAGCACAACACCTGACAGCCTGACTATTGCAAATTAGCTTTCAGAATTCAGGATAATGTTGTAATGACAGAGGAAAAAAAGCTATATCTAAAATCTCCCATTAAAAGAGAGTTCCTACTTCCCCTGTATGTAGTCTGTATGTAGTTTGTCCCACTAATGCACTTAAAAAGCAGATTAGACACCCGATGACTTGTAAACACGGTAGAGAAATTGTCATTCTCTACCTTAAGCACAGTGTAATGCAGAAACTCTCCTTGCGTGCAATTATTCTTCCGAAAAGCCATTCGCGATTGCGTATCATGTTTCATGTGCGGCGAGTTCAAATTGAAATCCATGAGAGTCAAAAGACCTGTCACATTTTGAGTTTGTCAGTGAAAAGTGATCTTTAAAATCCAAAAGAAACTGACTTAATAAGCTGCCCGCCTTTCAGAGGACTGAGCACAATAATCAAGCAATCATAACTAGTCATTTCAAATTGTTGCGAAAATTAAGAGGTCGCAGTCAGCGACCCCACACGGAAGCTATATTTTACTTGTCAGGAAAGGTCAGCTAACCCTTTGTGATCTATGACAATAATAAAAAAAGGAAAGAAAACATGCACATTAAATAATGTGATTCCATAAACAGAACAATACTATTTAGTCTCTTTAATTTCCAACCATCTGAAAAGATTTTACGGATCCTATGGTGAGTATTTAAGGGACATCACACTTATTGTGTATATTTAAATCTATCCACTTCGAAGGTTTTATCAAGGGCCAAGGTGGTGTGGGCTCCATGACAATGTGGCTATGAATAGTAAAACAGCTTTCAAACCCTTGAATTATGTAAAACCTACAGTACGTATTGTGATTAAGTTTCCCCAAATCCTATGAATAAGATGTAGAAAAAAAAAGAATAAAGAAAAAAGGAACTTATACTGCACCTTTGGATCTCCCCATCCCTCTACCAGGGAATCTGTTGCCCTTAGGCAATTAGAGTAGCTGTCACTGCAACAAATGGGACGACTGATACCATTTATTTGGAGAGACCTAAAGAGGGAGAGAAGGAATCGTAACACAGAAGGATACAGCACCTCCCCGACACGCCTTCTTGCATACTGATCATTTATTGTTTACTGCCAATAATGCCTTAATTATTTGTTAAACATCTGGCGACATGACAGAAGCTAAACACAGCGGTTGGTTACTGGCATTAAATCAACACTGTTGCCAGCAAACTTTTTAGATTCGCATAATAAATTCGTCATAATTAAAAAAAAATGTAGCTGTTTACTTGGCTGTTTTTGGTAGATCAGTGTTTCAGCGAGCATCAGCTTCTACTTTCCAAATTCTTTCACTTTAGATGAAATCCTAAAATGATTCCAGACGCTGAGCTGATAGTTTGTGACAAAAACTGCATTCGTGGGATGAGTTGAGATGGATGTATCTACATGACACAGCTCTTGCATCCATTTCTGAATTTCTGTGAACTCTCTTAGGTCCTCTCACCAGGGTCTGGTTGTCCTGAGGATGAGGTTATAATTCAAAGGGGATTGTGCATTTGCCATCTGCTCTCTCCAACTCTGGAACAGCTCCTCCCTTGATATTAGACTGATTAAACAAGATTTATACATGGCTGACTTTTAGTTTGGCTGTTTTGGGGGAAGCACTTTGTAACCTTTTACTTTGAAAAGATTTTATTCAGGTTAACGGTAGGAAAAGGGCCATTGTGCGGTAATTGTGATGGAGTTGGACAAACAACACACTGTCCAAAGACACAGCAGGCTAACAAAAATGGCAAACACAAGTGGACAACAAAGGAGAGGCACTACAGTACATTGTTGAGCCACAAGTGTTGAGCTTCAAGTGTTCACCATAGCAGCTATTACAGAGGAGGACATGAAGGTGACGATGTAGATTACAGAAGTCTAGAAAAAGGAAATTGTCCCCAAGTTTTCATTTGCATGTGACCACGCAAGAGGGAAGTTTATGCCTTTGCTTCCCATCTCAAGGTAATACACGCCAACATGCATCACATTTGGTATTTTCAAGCCTGACTAAAACAGACAGATAGATAGGTAGATAGTGAGAAAGAGAGGAGGAGACTGAGGGGGTAACAACTTTCAGTTCACGGACAGTCATATCTACAGGGTGTAATAACAAAGCTTTTGAACAGAACACATATTTTTGCTTCCTTTCAGACTGGACATGAGTTGGATCTGTTATTTATTTATTTATTTTAAGATAAATGGAAGTTGCTGCCACAGTGGGTGACTCAACCCGAAGGTAAACAGTTGAATGATGTCCTCGAGGTCAGTCAAGATGCATAGAAACAAGCCTGAATGTGGTAAAAAGTGGTAAAAATGTATCTTCAACCCAAGATTTCATCGGTCCACTTCGGTTTAGGAGACATTGAAACACATTTGTTTTAATTCAAGGTCCCGACCAGAGGCCTTCATGTTGTTAGCTGACTCGCTGAGACTCCGGGTTGGCTCCACACTCTCAGTTATATAAATATACTGTATTTTACGCTGTCATTGCCATGGAAAAATAATATTCCACCTTTCAAATTTCCTTCAAAAGGTGAAAATAATGTGGAAGTGATGGCTGGCTGCCCGCCACAGTGGCTGGCAGTGACAGGAAAGCCTCTCAACTCTGCCAAAGATTCAGCTGCATTTGATTTGCCTGGTGGCTAGTGTTAATTTGCCACCCCTTACACTAATGTGAAATACTGCTCTTCAAATCAGGCAAAGTGACTAATTGCAAAGGACTTAGTCTTTTGCAGTCAGCAACCGGGGCCAGCCTCATTTCTTTTGATTGATAGACAGCCATGCTCATGAAAAGTGTCACAATTTAACAGTAATGAGCACAACACGTCATCTCAAGAAACGTCACTGTAAAATGCACAAATCAAGAACCTGTTTTTCAGAGTGTGAAGTGGAGTATTTCATGTGTGTTTTTTGTTCATATAGTTACTGGTGATTGCAATTATTTTACAGTTTTTTTGTAAAGCCATACTTCTTATTTTATTGTATTCTCTTTAAACTACATGGTAGAATTGTTCTTTAGCTAAAACACACAATGGTATATATCTCTATTTTTTTTTTTCAAAGATGAAATCTTTTCCTGTGAACAAAAATGAAGCTGCCATTATCTTGCACACAAAAAAGGCAGTTAATCGGGCAGTTTGTAATGGTACTCTGTTAAATTAAACATATTTTTTTATATAAATATACTTATAATTACTAATTCCATCCCATAGAGGACAGGAGTCCTTTGAGAAGGACGTGGCCAACATCTTGAGTCAGGTTGCTATAGTAACTTTCTGTAAGTTTCTATCCTCCTGATGTGTTCAGGTTTTTGCCAAGAGTCCCCTTGACATTGTAATAAGTCTGGAATGGGAATGGACACCACTCCTCAATTTTTGGCCAAAAACTTTACTTCCTTTCACTTTACTTTTTTCTCATGCAAATACTTAGCTTGTTGTTTGCTCTGGACAGATGTTGCAAAATACATTGAGCAGCAGTAACTTAGCTTTATCTTTAAATTAGGGATCAGCTTTGTTCAGTAAAGTCTGTCTTACACTAACAAATCGCAGCAAGAAGTCTCTTTGGTACATTGTAATTGGACTCATGGATTCATGGTGGATTTTCACATCGTGAAAAGCAGAGCAGACTTTAGGCTCAGACACAAACAGAAGAACGTATTCTCAGTCCTGAATTGTATCACGGCAGTACGGCGTGTACAGGAAAAGATCAGCGGTCAGCGCTCAAACTGCCTGGGTGCCGTGTCATTGAGTTTCATTGACTCAAGCTGTGAACATGCCTGATATTCTTCATAAAAAAATAACCTACAGTTAACCTACAAGTTACAAGTAAATGCATAAATCTCCTTGAATTAATGGGCCAACCTGGGTTAAATTTGATTCTTTTAAGAGCCTCGCTGCATTTAAGATGAACAAATTCTCTTCAGCATCTTCATCCCCCTCGTCTTTTTTTTTCTGCACTGCAGCCATTCCTCTTTTATGATTTTTTTCTTTTCTCCTTTTTAATCAGAAAGTACTTTGTTTACTTACATTGTTACAGAGTGTGCAGTGCAAACTAAAGTCTAATTAATTCGGTCTTAGTCGTCACATGTCAGTGATTAAAGAATCTATAGCTCCTGGTATATAGCTCCTGGGTTCAGTATACAGTCACTCAGAAACACAAAGTAATCGTATTCTTGCAGCACTAAATGGTGTGTTTACCACTTTCTTCCTACACTCGGCAGCCTGGTGAAAAGGGCTAAAGAAGACATGTTACTATTCACAGACTTGACAAAAGGAAAAACTTGGGTGGAGAAACGTAACGAATGCAGATGCTTCGGGGCATGATGGGGTCACTGCGTGGTTTAATGAGCATGAAAATTATGTGAATCATACGTGATGATTCACTGATGGGGGAAAAAAATGACTCGTTATTGTGCCTTTTTGTACGACATTCGTCAACCTTAAAATGGTGAACTGCGCTGAACATCGTGAGCTATTTTTTGTGTGACATTCATTCGTCAACCTTTAAATGATGAACTCTGTTCAACAGTGTGAGCTAGCCGAGACAGCTGATTGGTTCTTGTTACAACTTTTATTGGGCCTTGAGCAGCTCATGTTACAGAAACCAGACCTTCTTCGTGTATCAGTGTGACTTAAGAAGTTAACTTAAAAGACGTACCAATACTGCATATTTGCACAAATCCTGCACTAAACCACTTATCCTCATTATGTACTACCTCAAGCCATAAACTCCACAACGTCTGTAGGAATAATCCTAAATGTAAGATGTGCCCATAAAATATTTTGTTCAGCTGCTTTTGTAGAAACTATTCTGGCAAAACCCCCTTTTTCATTTAACCTCTAGTTTTTGTTTATTTGCATATCCCAGTTTAAATGAGTAAAATCAGAATCTTCCTTATCCTGCCTGGAAGAAATAGCTTTTATCTCTGCCTACTGTGCCCCCGCCCAATGTCTTCTAGTTTTATTTAACAAAGACCAGCAGTGCGGAGCAAAGTGGAGAAACAACATCCCGGCTGTACTGCAGAGTCGGGACAGAAAGTCTTCTCCCACTCCCATCAGCTGGGCAGTGGAGCAGACCCACAGGGCAGAGAGAAAGGAAAACTGGCCTCTGTAGTACTAAATTAGTGATCAAAATGGTAGAATATTCAACATAAAGCACCGGGCCAAGAAACTCTCCCTTTGTCCCTTTTCTTTTCCAGCTCAGTCTCAACAGGCAGAGAGGTCTGTTGTGTGTTTGGTGTACCTTTTTGTACTGAACATATTACTTCCTCAACATACTACATACACACTAATTAAGCATCCAAATCATGGTACTGGAAAAAATGAGTTAGAAAAGAAAGAAAAAACAACTATTGTTTATATTATGCGCTCACTTTCACATGGACTGTATAATTACTGTTATCAAAAATGATCACAAACTGAGAGAGTACCACCTTCATCTTCTTCAGCAGTTTCTCTCTGTTACCTGTGTACCTGCTGTGTTTTACACTACACCTTACTGTAAGATTTTTAAGTTTTATTCCAAAAAGTGTTGGAAAATAACAAACTAAGGCACATCAAGTTGATATTTATTTTCAATGCAGTGAAAGTGAACTTACAGTTTTAATTTGACTTTAGCTACAGTCAGTGGTGGTTCTGCTGTTTTTGTGCTGTTTAACAAAACTGTGCATCCAAGCAAACTCTCAAGACATGTTACAGCCACAGGTTGTTATATCACACGTACATGTCATTAATTTGTTCGGTTACAATTAGCCTAAAAAACGAGAATGCATTTTATGCCAAACTGACCTCATATTGGCTTTGGTTAACTAATGAAAAAGCAGCAGAAACTAAATAACAAATGAATACATTAACCCGTTTTTGAGACTTCTGCATCATCAGTGTGATATTTTTTTGCCCCCTAAAAAACCTGATGTATACAATCAAAATGCCAGAAAAGATAAAGATATACAAATTATACATATCAAAAATCATATATGCAAATTTATATTCAATTTAATCTTATTTATTTAGTTATTTTGTCAGAAGGTTCAATAAACATACCAGTTTTAAAAAAAAGAATTTCCTGGTATTTATTTCATGGTTCAGGTGTTACAGGGTTAAGTCCAAAGTAAAACACTTCAGAAGATCTTACTTATGTCTCATAAAAATGGGAAATTTATATAGAATAACTACATGGCACAGTCCAAATAACTTTACGTCCACATTGTGTCTGCTCGGGTGATGCATGCAGGTCTCGGCTGGGATTCGTGCAATCTGCTCACCTATTTGCTAAAGAGGGAGCTTATTAATTTCTTCCCAGTTCCTCTTACACCGTAGCATCGGAGCCGGCCTCCTCCTCAGTGTGACCGGTCGACCCCCCCACATCATATCCGATCCTCTCATTTCATGATTATGCCACTTCGGACGTGACAGAAAGCATCCAGGTGCACAAGTCCAAGTGTCCTCTCGCCATCTTGCTCCTGATTACTTCCTGCCGCTCTGTAAATGATGCTGACTTGTTGGAAGGAGAATAAAGGTATTCTTGCAGCACCTTTGCAAACTGCATTGATTTTTATTCAATTTAAGCAACATTAACTGTAAGCAATGTATAAGTACAAATATTGAGTCATCTGTTTAGACAGCATCCAGCTCGGGGGGGGGGGGGCTACAGTTATTTTTGTTTTATAGGTAAAGGCTTGTGATGTGCTGCAAACTTGAGAAAGCACAGCATGGGTCTCTTCCTCTTGCCTTCACCCAAGTTGCAAATAAATGCCAAGCTGTTGACACGACAGCTTTCAAAAAAGGGAAATCATCTCAGCGCTAAAAACAATGAGCTTCAAAGGCCGACACGCCACCAGCTGATGACAAGACGAGCCACATGTCCTTGTGTAAACTCCGCAGTTGCCAGTGAGGCCAGGGAGAACACTTCGGATGCATTTTTCTGACAGCGTAAGCAAAGCCTCATTCGGCGTAATGATTCCTTCAGTGCTCCAACACTGCAATGCAATTATTTGCCTGCTGAATATAAAATGTCCCCGTTGTTTGGTCTAAAGGCGAACATGTGTGAAATATTAAGCTTTTCCCACGTTCTAATGTTGATACGGCAACTCAAAAACATCCAAATATTGCGTGAATCTCTGCCACACACACACACCAGCTGTTTCTGGGTGATCTCGTATCCTTCCCCAGTTCTCGGGGATCTCCGCCCCGGCCACTGCGAGAATGAGTTCATTCTTTTCAAGGAGGTCAATATGAAGACAATTTTAGCCAATGATATATCCTCAGCGGTGTAGCGCAGCATTTCTCAACTGTCATCACCATCCCGGCTCAATAACTTTGAAAGATTGTCCGGGACAAGGTCAGTCCTCAGTCACCGTGTCCCAGTAGCTTCCAGCCGATCTTACCGCAATCACGGGGAGCCTGAAGGAGCCTAAGGAGGCTGAATCATCCAACAAATGCTCGGCAAATTGTCGTAGCAAGCAAACTAGATTTGGATAAACAGAAGAGTTCCCTGCAGCATGTGGAGCAACACGAACAATGCAATCATGGAGGGGGGAGAATAAGAATAAGTAAGAATTCTGATATATTATTATATGACAGTAATTATAGTTTTACTGCTTCTCCACAAATGTCTCCGGTTTTTAAACGTACATTTCCAACATCAAAATGTCACCAATGCACTCTCCTTGTTTTTGAAATGAAAAATTATCTTTGTGGGAAAATATGAAACTCTTGAAGATGCTGTATTTAATTTCCCCTCTCCCTAAAAACATTACTATCCTTTGAAAGCTCTGTTTACATGACACCACGGGAAACTGTCAGCGAAGGTCCCGAGGTCCTGATAAAAACCAGCTGAAAAAAGGAGCGATTCATGCTGGGTCTGCACGCAGGAAACGCCGCCAAGCTTCTGCTCACACGTACGGCACTGTATGCCCGAGACGCTGTCAGCTGTCAGACCGTCTCAAAAGAAGGGGAAACGTACGTGACCGTAGCAAACATTAGCTAACTTCAGTCTTGTCATTTACTGAATGCGCTCGCTGCTACAGTACTGAGGTCGCTGAAGTGTCATGGCGCAGCTTACAGTACAACACAGCTCAAGAGAGTTTATTGTCAAACTTGCAAATTTCGACCCTACTGTGAACGTTTTTTGGTTACATACATGTTTTGTGTGTACGTGCATGTAAATAAAATTCAAGATATATGGAGTATAGATAAGTATTTAGCATATCTGAACCCTCTGTGTGTAGGACTTAAATGTGCACTGCTTTCTGTTGAATGTAACCTTCTGCTGAAGATACAGTTTTGTTTCTGAGGACTTAAATAATAAAGTATTGGAGGTTTATATGACATTTCATTATTGCCATTCTGTTGTGTAGTGAATGGTAGGTCTATGTATGATTAAAAAAAAAAACCCACAGGAATATATAACTGTAAGATCATATAATTTTAGTAATTAAAGTAGCTATGAGAGATGGTAATGGTAAAAGTAATAGAGCTGTTCGATGTGTGTGTGCTTTATGTCACCCTGCATAATTAGGGGGGATATGGAGTCTGGACACGACACTGCCTGAGAGGGACATTTATATGTGTAACAGCCACTCAATAGTTGCTGATATGTGTCACAAATCCACAAATGTGGACCTCGAGTGCTGGATGAATAGACAAAGGGATATATTATCTGGGGACTGTGAACGTCTGTAGAAAATTTCACGCTAGTGCATTCAGTAGTTGTTGAGATATTTCAGTCTAGACCAAAGTGGAACTCCCCCCAGCCGGGCTGTTAGCATTAGTAAAAAAGGGGCAGTAATTTATTTTTGCAGGTCATCTCATTTTTTTTCTTTGGTTTTTCAGAGAACATATCGTAAAAAGATCCTTTTGAAATGTTTTTGATTTTGGTGTGCCACAATAACAGATGGTGAAAATGCCCTTCACCCTGAAAAACAATTTCCATCACTGAGCCATATCTACGTGCCCTTAGCAACACAGGGTCAATTCTCATTCTTTCTCTCTCTCTCTCTCTCTCTCTTTTTAAGAGCAAACATTAAAATAATTTACATTTTACATAATTTACATAAAAGACATGATAGAATAGAAATACCAGGGTACATCATGAAAGAATGGCAAGGATATGAGCAATTGTGAATCCATTAACGGGTGAATTTTTATTTTTTATTTTTTTTAATCCTACAGCGAAACACAAAATAGGACCATCAGTCCACTCCAATTTTAACAAACATGGATTAGCCACAGTATATCGTGAAATAAGAGAGGGCAAAGCTGGAACTGCTTAGATTGAAAGAAAAACACTTTTTCATCAGCAGGGATTAAATCATTTGTACTTTAAGCATGAAGAGCACTCTCTGCCTCCAGTAGAAAGCGCAACACTCAATCTCTCAGCGGTGGCTTGACGTGTAGCGGTGACTGTACTCAGAGGTAATGATGCCGCCTTCCACTCTGCTGAAGCGCATCTCACCTTTCTTTTTATTTCTTCGTTCTCTTACCGTTTTTAGTGTCATGCGCCAAAACATCAAGGCAAATTCCTCGTATGTGTAAACCTATTCGGTCAACAAACCAGACTCTGATTCTGAAATTAAATGGGCTAACCTAGTCGTTGTAGTCTGCAAACTTTATGCAAGCTGTGGTTGGGTGCTGTAGAAGTCCAACCACCTTTATGTAGCCTTATTTACTGCATATTCTATGTAGTCTTTGCGATTCTTACCTCCCACACTTTAAAAAAACGCTGCTCCACCCCTGACCCTATTAGACAGATCCACAGGAACAAAGCCCGCGCACAGTGGTTTTCTTCTGCAGGATCTATATGTTTGCTGCAAATCATACTGCAAAACGTTCACAGTCGGCCGCAACATGTCCATATCTCCCCATGCCGTAATGGTGACCACTGCGGCTGCAGCGTCCGCTCTAAAAGAAATACGCATTGATTGAAAAAAGCCACGGTGATTTGGCTCTTTCTTTAGCTGATACACTGGCAGTTGAATAATTGCTATTGGATCATTAACTGTTTTCATGCTGCGACAACAAGAATGGCTTAGAGAGAGTACGGTAGGCACTCAAGTGGTAGCATGACATTGGAAATCGAAAAATGTGTTTTCTTTTTCGAATTTAAAATTGATCAGAAAGAGGGAAAAACAGACACACATACACACATGCTCTCACCTATGAAGCTGATTATTCCGACAAGGAGTATGTAAAGGAAAGTAAAGGAATATGTTTTTAGAAATCTTTAATGTTTATCCAGAGTTTACGGTGCTGCTACCTTTTCTTTAAGTTTACTTTCCAAACCTAAAATATATTACAGTTTTATAAATAGAACATTTGAAGCTAAATGTTTCTCACTTGTGAAGAAAATCCAGAGCATGTACTAACAAACATCTGTGGGAATATAAAATAGGTATATATATCACCATTAGATATGAAATGTGTGTAGTGCATATACTAGAGGAAGGCCTTTATTTCTTATGTGACTTAATGTTGAATAATAAAACAATGCATGCATTCTAGCAATATTATTAGTAATGTATTCATGTCAGACGATTATGAAAGACCTGAAAAATGTTTCACCAGAGCTGGATTTAATGCAGTCCTTTTTTATTATTATTGGTAGACTATGTTTATGTTAGTGAGAGAAGTGATGTATGGATTCAGGATGTCTATTAAGCCCAGTGACCTGGACGCCCAGAGGACACAGCTCTTAAATAAAGCTAAATATCTTTGTCAATATAGTTTTACTCTACTGGTCTGCTTATATTGCTCAGGGTCCCTGGTGTACGAATTCTGGTCACCCTTTCACTGTCTATTAATCAATACTTGAATGTTGCAATACAAAAATGGATTTTCTAAGCTGAAAAATGTTTACTTTACCAGTACATCATTACAAATAACAGTGGTATGGTGGCGCATTGAAAATTGCTGTTTTGACGGACAAACTGAAATACAAACTGGACGGACTGCGAGCCTTTCTCCAGCATATTGCGAGTAGTCTTTTTTTTCTTTTTCTTTTTTTTTTTGCCTGACATTGTGGACAAAATGCAGGTGCATTCATTATCCTGTAATTACCCTGCTGTTAGTCTTCTGGTATATTATTCATTACATGCATTCTCCACAGAGTGCTGTGACAGGAAAGGTAAAATGAATGAGCGCCATAGATAGGATCAACTACACCAACCTGCACTCCCATCATTAATACTGTGCTACAGCCAGGAAGTGCCCTGCTCTCAAGGCCACTGCTAAGTGACCGCTCACACACACACACATGTACGCACTCACATACACACACACACTAAACCTTGGCAATCTAATACTGAAAGCTCGTCCAATATTGTCCCGTGATAAAAAACAGATCTCTAAAATCTTTTGTTCACATCACGCCGAGAAGATAAAATTCCAGTCCATTATTGTGGGTACAGGTGGTACTTCATTCTCTGAAGTTTTTCATTTTCGTGCAGGAAAGCGCCAGCAGCTGGAAAATGTAATGTTTCCGTAAATGATGCTTCGCGCTTGATGGTGAACACGATGCTCGCTGACTGATAATGTTTCAGGGGGTTGAAAGCAGGCCAACTTAGAAGGATTTGGGCGGATGTAGGAGAGAGACAGGACAGTGAATCACTCTGTAGGGATCACTGCACAAGAGGAGCAGCTCACCTAAATTCGGGCAAAGCTGGGGGAGCTCGACCCCTGTCAATAAGGTGAGAATACATCCACGTTGTATTGATCCACTGGTGATCCCTGCAGTGAACCAAACTCCAAGAGAAGTCTCATGGAGATGTGACACATCATTATATAGAAAGGTGGAAAAAAGAGATTAAGGGTCCTACTGGAAAATATGAGCATGTGGAGTGTGTTTCCCTCATACAGTATATAGGAGACTGGAGTTCACTTCCTGGCACAGACCTGCAACTAAGATACACTTTTTCAAATTTAATCGTAAGCATCATCTAAAATAGTAAGTGTTTTAGATGCTTAAACCTGCATTAATTTGCTTTACTATGCCTTAAACACACTAAAAACAGGGTATTTTGAGGGCTGTCCATTACACATTGAATTTTAACAGACTCAGCGCTCATTCAGTAAGCGAGTAGATCCACAGCAGTCTCAAATGGCTTTTTGTGGTGAAATGTATTTGTTTCTTGTGTATTGTGAAATCAGGGTCTATATTATTTGTTGTCGACATGAGTCGATTTGGTGGCAAATGAGTTTCGCCACTGGGTATTAATAAAGCTTTCTTATCTAATCTAATCTAACAACACTGGCATATTACCATAAATTATAAATCCCAGCATGTTGGCAAACAGTTCCTGTGTTTCCAGTAGGCGCAGAGCAAAAATCAGCATTCATTTGGAGCTGTGTTTGTGTCCACCTAATGAATGTAAGTCCAATATTACTTCTCATTTTAGCAACAATATATGATACTACATTACACATCATCATATACCCCATCAGCTTTAATGATAGAAATTATCCAAGCTTTTGCAGAATCAGTGCTTCGGTGTTTGATCTTTAATTGCTGCCCCCCCCCCAACAGAGGAAATGTGTTATTCTTAAACCTTAAAGAGAAATTGTGATCAATGTGTCTTCTTTTTCTCGGTTTAGTATTTTGATATTGTCTCAGCTACTTTAACATCAGGAAGATGATCTTCTTTCATGTTTCGACTACATAAGATACTATATTTTGTGCACCACTTTGTCCGAGGTATGTCTTTGGTCTTTTTCGCAACTTTCCAGACTTCGCTAACCATATTCTTCCAGTTTGTTACCATTAAAGAAAGAAAGTTTAAGTGTAAAAGCCTGAAGAACGCCAGACGCGGAGCCTGTTTGTCCAGACGTGTGTTCAGACTGCTCATCACCACGGCGACACGATGATGAGAAAATGACTGCAGCACATTTCGCTTTTCTGCTGTGAATCTAATATGTTACACTGCTCGAAATCTTTTGCAAAGCACAATCTGAACGAGGAAGCGGGTTCACATAATGACCAGTTAAATGGCTATCGTCGGTCATCTGCTCCCTGTGTGTCTCGGGATATCATTCAAAATTGATTTCGCCGTAGGTGATCCAGAATTGTCCAAAGGAGTCCTTACCCACGCGCTTTTCCCACTCGGGGTTTGATTCTGGACCTCATCTTGTGCCTCGGTCTAGCAGAGTTTCTGCAACACAGCAACATTCATATTTCAACGGCTGAATATGAATTATGCACAATAAGCAGTGAGAAGGAATTTAATGATGCCTCGCTGGTACAGTCTGCCTCAACAAACGAAGAGTGATTTCCCCTGTCTTAGCTGCGGGGATGGAGGTGCTGATTTGAACAAATCTTTGACCTCATCCTTCTTGTTGCTTAAGGTTTGCAGTCAATGCACAGGTTTGGAGAGGGAGACGGCAATGAGGGTACCTCACCCTGTCAGAATATTGATCCGCTCTGACATCTAATGTAATGATTCTTTGTCAGTAAAGAAATGACTGGACAGGCTGAATTTGGGTCGTATCACCAGCGACTTTTAATTAAGACTCCCCTGCCATCTCCTTTTGACCTCGTCATCTATATCACGCTGCAGCCAATGAGAGTTGATTTTTTGTCATCCGAGGAACGCTTCTCCCACAGAAATTGGATGAGTTATCGTCCGCCGCTCAGAATAACCTTGATTTGTTAGGCAGATACATCCTCTGCCTTGAAATCAAATATTATTTTGTAACAGCCACAGAATAAACAAGTTCTTGTATGCGCAGGACGCTTCTCTGAATCTTGAAAAAGCTCCACACTTGCATTTCTAAGCCTCATAAACAACAGACGGACTCTTTGGGCTTCAAGCTCTGGGAAAAATTTAAACATTTAAACATCCTTGTACACAGATACACACTTCCATTGGTAACATCTGTGTTTGTCAGCGACGCAGCAATGTTGTGCTTAAACAGAGAAAGTGATATCACAAAGCCCTCTTTGACAAATATATTTTACAATTTGATTACTGAACACATCTTTTTTTTTTTTTCAAATGTGTTCCTAACCTTGTTGAATGTACTGAATCTGCATTCTTTAACTCATTGTTGTATTCAAAATGAAATAAAATATAATAAAAAAATTCAATTGGTGGTCAAATAATCTTGCATTTATCATGGTTGTGAAACCAGGTGGAACATTTTATACTTGCCCTTGAAACCCTCTATCTGATTTTCTATTGAACATAATGACAGCTTAGTGTCTATTGTACATTTTAATATCAAATTTCCAGCCATTAACACTTTGACCCCTGATTGTTCAGATTTTTTTAAAGTGTTTTTCTCCTGTTTGTGTTAACGCTGGAAATACTTTTTTTATTTATCTCAGGTCAATTTTAAATATGTTATTTGTCTCTCAAGGGGAAATAGAGGAGAAGAGAGAATCTGCAATTCATTTATAAATAACAAATGACTAAAAATAAAGAAACATATATGACAGTGGTCGACAGAGTTGAACACAGACTAATGGCGGCCAATCCGGAGGTGGTCAGCAATATCTACCACTATAAAGGCCTGTTATGTCAATACAGTAAATGTCTAAGTGCACTTATAAATCTATACTCAAGGTAAATAGACTATTTCTTCTACTGTGGCTGTTCACAAGTCTACTTTCTTCTTTTTTCTCCACTACATGTCTGAAATCAGCTACATTATTTTTTTAAAAGAGTTTTCAGCTGCGATGAGGAAATGTACACGCTTATCCCTGAAGGACTCTTACGTTTCATTTGAGCTTTTCCACTGACGCTGGCTGACAGAAAATCATATATTGACACGATGCATGCGGTATGCATATCGTAACACTCTGTGAATGCTAAAGAGGTTGACGTGAGATCACTTCTGCATGAGCCACCGTTGACATGTAATATTTAACTGCGATGACTCGGACAGAAAACATCTGAAGGAGGAATACATGGGGTTTGACTTTCAGCTAAATCAAACACTTTTAAAATTAGAAGCGGCTGCCTGGGAATTGGTGTTAAAATAGAAAGGTGAAAGGGTGCGTGCTGGCCCGGTGCCATGCATGAGTGTTTCTTTACCTGTGGTGCCAAAGACATAATTATTAATTTCTGTATCATGACACGCAGAGCTTTAATTGTAATTATGAATCATGCCCTATAGGGTGAATAAATACATAATGTTCCATATTATTGTTATTATATTTTTTCCGCATGCACGCGGGATGCATACATGACACACAGAACACCATTGTCCTTGTGCACAAGTAGCCATCACATTGTTTTGTTGTGCTATTTTCAAAAATTGGTCGGAGAATAAAACCCATTTGAAAGTGTGATGTTGAAGTGTTCATTTTTTTTAGGGGCTGAAATGGTTTTCAAAATGCTTTCGTTTGTCTGTGCATGGCCTCGGGCTTCCATTTGACTCAAGTCACAGCTCCATAAATGCCTTTGGACATTTGTTCATAGTGGCGAGCTACATTCAGTTCGCCGCAGACTTTCAGCATGATTTTTAGGGGCCGATTCTCCTCGCTGTGTGTCTGGTTTGCATATCACTGAAACAACAGCCACTGATTTTTAGCCTGCTAAGTCCGCGCCTATAGCGAATCTCGCCCTGAAACAGATCAATGCCTCAGACAGTGAGAGCTAAATTATAATTGGGAGGTACACGTATTGTAGTAGCACTTTGAAAACACGCCGGTCTTCCACATATTTCTGCAACAAATGGATCTTCCTCAGTGGAGTTTCTTCCAGCCATGCATCACAAAAACTCCACAATGAATCCCCACCTGCTCCGTCTTTCTATTAGACCTTCACGGGATGCAGTTATTTTGTGTCTCCTGCACAGCGTTCCTCATCTTACTATCTGCTGTGATTTCACATACTGTCAATTTCCTATTCAATTAAATGATAAGCCTCCTTTTTTTTCCACCGTTCAAATGAAGGTAGAGTGTCCAAACAATTTCTGGGAACAGAGGTTGTTCTGCTGCAATTTAAGGTCTTTTGTTCAAAAAGATTTACCTTAAACCTCCCAAAAGTTTCTCAGTTGCTCTTACCTGTAAAAATGCTTTATGCCATCTATGTTCTCTCAAGAACAAAAAATATAATCAATATGTTTGCAGAGTCTGTGTGCACCTCCAGTAACATGAATCCATTTCTTCCTTCTTGATTATGAACTAGGAGAGCTGCTTTCTGCTGCGCAAATTAGCATTTCCAGCAGACGAGCGATGGTCTTATTTGCTGAGGACATTAACATATTGCTTGTTGTTTGACAGCGCGGACTGCAGGCTGGGAATACCTGAATACAGCGGTGTAATCCCAAGAAGATTCATTACACTAAACCTGCTCAAACCTTATTCCCAAGAGGACGCGCCTCAGAAGCGCACAGCTGCATAAACTCACACACAGCTGCTTGATATTTGAGGTTGTATAGTCTATATTTCCTTTGTTCGTTGGAGGTTTTTCTTCGCTGTCATTCCCTTTACATTTACTGCCACATGTAATGCTAAATACTGTAAGCGATACTCTAAATATTACCCAGCGTGTGTCAACTGTAAGAGTCCTAGTTATCTGCAATGGACCCGTGACGTTTTCATGCATGAACCATATTTTCCACTTTAGCTTGCTGTTTTGTTTCGGAGTTGGATCGCTTGAGGGGAAAACCTGACATGACTTTGAGTCCTGCATCATTTATGCATTGTCAGCATCAGGATGCAACGACTGTAACAGACTCAGTCCAGTGAACAAACATATTGACATGTTGCCACCCACTAAAAGATTAAATCAGAGCGATTGTTTGCTCCATATTGTTCCAATGAAAACAAATCAAATTTTTATTTAAAGCACACGGAAGTCTGTCAACATCAGCCGAGACTGAGAACAAAGAAACGGAGTGGAATAATGTTTTTGAAAAAGTATAATAAGAATATACCCTCCAGACACAAAAATAACCGCGTGTTTGGGGACATTAGGTACAGTACATGTGCACACGAATGCATCTGTGCATTTTAAATAAATATGTTGTGTTGGCTGTGAAGATTTTTCACGTGTGTTCTTATAATTTCTTGTTTGTAAGAGATTATCAAATCTGAACTTTTTTTTTGCAAACTAAGATGTTTGTAGTTGTATTTATACAAATTTACTTTTAATTTAGCACCACATACTGCATTTTGGTATTTCTGAATCCTTCTGAATCGAGTCAACAACTTAAAATAATTCTGTGTTGGTTTGCACAATGTTGTGATGATCAATGATCAATGACTTGTTAGTAGATGGTCCTTATAGGAATAGAAGAACAATATGTTTTCTTTGTATATATAAACCAGAGAGATTTGCTTCACCTTTAGGAGTCTTGGGCAATGTCAGCCATTTGTGAATACCTTGTTTTCATTTTAAAAAATATTTACCATGCCAATGTTTGCTTTTCTTCAGCACAACAATTATGACCTGACAGATATACAACAACTGACCGCTGATGTGATCGGGGACCTGGAAGGGTTAATTTGCAAATTGTGTACAACTGAAACACCACAATAGCTCTCATGCATCAATAGCATTAAACAAGTACTCTATGATTGTGCATTATGAGCAAGATTTTAATGTATGATCCTGGAGCTAGTTTAGGGATGACCAGGATGGTAAAATGTTGTAAACAAAGATTGTTAAGTCTTTTGGCTGACAAACCTTGACAGACCAGAGAGCAGAATATTAACCGAACAAGACCGAACAAAGGTGCTAAGAGTTTAAATTATAGCAGAAGTAACAAGGTCATTACTGCAACCGCCTTGTCTGAAAAATACTGCATGTCAGATGTGGAGTTTCTGCATCTCTCGCAGCCTAAAAATCATCACTCCTGTCTTATTTGCATTCAGGCCCGTGACGCTTTTCATCATCCCGAGATTTATGCCTGCCACACGTAGGGTCAAGTGTACTCCTTCAAACTTTATCTGCGGGCTGACAGAGGCAGCGCCGGTGCAGGAGTGGATAGTATATCATTTAGTAACATTTAGGGGGGAAATTTATGTTGATAGGAAATGTAAACCTTTGTCATGACCAGCTGGAAGAGTGAGCAATCACACGCAATGAAAAGATGCAGCTGTCAGCATTCCTGACCGGCTTTGACTCAGCTTAGATTTAAGACGAGGGAAAAAATAATAATAATAATAATAATAATAGCAGCAAGGCATATTTCATCCATCCTTATAGTCCCTTTTTTACTTGTATCACCCTCTATTCATATTTATAAGCGCCATTGTCTCTTGTCAATTGGAATATTTTACTGTGACGACTGAAATCTCTCAGAATCCTGTACCAATTCTTCCATTCATTTTCTAAAATATTTCATGCTTTGCGATCCTGCCTTTTTTTAATAAAAAAAAAAAAAATTCTACTTGGAAAATGAATGCATACACTTTTGACACGTCCCCCCACACAAAATACCCTCATTAGTGCCAGACAATGGGCCACTGGGTGTTGATTCCCTGAAGTGTGAAAGTTTCTGCTTCCCTTTGGTCTTGCTGTAAAGCAACACACTCGCTACTTTCTTCTACCTACGCAAAGTTATTCTTCCCGTGCCCAAACATTGATTCCTCATCTGATTCCTTTAAGCTTTAAACTTCATTTTAATTTAAACTCAGAGATACAGTGCACGGTGCTTTCCATCTTTAAGCACTTAAAGCTCCTCGGCGACATAAAAATATATATTTTTTTACGTATTTGTTGCATCCCTTGTTGTTCATTTAGCCTTTTCAAAAAACCTTCTCTCTTCCACATAAAGCCAGCGCGTTGCATTCACCAGTACTTATTCAACTTGGCTGCACCATATCAGGCCTTACCATTCTGAGCACATCCTCTTCATGCACCTTTTTTTTTTTCCAGTTGTCTTGTTTCTGTAAAACTCCCTGTTTGGTGGAGGATTTACTGGACTCCTGTTCGAGGTGCCTTTCAGAGCAGTCAGTAAAAATGAATGAGTGTGATATTCTGAGTGTGGGAGCCCATAAACTGAAGTGAGGCTCATGTGAGGAGCACTGAAAGCAAAAACAGTAAATGTAACTCACAGCATTATGTAGCATATCATCCAATATTCAAGCGCAGGCTGGGTTATAAGAGACTCTGCCACAAATATTTGAACGTTCTGGAGTGAACTGAGTTGTCGGGGGGGAGACGCAAGGAGAAGCATGATGACAAATTTCAGGAAAGTGACTTTGGTGACTCTGGCAACTGTAATTACAATCACATTAAAAAAAAAAATCAATTGCAAATCTCGAAGTGTACTTATACAACAAGCAGTGATGGCGTCGGTGATGATACATTTTGACAGAACTTGAATGCAAGAAAGTTATTCTTTACTGGATTACTGCAAAACAGAGGGCAAACAGAGGGAGCTGTTGGCGACGTCTCGGCATGAAAACCTTTGTTTATAAAACTTTAAAGTGTCCAAAGAGGGGAGCTTTGTCAATGATTGACAGGTTAAGCCTCTAAAAATCCTACTTGTCCCCTTTAAAACTTTTTCTGTGACAGTCTCTGTATTGAGAAGAGAACAATGATGTTTTCTCAAGAGGTAAATAACTCCTTGAAGGATTGGTGCTTATAATAACTGAAAGCAGATGTGGCCAGAAGCACGGTGATTTGGCCAGTCTGTAAAAGCATCTCCATTGACTTTATACAGATCATATATAAGGGATCGTTTTCAGAACAACAGTTAAACAGTTAATTAAAACTTTACAACTTTTAAATCATAAATAATGGTGTCAGCGCATTTGGTCTGAGGGTAACGGCGGTGACCAGGTGCTGTGCGACAATCCCTGATTGCCTGCTGCAAAGTCATGAGTATTCAGAGCATGATAATTGTCCCCAAAATACATGCATGACTACACAGAACAACACAAATAATCCCCCTTGTCACTTCTGGGGCAAAACATACCCCGTGTGAGGTGAGAGATTAGAGGCATTCTGGTGGTGGTGGTTGTTGGGGAGGTGAGGGGGGGGGGGCGGCATCAATAAATCGATCATTTGAGTGTAAGAAGTCAGCTGGACATCATGAAGGACCTCTGGTGTCGGGAGCCTGTTAATTGTTTTGTTTATGTAGCTCCAATCACAACATACCACACCTCCCCCGCCGAAAATTAATGATTACTGGCAAAAGGTTAATATCCACTCAGCTGAAAATGAATCAACAGTGAATTAATGAGATCATTACCTGCATGGATTGATAACGAAATTAGTCTCCTTTCAAAGCAGGTCTTTCTGGGATGTGGAGGTATCGATTTGAAAAATAATGCGTCTGCTGGTGAAGCCCTTGACCAGATGGCCTGTGCTGAGAGATCCTAACTGTTGGAGGTTGCAGCCAGTGAAGGAAGGTTCGGGTAGACGAAAATGTCCTCTTTTATGAGGTAATACTTGATATAGTTTGATATAGTTTGAGGTAGGTTGTGTTTTTTACTTTAAACCATTTTTATGACCTCAATAACTTAACAAATATATGTTTTTTAGGTCTAAATCTTACAAATTTGAAAGAAATGTCTCTTTCTTTCTTCCAGCAGTATCCTTTCTTGCTGAGGAGACTCGAGGTTTTTCTTGCATCGGCCAGTTTTTTCTACAGTCTCGAGGAGCTAAACTATCAGCAGGTCCCCACAGTAATTTCAGGAGTGATTCATACACATGAAATATGTCTCTGCAGAAAATTGTACTGGGTTATTAATTGGCAGGGAGTCAGACGGTACTTGGAGAAGACTCTGGAGATGGGCTGATTCATGTATCAATTCTTCATTTGAGCGGCACTTCAAAGTTAAACAGTCAAACCGAATCTGCAACTAGATTTTTTTTTTTTTTATATATCAATACCAGCCTACAGCCAGAGCGTGCTTTACAGTTTCCACAAGATCATAAACATCCACTGGAAAACATAGCTGATTACTCCCTTTACCTTCAGTAGTTTTCAGTCCAATAAAATGAAATAAATAGGATTCGGTATTTCTCCATCAGGAGTTTGTTCCTGGCAGCACAGAAAAGTAAAAGAAACAGCGTTTATACTTTCATTTTGGAGAATGAAATGGTAAAGCTTTCTTTTTTTATGTTATTTTCCATGCACTTAATAGGAAATTTCCTGTAAAGACTGATATACTAGTTAGAACTGCAAACATCCAGATGAAAAAAAAACCTTTGGACAAAAATAAACCACATTTCTTTATTGTCAGACTGTAATATAACTTTCACCTACTATTCTAGCAGCTAGTGTTTTACATTTTTTTGGTTATTTGAATGTATGGCAGTTGTAGTTTCAAGTATGTGAGCAGAGATCTCCGGTGTAGTGAGATGCCGGCTCCTCCGCCTGCCGCAGCTCATCCTATTGTGTGCGCTTATGTAAATGATGTAAGACAGTGCAGACTCTCTGGCAGAGCAGCAGCTGATGGGGAAAAAGATGCACGACCCGCTGCTTTTTTTTAACTCCTCTCTGTAAAAAGTTAAAGCTCTTAAAGAAGCGAAAGCGAACGTGTCATAAGGTGACTCGGCATCGACAAGGTTAAAAACGAGGTTATGTTTTCAAATAGCTGAAGATGAAAGAAAAAAAGGTCAGACAGAGGTCATGTTGAAGTTCCAGTGTGCATTTCTGACACCGTTTTCCATTTGGTTTAGTTTTGTTGTTTCATTTAGTTAAACTGATCTGTCTTTTTTTTTAAAAAAAAACTAGATCATAGTTCTTCAGAAAATATCTACTGCACTTGTTAACGTTAACTGAATGCATGACTCTAATCATCTCAGTACATCACTGAAAAGACAAAAAATATTTTAATACTGCAGCTGCTAGAACAACTAGCTAGCCACTTGCTTACTTACTCTTTGTTAGTATTTAGCCTCTTCCCATCCACGTCTTGAATTGGTTAATTTCTCAGTGACACAAACATGATTAAAACTTTTTATTCTGTGATTGCTTCAGTGCTAAAGAAATAGTTTCTGCTGTTGTTTTGCGCCTTTAAAGCTCTTATCTTTGTCTGACACCCAACACAAATATTACATCTGCTTCATTTGAGGATTTGTTTTGTTTCTCTCCACAACTCCAAATGACTCCAGTTATGCAAATGTTTTCCCATCTTTCCAGTATTCATCAAATTTCTACTGGGAGCCTAATTTCTCAGAAGAAATGTATCTTTTTTTCCTTTTCACCATTAGTGATTTCAACAATCAGCCCAAACAGCACTACTGATCCTGTAGCATTGATAACATGGATTAAACTCAGTTTCTTCATGAAAACACACATCATGTTGTTAATACAGTAATTGGGCTCTTTTTTAAGCAGAATTGTTCTATGACACTGATGCTGGCTTGTAATTTTCCAACACCACCGCTCATAAGTACAACGCTGTCCTTCAGCCAACTCCGAAGGCTCTGACTATATTCATTAATGCAGACTGAATCCAACTATGAGTTAGTTGCCTGAGGCCTACTCATAATGCTTGCTGAGGGCTCATCATTATCAGAATTATTATAAATAAACAGAACATCATTTTAATTTCTGCAATTTTCTCACTAAGTCAACTCTCACTTCTATCATAGTTTGTTGAAATTACTACACTTTTACAGCCTTAAAAATGTTTCACATGAGTTACAGTTTTGTAGATGTCATTTGGGGAACTAATCCTGTAGAGAAGGCTCACACCAGGATCTCCATTTCTGGTGCCAAGCTTTCAGGTTACCACAGTGTCTTTTTCTGCAGTGCTCTTGTCTTTTCTCAAGAAAACTAGACACCATTGGCCTAGTGCTTCTGGTTGGTTGTGTAGGGGCCCTTGATTCAAGGTGACAGAGGACCACCTTAGAAGAGCTTTTCTTCTAGTGGAGTGCTGGGCGTCATGACAAGCCCCCGTTTTGGCCTTCAGCCTGCTCCTCGAAGGCTGGTGTCCTTCAGATTTTTTGATCCTCCTTCTGAATCTCCTTGATAGTTAATGTGCCACACTTGGTGCCAAGTAGATGCAGACCAGGTGCATCTCATTCACCACCAGGGAGGATCAAACATCTGCAAGACACCGGCTCTGAAGGACTAGATTTAAGTACCCAGGGGCAAGAGCGGTAAAAATGTTTAATTTCTCCCTACAGAGTACAGAGGAAACTGAATATAGCATGTATTTTCCAGCTTTCCCGGTCTGGTTAGCTGTTATTTGCATTTTGCTGTTGTCCATGTGCAGCTACACGTGAAGGCATCAATTACCTGAGAGTTCTTCAGAGTCTGACCCTCTTCCCAGAGAGACGTTGAGCATTTCATTAAAGTACAATCTTAATCCATAGATTTTTTTCTCTGCACTCCATCTCATTTGTTATTCATTATGGCCTATTTGGTGACCAAAACACCTTTTTAAAGAACTGATCAAGTCAGTTCAACACAGCATCATGTAGCCTCGGCAGTCCTAACTACTTATATTAATGCATACATATTGTATTGCGGTCATATAGATGATGTATTAACATTTCAGTATCACACATTTAAATTATGTTGCTGGTAACTAAGACTTTTATAATAAATGTAATGTTCTTGGGCCATGACCTCCCTAATATATTGTGTATTTGCATTGCATTGAGGAATTTGGTGTTTAATACACTATTTCAGTATATTTGACTCTTTTTATTATATTTCCTTTTCCCACAATGTTTAAGTCATGAGATAACTGGATTTAAAAGCAAATGTGTGTGTGTGTGTGTGTGTGTGTGTTTTTAGATACATCCTACAGTAAAAGTACCTTTTCTGATAATGAATTTAGTATCTTAGCATATTAATATAAATAGAAAACTGGATTTACACACTGAATATGAGCCTTGAGTCTTTTTTTTGAACAACCTTTTAGCATTTGCTTACAGCAGTCTCTGCAATCCTTCTGCAAAGCTTTTTAAAAAAAAAATAAATAAAAGAATAAAAATAAAAAAAACACAGAAGCAGTGTGTCTGTCTGACTATTCTGAAAAATGCCTTTTGTGATACTGTCTGAAGTGATACTAACTAGCACATCCATCATCCTTTGTTAAAAACTAGTAGAAAACTTTTTTTTTTTGCAATAACATAAAACTGCTTAAAATAAACTCTGTTCCTCCTTCATGAGTTGATCTCCTGGGAGCTGAAATGAAGTAATTGTTGCATTTATGCCAAAATCTGATGCAAGAAACTGATCATTTACGTTTACGCAACAAACTGATACTGTCCAATCAATACAGAACATTTTTCAAAATGTTAAAACACTTTAATTTGAAAATCACCAAAATGTAAGGCTCAAGGATCAGGGGGCGCTGAAATATGCCTCCCATAAGTCATTATATTGAGACATTTTGTGTAAAGAAAAGGAAAAGGGATGCAGGACACACCTTTAATCTTTCCTGTATTTTTTTTTGGTGGGAAAAAGATGTAAACGGATGATTTTTAGGAGAAAGTTACAGGAGAAGAGTCTTTTTTTAAAGTCTCAGTCCTGGAGGCGTAACACGAGTAGTGAGAGTTTTCTGTCCTACCGGCTAGTTACTTGCACTCACCTGGCTCGCTCTGATTAGAACGGAAAGGCTCCTTCGACCAGCCGTGCATGAGAATTTGCATTAAAGACTCATTCAAATCTTAGAAAGTGAACCAAGAGACACACTGTATCTGTGTGTGTGTGTGTGTAAAAGCGCTTGAGAGAGACAGAGTTGCTGTTGTTGTTGTTGTTGTTATTAAGAGAATTAATAAAGGAGGAGGGGTGGGAGAGACTACTGGGTTAATACTATTCAGTTGCAAGTGGATTACTGCACATTATCATAGCACAGTTTGAGCAGCCAATGTGATTTTCTGCCGATTTCATTAAACATACATTAATTATGTATGCCTAATTTATTGGTCTACTCTATCAACAGGTTTATCTTTCAGTGATTACTGTTTAATTGGTGATTAGATGATAACTGTGAGCGCTGACGCTGAGTGGCATTTTCTCTTTTTTTTTTCTCCTCTGCTTTTGAAAATCATCTTTGCTCAAGCAGACCTTTAAACATCCCACAATACCTGTGCTGGAAAACGCAGCATCTCATTAATTAACAGAACACAGAAAACTGAATTAACAGTAAACAACACAAGGAGGGTAAAAATAGCTTAGCAGCAAATACTAAGTGTGTTGCACTTTTTTCTGGATTTTCAGCTGAATCATGAGTCGACCTGCATTTCTGCTAAATTGCTGGCAACTGAATTGGCGCTTTTAATCATTTTCAAACACTTTCTCTTTATTTCTAGCATTGCCAGCATCGGCGATCGTAATGACTTTGAACAAGGAGCACAAAAAAGGTGATTTAGAGCATTCAGGTCGTGGCTAGGCATTAGCAAAAAATGCACAAGATGACTCAAACTTCACCGTAAAGACCTCACGCAGGCCTGTGTGCACGGCGAGGCTGGAATCAGGGAGTATAGTGGGGCAGTGGGGATGGAAAATCACTCTAACAGCACGGAGGAGAGAATAGCTTTTGAGCGGAGATGTATGAGAGGGTACTTTTCCTCTGCTGAGGTTGGTTTGAGGAGGGAGTTCCTGATTCAGGATGCAGCAGCAGATGAAATGATCACTCCTGGCACCGATGCTGGCCTGTGGAAGTGACAGAAACTTGTTGATCTGATGGACAGAAGGAGCCGTGTAAAGCGACTGAGACCGAGACTTTTAAATCTAATTTCAGTCCTGTTGTTTTGGACGCTGTTATGGTTATTACAACGACTTCAGACCCAGATTCGACATCAGCTCTGAAATTGGGTGGAACATCATTTGTACTCCACAAAGCAGGGCGTCACTTAAGATTCATGGAAAATTTAGCGGACGTGAAAATGAGGAGCCTTGCTGAAGAAATTGACGTTTATGTTTGGGTTGTGAATCCCAATGTGCTCTGTCACAAATGTACAGCATTGTCCTTGGCAACCGGTGGATGCGTTGTTCTCATTTTCTAACCCCCACCCTTACCCCCATCACCCCTCCACACACCCAAAGACAACGATATTGAAAACAAAAAAAAAGATGAGTGTAGAGAGTGAGGCAGAGATTGTGCTAAATCCTTAATTTGGTGTTCAATAAGATCCTGGTGCACGGGTAGAAGCTAAATACAATGAGCGACTAAGCCACCTCGGGAACATTTCCATGCAGATACAATTGCGGTATGGATAAATGAATGATTTCATTACGGATGAGAAAGATGAGCGTGTAGGGAGAGTGTACAGTTGCATCTCATTTTCAGCTTATTTCATTTTGTGGATATTTGTTTTGCAGTTATTTACAGCTGGAGAGAAAAAGCTTTACCATATCTATAAACGAATACACATTTTCTTTTTTTTTAAACCGAATTTCAAAGGCACACAACGTGCATTTGTTTTTTTTTAAGGAATTTGGATGCCAGTGACCGTTAAAAAAAGGACATTTAGAGACCACATTAGAGACTAATTTGGAGTGAATTAGTGCAAAGTTAGTTGTGGAAGTTGACACCATTGTGCTTCTTTACGTAATCATTCACTCAAATGAAGTGAAAAACCAATTAGTTGGTAGTAATAGAGACCTCACTGGTTCTGAAGGGTTTTCTTCAGGAAAAACAAAAAAATCACGTCTCCGCAGCTAAACTATTCACACTGGTTTGGTTCAGACTGAGCAAATTTTCGCTGTTGATTATGCCCCTCGGTGGTATATAATTATAGATCATATAGCAGAAAACTGAGGAGAACACTTTAAAGCACCTCTCGCACACAGATTATAGCCCTTCAGCCAAAAATAAACACACAAGCTGCGACTGCAATTCATTTGCATACAGGTAGCTTTTTCATGCCGTGAATTACCGTTTCAGCTCTTCTGCAATAATGACTGACAAATATGAGTTTGTACTTCATTTTGAAAAGATGGCACTCGGGCTGTTGACAGTTTGACGAGCAGACGATGCTCATTTATCATCACAGTCTTCTTTACTTGACGCGGGAGGCGCTGATGAACCGCATAACGCGGCGTGACCCCCAGCGGGAGGAACACATGAAGGACAGCTTAGCATGTCTTTCATGCGTCGAAACTCTCGCAGGATGTATCACAGCACTCCGCCTGTACCTAAAACAAGCAAGAGGTACAAAGGAAAGAGGTGTGCGTTTGTGTTAATGAGAGGTTGGATCCAAGCTTTGGAGAGGCATTCCCTCATGCGTGTGATCCTGAAAATGCAAATGATAGCAGGAGTGCTTATTCATAGATGGAGAATGGAGTCCTCATCTGTCCTAATAACACTGTGGGGTGCCTTCTGCGGATTTCTTTGAGCGTCTCTACAGCGAGTAGGAGGGACTCTCCAGTTTGGAAGGTGGATTATACATGTCCTAAAGCTTGGGGAAAAAATCCTGAATTAATAAATAATGATAAAGGCTTCTTAAATGTATGATTAGCATGTCCTGCTTGCAAGTTAAGTTATCTTCATACGGAGCGCTGCGCCTCTGTGCAACGGCTTCCCAACGCACCATGTCAGCTCAGAGGATGGCGTGCGTGGAAACAGAGAGAGTGAGTGAGCGAGAGAGGCAAAAAGGGGGGGCTAGAGTTGAGAGAGAGAGAGAGAGAGAGACGGAGAGATTGTCAAGAAGACGCCAAGGGATGGCTGCACAGAAAAGCCTCAAAGTGGAAGTTGTGACTCTGGGATAGTGAGACTTGGAGGTAAGTGTTCAGGCTTGGCGCTACAAAAGGGCAGTATAGTGCTTACTTTGATTGAATCAATTGCTCTGTGTAAGTAGCTGCTGGTGCCGGCCTCCCCAGGGTGACAGAGAGGTCTGCGGAGAGTGAACCAATCCAGCCATCCATGGCCAGAGAACAGGGAGGATTAACAGAGCAATGCATCATAGCTGTAGCAACCAGTGATGTGTAACAGACTGTATTTATTGACTCATTGACTGTATTGATTGTCTCAATTGATGAAAAGTCCAGAGACAACAGACAGACGCACAGCGAGTTATGCAAAATAAATAAATAATAATTAAAAAAATTAATAATAATGAAGAAAAGATGATGGGTCATGTTGGTATTTCATTGTACGAGCAAAGGACCATTACACAGCAAAACCCTGTTATTTTTCGACACAAGCGTCCTCCCAGTTAGTCCTGCTGGTAGTAAAACCTCTAGTTACAGCACATTTCTCTGGCAGACATCATCTCATTCAAGTTAAGTACATACAGTAATGGCTTTGTATTTTACCTGGGCATGCATGTAGCTTTTCCTTGACAGCAAATTCTCTCTGACATTGACATTGTTCCGGCGGCAGCGGCTTATTTAACGAGCCATTAATCTCTAAACGACAGAAGACCGCGTCGCAGCAGATGTTTGTTAACAAACTTCTGCTTCGGTCCTTCGCTGTTGTTCTTCACCCTCGTTGACAAGCGCCGCCGTGACAAGAGGAGGGTCACCAGGCAAAATGGTGGAGGAGGGCTGCGAGAGTTGACTGATATTTTTGGTGCGTTTTGGCAAATTGTTTTTGTCACGCTGCAGGGGCCGTTTGATCTGCAGCTAACCCTTGATATTTGCAGTACACGGATTCATTTGTCAAATTATGCCAAAACCACTGATACTGCACCGCATCTGAGCGCGTGGTCATCAGTATGCTAATGTTCAACTGTGCAGTGAAACAATCCAATTATTGAATGACGGCCACTGTACATCAGCTCTCTTATTGAATATGTGTGCAATTAATGAGCGCAGAGCAACTAGAACACCAACACTGAGTAAATTAACACTTTGGTAAACTTAGAGCGACAAAAGAAGGATTGTCTCCACTCAGAATATGGACAACTGAAAAGCTGAGTACATGTCAAAGGATTATTGTACTATATGTCTCTTTTCTCTCTCTTCTAAAGCAGCAGGACAGTGCAAGAAGACACAATACGGAGCACTTCATGGCCTTAGCCATTTGAAATAGAATATCTTTTTGTACTGAATGCTGGTGAGTGGGTGTGAGGGCAACAAAAAAAGTAAAGGGAGAAGAAACAGGCAGAGTTTGCCCTTGGGCTCATGAGGTAAGGACACTTAACTCATCGCATGCATTGCCATAGTCAGCATGATTTTTTTATATCAGCTCTATGCTTTAAAAACAAAATGAATAAATCATCTCCTTTTCACAAATATAAATATATTTTATGTTTAGTATGTACAATAATGATTTGCCATCATCAACAACATTAGTATTGAAGGGAGAGAAAAAGCATGTCAGTAAACTCTTGCTAATGGGTACAGACACTGCAAAGACAGCCATGATTGATTGGCGTGCTCGAGCACTCTCTCTGAAGACGAAGCAAGACAATAATAGTTTTATTGAGAAGGCTGGTGGTGTGGCTGCGTGCCGTGCCGCAGTCTACTAGTCCTGAGAGCTACGAGACTCACTGTCCTCCTCCAGCTCCCATTCAAAGTTCTGGCCGGTCATTTGGTAGAACATCATGTTAAAGGGTTTGTAGAACTTGTGCAGCCGCCGAATCACGTCCGGGTCAATTTTGGGGTGAGTTCTCCCTTTAGACTTGCCGAGGCACCTGGGAGTGCTGCTGTCCTCCGGCTTCTTCAGACACGGAAATCCTTTAGTTTTATTGAAGTAAAAGTGTTTGTCCGTGACGATCCGCTTGAGTCCCAAGAAGTCCTGCACTTTGCCCATCTCGCCTGCCGGATCCACAATGAGCCGCTCCCCGCTGACAAAGTGCATTTGGGAGAGGGGGAAATACTGCATCCAGCTCTCCAAGTGGAGCGCATATATTCCTATACGCAGCGCGCTCCATGAGGCGTCTATAAGACCCAGTCAGCGTCCGGTTCTTGAAAGCCAGAACCTCAAAGGTGGGGATCTCGGGTTTCTTGGACAAAGTCTGTGTGTAGTCTGAAATGGCTCTAGTGACGGGATTACGCACCACAATAATAAGCTTAATGTCTCTGGCCATGGAGTGGATGCGCTTTGGGGCATGGTTAGTCACAAAGTAGCTGGGTGTCTTCTCCATGGTGATCTGCCCCTCCAGCGTTGAAGGCATCAGGTCTCTGGGAACATAAACAGGAGGAGAGGGGAGAAGAGAAAAGAAGAACAATCAGCTTAGCACAGTCTTATCCTCAACACCTCTTCTACTGCAAATGAAATACCCAAGGACACAGTGCAAGCAAATTTGGTACATTTATTAAGCAGTACGTTATTTGAAATTACAATTGAAAATAGCTGTTATTATTACTGGACATTATGTTGAGAGGAGAAACATACAGCTAATTACATCCATGGAGTAATATGCAAGAGATAAAAGAAAGAAGATGAAACGGCAGGCAAGCAAGTATGCTCATTGCTTAATTGACTCCATCTGTGTTACTCCAGGAGCTGTTTTGGAACTTTAATAATGAGTTCGCTGCATATCATTAATACTGGGGTGCCTGGGGTATTGTTTTGTCATACATTTATTATGCATGCAAGGCTCACACTCTGTGCAGGCAGTTTTATTTCTTCTGCACATGCACTCCCAGTGCAATGGGTGCAGGCAGCTCTTTTCTTCTCCTCTCGGTGCTATGTTTAAGGTTAGGGGCTGTTCAGTGAACGCAGCAGTGATTAATTATCAGATTCAAGGTGATAATTTGTAGTACAATAGAAATGTCCCCGTCTTTGAGAAATTTATCCCGGGAATAACGGGAAGCCATTTGCCACTGCCACAAATATTATGTTCAACTTTGACTGCGAGAATGAGTTGCAGGACGTGGCAGTGTGAGTATATCATACGCACGGAGGCAAGTCTTGTTGCTACAGTTGCTATTTTGGTATCAGTAATAAAGCATAGCGTTCGCCTCAAGCAAATCCTTATCAAATGTTTACACTGATGTTCATACCAATCCGTGCTGTTTTCTTTGTTTGTAGGCTATGTGATTCAGTGCTAAATTGGTACATTAAATCCTCTGCGAGACACGCCGTTTATTTAACTACCAACAAATACGAGCACAGGAGCTCCACAATATAATGTAAAGTAAGAGAAAATCCAAGCGTGCATACTGTTTTTTTTGTTTTTTTCTTTCTCTTTCCCGAATTAAGTAAGGACTGCCTGGAAATTAATTTTTAAACAGCCAACCAAAATCCAAATTATTCCATCTGGAGACTCACAGAGTTAGTGTAGAAAGAAATTCTCTATAATTCCAGGATAAAAGCCATTTCCCTCTGCCTGCAATATTTTTTCCATTAGGCTGCCCCGCACCACAAACCTACAGTTGTAACGATATAGTCACATCAATCATTTGCATCTTGGACATATTCTAAATTAACTGTTCTCTAGCAAAGAATCCAATTTACTCTGCAAAACATAAGAGCCGTTATGCACATATCGACCACCCTCACACACATACACATGCACCCATGGATACTGGGCTGAAAGTCTCACAAGTGGCCTGGTAATTGCATCTCAGTAACAGTATTGCCTTCCTGATGGGTAATTTCCCTGCGGATTATGTTTGTCTCTTGACAGTATTGAACTGTGGTTACTTCTGGGCCTGTAATGGGATATTAAACATATCTTACAGATAGCACAGTGACTAGAAAGAGTATTAGTTTTCATTATATTCCATCCCTTTCCACACTTCCTCCTTTACGGTAATGAATGGCTAAAGATTTTTGTAACCTTTCAAGGACTTCAGCTCTGTCTACCACTGAACACCCAAAGTACAGTAGGTGGTCTGAGGGTGCAGCATCACCATGTATGGTGATAAAAAAAAAAAAAAAAAAAGATGTATACCACAGCGAATCACCTTGAAACAACCAGCTTCTCACCGGTAATGTGCTGTGCATCTTTGGAGCATATCCAATTGACAGGACAGATGTACAATGTTCAAGGTTACCTTTTTGAAGGCGTGAACATAAGAGGCGATTGTCCTCATTGGGCTCGACGCAAATCATCACACATTTAATTAAAAAACAATGGAAACCGCGCAAGCCAAATACTTTATGTTGCCGAGGCTCCGTTTTGATTAGGAATCAGTCATGGATCATGTGCGTCTAAAATGTCAGAGGGACGGCGGCAAGGCGGGACGGAAATCAAAATGCTGATAAACAAGCTAATTTCTCTGTGCATGGCAAATGACTCCTCTGGCCTTGCAGTCTAGTGGAACTGGAGTAAACAGGAGCAAACTGTTCACGCTCGCTTTTTTTTCCCCTCTGCATCAGCTGCACAGCTCGACTCAGGTCATTCAGGTGGGAAGGTAAATAAAATCCATAGCGCTAAAGAGGCCCTGCGAGCCATCTGCTGTTTACCGCATCAGACGCACCGCGAAACATCTACTTTCTCGCATCTCAACACATGCAAAGCTTTATTTACATAGAAAGCTTAAGTGTGAAGACAAAGGTGCCTCATACTCGGAGCATGGAGGAACTTTTAATGATCTTTGCCATGATGGGCGTGCGACAGTGTGCCTCTAAGTAAATTACCTTTGTTGCATTGAGAGATGTGGTAGATGCCAGTAAATAATGCAGAAAGACTAATAGCAAGCGAGAATGTGACTCTGTGATACTCCGCTGAACAGAAAACAGTTGAGAGCCATTTATTTCCTTTGGAAAACATCTGAACGCTGTCTCATTACCGCTCCATAATTCGTAAAAAAAAAAAAATGCTGACAAAATCCCTTGCAACCAGATCCATTAAACGTAGCTAAAACATTATCTGAGTCAGACGAATTAATAATAAAGGAGAAAATCAACCTTTAAAACTAAATTTCTCCTGTTGTATTGAGGTCGCGTACTTTAACTTGGGAGGGAAATCCATTTCACGCCCACTCCACATGAAATTCAGATCTGCGGCATGTCCGGCCGCCTCTAAGGGCCTATTCATCATTCAGAACGTGCAGTATACTCAATCACAGGGAATCTTTGTGTTTGTTAAGACAGAAACTAATCTTCGCAGATAATCACAACTCTTCATGCCTAAACGCCCACCGCAAAAGTGCTCTGGAACATGCCCAGGCATTTAACTTAATGTTTCATTATGCTCTGTCAAACTAGTGTACGGGGAATATTCCAAGGCATGATGAGGTGAGGGATCACGCTAATTTACATTCCCAGATACTAATAGGTCCAAGCTGTTTCTGGAGGAATAGCGTTTCTCCAGAGAAGAAGTTCTTTCTAATAAACTCTGGCAGAGAAATAAAAGCTTCCCTAGCCTCTCATTTGGATTGATCACGGCTCTGCTGCAGAGTATCAATCCGCCGAGCTTCCTCCATGTCATGTCAAATACAATCAATTATTCGAAAGGAGTCCACTCATAATAAGCTCCCAAGTCCTCGGAGGGCACATTCTGGAGACGGTGCCAGCGATGTGGGCAGACTACTGCGATCCTCTGAATAATTCCCCCCAAAAATAATAAGATAATAATGAGGTGTGAATTATAGAGAACGTCTCATTTCTTTGTTTTCTGTCAATATTAACCCGATGGCAGAGAGTAATCCCTGTTGTTAAGGAGTCTTTGGCCTTTGCAGAAGAATTTATTTCCTTTAAGCTGATGATGAAAGATAAAAGCCACACTTGATTTTATGTTAAAGCACTAAAAAGAAGTATCTGGCATTTTTATCTGTAAACCAGCACCTTAGCTGTCGGCGCCGGCAGACAATAGAAAGCGCAGAGAAAGGTTACTATGTCGAGGTGGTACTCCGAGTCCGACTGCAAATATCAATCGAGGGTGTAAGCGGCTATTCATCATCAACAGTCAGTCAAGGCATTTGAAGTGAGAGATACTGTGGTCAGTTTGTAATGAATAATCCCATTATGACACCCTGAGTGACATGTCTGTGATTACAGCATGTAGCAGCAGAAAGAACAAAGACAGAAGAGAAGTGGAGGGGGGGTAAAAACAAAGGAAAAAAAAAAAGAAAGGTTGGTCAAATGAGTCATTCTTCACTCGGCTCTCAACGAGTGGATGCGTACATGTTGGATGCGTACATGTTTGGCACACACGGAAAAAAAAAAACAAGCCTACAGGCCACAGCAAAGGGTCTTAGTGGGTCTGTTATGGAGTGGGAGGCATTGTTTTGTCATGGTTAAGGTGCAACTTTGAGCAGGAAAACAAACACGGAGTACGCTGCCACTCTCAGTGATGAGATCGGACTCGAGCAATGGCGGAGAGTTTGGTTTGTTTTTGTTTTTCCCCCAACCTGAATCTGACCTTTCCACCTGAGCGAATGGAAAGAGAGGGAGCCTTTAGGTGGGCTCGGCTTAACACGCCGCTGGATCTGATAATGTAATATACATGGACCTACTGAAGGTAACACGAGTGTTTTGTTCTCTTACAGTGTCAGGCAGGGAAATGCGACAAACAGATGTCCTGCCCCTCCATGAATTTGTAAAAACCTCCTCATTATAATAGTATACTGTATAATAGTAATAGGCTTGCAAAGGGACATGAAGCAGCAGCATGTTCCATCATATCTTTCATATCCATTTCACATTTTTCTTTCTTTCCACATTGGACCTGTGATGAAACTCTGGTGGGAAATTAAGATTCAAAGGCCACATTGCCTTGACGCTCCACACTCACACCTTCCTCTCCAATTAGTATGCTTCGTATTTTTTTTTTACGCACGTTTATTCTCAAACTGGTCAATCCCTTTAGTTTTTTGCTTTTTCTCTTGGCTCTTTTCACCAGTTTAAAGTGGGCGGGCTCGGTTGGACAAAGGTGACTTTGTCTTTGAACTTTTATTAGGATTTAGCGATATATGAATCAAAATCGAATAATAGGTTGTGAGTTGTTTTGGTCACTATCAAATCAAATATAATAAAATCACATCAATACAGTCCTGATGAAGCAGTTTTTGGGTGTTAAACTCAACATAAAAAATATATTTCTTCTTTGATTGTTGCTTATTAAGTCCAAAATATTCATTCTCACAAGGAACACAAGATTTTTTGAGGGGCTTTAACATATTTGAACAAAAGAGCAAATTTCTCAATTAAAATGATTTAACCAATCTACCCCAGCTGTTTAATACATGTGTTTCACTCTCCTGTAATCTCATAACTGCTGTCCTTCAGTGTGCCGCTCCACTTTTCTTCCCACCACCTCCAGTGTCCCTCGTCTCACCTACACAAACACACACCTTCAGATTTCTTGCTTGATGAATACAACAATTTCTGAGCCCGGTGATGGGATTCAAGCCAAATGATCCTGTCATAAATGAATAAATTAACATTATCATTGTTAGCCTGTCCCTAGTGAAGGTAGTTCTAGTGACAAGTAAACCACGTCTGTTGAATAGCAACAAGAATAAAAAAAAAAAAAAAAAAAACTGAGACTAATTAAAGCACAACGCAGCCTCCCCACTCTAAATAAGCCCATTATACTTGTACTTCTGCAGGACTGTGAGCTTCAGCTGAATAGTTGAGGACAGAAGTGACAGCTGGTCCTGATCAAAACCTTATTCCCCGCTCTCTTCCCGAGATCCCCTAAAGACCGTCCCACTTCCAACAGTGGGCAAGCCAGGTACTTCTCTCCCCACATCACCAGACTGCAGCTCTGAGATCTGAAACTGTGCTCAGATGCCCTTTGGACATAAAACATCATGAAATAAAGCGCGGCGACGGGGGGAAACTATGAGGATGTTTGGAATGCTGTACAAGCCTGCATCATTAGTCCATAACAGCGTATATGAGCTGGAAAATTAGTCTATTTTTAACTGTTTTTAGCAGCTGGGGAGAAAATGGAAGCAGTCTCATCTCAAATCAGACACTCCAAAGGAGGATATTGCTTCTTACAACTTCGCCGTCTAGTTTTAACATTACTCGCTATAAAAAGCCACTGATTTCTCGTCTCAAACGCAGAGAGAAATGTACAGTACAAACCCTAAACCCAAAATAAAATTCTTACATAATGCCTCATCTGTGCTCTGATAAAACAACAGCAGTCTGCCACTCCTCTGAAAGATGATTTTCTTCTTTTATTGTTCTTTGCTTGTTTGTTTATTTGCCTTTGGATGAGCTGACGAGAGCACTTCAGTCTACATTCATTCAGTTTGATCACAATTGCCCTCAATATTCTGTTATTGATGTTGCCACTGCAAAAAAAAAAAAAAAAAAAAAGAAACAAGCGGTTGTGATGTTGCTGCTCCTCGCTCTGCACACACACACACAGACACACACACACACTAATGTCAGTGTCATTTATTGACAGTGCTGAAACACAGAGAGAAAACTATTACCTGAAACAGAACATGCCCTTTATATGGTTGTTAGTATGTCAGTTTTATGCACAGAATAACAATACATTTAACCTAAATATCCTGTAAGTTGTGTCTCAGTTAAAACTACAGAAGCTAAAAGGTGTGACTTTCATATATATATTAAACAACAACTGAAGTCTTCCAGCAGTTTTCTGTTAAACCCTCTCAAAATGTACAATAGCTCAGACAAAAGCTCAAAACGGCCAACTGTAATTGGAAGTCACACCTGAATACGTCAGAGTCAAAGGCTAAAATTTACATCCTAGAAATGTTGCAGATCCGGCTCAGTTAAGCAGAACCAATTAATATGACAGTTTGAACATGATAGATTTCCTTGCCTGAAAAATGGCCGGCACTTCAGGATCCAATCACTTCACTGAGGATGACCGCAAATAAAACTCTGCACTGTCTGACCGCAGCATTTTGCATGAATTCTTCCCTCACTGCTCATTCATGCTCAATCGTCACCTGAGATATTCTCAAGATTTTTACAGGGCGTGCTTGTAATAAATTAGTTCATCTGAGGTAATTAAAGTCCAACGGTATGTTTAAAATGTAATTTCCAAAATGAGAGCCTTCCTGCCATTTGTCAGTTCTCATTTCCAATTACACACTGCGCACCAAGCTTTGCAGTGATGCAGCATCTGACAAGATGACAAGATTGAAGGGCATCAATTACTGTGGGGATAAACAAGTGGCTACAGAAGACATAAACTGTTTTCCATCAGAGCAAAGCCATATGGCTGAAGCCACCATCAGAAACAAATAGAATAAAACCCATCATTAAACAGCATCTGTCTGATTTCATTCTCTGTAACACGGACCGAAAAAATGTTTTGTTTAATTTTGAGTATTATATTATATTCTATAATATGAATATATTATTGACTGTTGGTACAATACCCGTTTCTTCTTTATGTTGCCCTGAGGTATGTTGAACTCGCCGAAGAGAAAACTTACAGGAAAGAGGGGTCGCCTGTCTTTTTTTTTTCCTCCCCCTTTTCTTATATCCAAGAGGTTATTTTGTGGCAGCACCATCAGTTAAACACCTGAACATGAACCTTTCCAGGAAATTACCTATCACAGTCAGTTTTTACTCCATTTTTTTCCAATTCATTATGGAGCTGTAGGTCAGTGTGACACCACAAAGGAGGAGGCTGCACAAACTCTTTCCACTCTCTATGCGAGACATTAAATATCCAGTAATACAAGACGGTGCTCACTTCACAGGATACAGACATTTGCTGCTTTTGCGTAAAACTCTGAGGCAACTCACAAAATGTCAGGATGAATGTAAGGGAGAAATTACAGCAGGGTATATTACTTATAACATTTTTTATATATCAAAAATTGGTAATGCGTGCCATAAAACTGTTGGGAAATGTCAGCGTTGGTGTCTGTCTGCCAATTTTGGATAATACAACATGCTTTGGGGAGTTTATTGGCAAAATGGTAGCTTCAAGTTCAAGTCCAACCAATCATGGCAGTACAAGAGTGCAGAGTGCTGTTCCTTGGCATTCGCTTAGTTAGTTGCTTTGAGGTGGACAAGCATGTTTGTGTGATGACTCTCTGTCACCAGCCCCGTACAAGCCACACTCTGATTGATTCGTCTCGGATCAGTAGTGTTTAAGAAATGTGGGGAAACCTCCTTTGTCTGTGTGCAAGAGGACACTCCGCATGAAGCAAACATCTTTCCTTAAACTGCTGAGCTGCATTTTAAAGCTCAGTGCAACACTTGAGTATTATTCTTGTCTTTTAATTGTCATCAAAGCGCACGCGAAGATATACAAAAGCCATTTTGTTGCCAGATGTTTCATCAGAGATTAAAAAAAAAGATTTTTCAAGAAGATTTAACAGGTTTAGCAAATTAACGAGTAAAAATGTGGTCGTTATAATAGAATAATATTTTTTTTGCTGCGTTTTTTATCACAGACAATTTTCAAGCTCAGCAGGAATTTCACAGGGATAAATGGTGCGCGAGTCTCTGTCATAAATTTAAACGAGCAAGGAAATGAAGATATAAAAGACTAATTCTACCCCCAATCCTAAAATATTTGACATGTTGGTCAGTAGAAAGCTGTTACCTATCTGAGCTAACTTGCTGATCCATAACTTCAAACTCCAGCTAATGCGGAGTACATGATGATCCGAGTCTCTTTGTATACATCACCTGCAGCCTTCAGCCTTCAGCTTTATGCTTGAATTCGTCAGTGAATGGATGATGTTTGTATTAAATACATACAACATACAACCTCGATACTGATTGGAAACTGCCTTCAGCGTACATCTATCTTCATTTCTGAGCCAGTGAAGATGAGGTCAGGTCTTGCTGGCAAATAAAGAAAAAAAAAAAAGAAAAAGCCTTGGAAGATCCTGTAATGACGTGTCTGTTACCTCGCTGTTATGCATCCATTAAGATCATTAACACTATGGGCCTATACGCACTGTGTCCCTTCCTGCTCTTTTCCATTTCAAAATGCTCTACATTTTCAATTATAATTTCTTTCCTTCTAAATTGAATCATTGAGGTGATTTAATGACGAACAGTAGTGAAGTAATAACTGAATAAAAATGTCATTGCCCTGCAATTCCTCTGTATGTCCACTGCAGCAGCGTCTCCATCGCCAACTCGTCGTGACTCCTGTTTGACCCCTTCTCATAACGTGCGGTGGCAACACTGACACGGAGTAGGAGTGGGATGTGTATCGATCCTGCTATTTAAACGGGGCTCCGGAAACGAGTCTCAAAAAGCAAAATGTACAGATGAAGTGTTTAGTCAGCAGTTTACAGCCGCAGCTGGTCAGTGGCTAAATGTGACAAACGGAAATGTGTTTCCTTCTCCTGAGGAAGGCTGCGAGTCTGTTCTAATCTGTGTTTGCATGAGATTATTTTATATAATTTGAGATGATCTACTGTCTACTATCTGTAGCATTTTGTAAACACTGTATTTAATTTTAAACACAGTGTGAGTCATGTATGATAAGTTAACTGTATATGCATTATCAATAACTGTATGTGCTACACAGTTAATACTTGATAGTGTCAGTGAAATCTCAGGCTTTTATTCCTGGTTAGCGTCCTCCAGGTATTTTATATATAGTTCTATACTGAGGAGTGCGTCACTCTTTGGTCTTTGCATTTGGAAAGTCTCCAAGATTTTGGCTTCCGACAAACAAAAAAGCAAAAAAAAAAAAAAAAGCAAAAGGAGGCATGAAATACATCTATTACCTTTTTTTGTAGGAGAGATTTACCTTCTGCCTCTCTCTGTTTCTTTGCCCAGAGATCTCTCACAAATGTTTTATACACACAGACGACACTGTGGTGTGTAGTGTGCTGCAAAGGCACCTTAAATACCAATCAAACACTGTGGCACAAGTTAAATTCTTTTTCAGCTGCTGTGGCAGGTCATCTGGGCAGGTTGGCCCACCCCAGTACTCACTGTAAAATATTGATGTTGGCTGTAGCCACAAAAGAGAGAAAAGGGATGGAAATGGGACCTCAGTAGATACAGGGAGAGGCTAAAAGATAGTGAAACTGGTAATGGGAGGATATCAGGACAGATCAACATCAACTGAGCATTTAGAACATTTATTTGAGTTATTCTTTTGCTAAATTAGCATGACATGAACATTCAAGCTTTTATATTGCTGTGAAAGATGTTTCTTACTGGTGAGCTGGATCACTTTAAGGCCTGGGGCACCCAAAGAACTGTACATAACATAAATCTTATACTATGAAAATAATGTCTAGCCTAAAATATTTACTATAGTAAATATAGTTATACTGATATGACTGTCCACTTTCTTTTTCTATTTTTCTGTTTGATTTCAATTATTTATAGCTTTTGAGTTTCCTAATCTTGGAAAAAGGAAGGTCAACCTTAATCAGGAACTCCATTAGACTGTATTAATTATGGTCTAATAGTAATAATATTTACTGTATTGAATAGTGATAACCCAACTGCGAACAGCAATGATCAATCAGACACTGTAGAAATACAGTTTGCCCAGATGATAGCCAGTTACCTCCCCCTCCACACAGTTTTCAAAACACACAGAAGTTGATGTTTTGTCTCAAAAAATGCAAGGAAATGATCACAGATTATCCTTATTAACTGCCTACTCCAGTGTTCTGAGGCCAAACAATTATATTCTGCATCCGAAAGCACAATATTTCTCTGGTTGCCTCGTAGATGTTGTGCATTCATAAAGCCGTGGGCTGCCCTGCAGCAATCTGCTGGAGTGTTCCTGCCTGTGTCGGTCATAAACTTTCACTTTAATGTTTGAAGCTTGTAAATAAAACTCACAGTTAAAGTGCTTTTAAGTGGGAAACAAACCCATTAAAAAAAAAAGTCTGATTTGTTGAAAAATGTGAGGGATACTGTATAGTATATGTATTTATTGCTGTGAAACTTTCTCTTTCATAATAATAATTGAAGTGTTTGCATTGTAAATGATCAGGGAAAAGTCCTCAGAGTGAAAAGTGGGATCAGAGGAGCCTGGGAGACTTATTTCAGCCAGACTGCACTTTGAAATAGACTAAAACCACACAGCAGTCCACATGCACATTTGGACTGTTGTCTGCAAGGGAAAAAAACACTGATTCCTCTGGTAATCTCCTTTCCAACTAATTTCCAACATTGACAACACCATTTGTCACACCACATTACTTATCTGTTAAAACCTTTAACCTTGTCTTAGCCTGTTGTACCTGTTTTTTAGATTGTGCTGATAATCACCATTACTAACAATACACCCATGAATCCTCGGTGTACGTGAGGTTTACACACACATACGCGTGTAGTAGTACCTGTGACATGAGGGATAAGTCACTTTATCATCAGTGTGTTTTATCAGAACAGCTGGAGTAGTCTAGAGGGAGCTCTAATTTAAAGCGCAGCTACAAACTGAACCGTTGAACATAAATTAACACCGGAAGGCTTGAGAAACGCAGATTTTAAATAAGAATTTATGGCGCTCTAAAAGCAAAGTGTGAACAACATGACTGAGCCGCTAAATATTAATTAAGCAGAAAACATTATTCAAATGCCAGCATTTGTCACTGAAGTGTCGCAGCTGAAATGTCTGCTGTATCCAAAGTAGTTAAAATGCTGTTACAGTTGACATTATGATGCTTTGATTCAGCAAACAGATGAAACGCCAGAATCGTGTCCAAGATAATAACGTGTACAATAAATGAAATGTGGCAAAGAGATGAGAAATTAGAGTAGCTTGAAATGTTTCACACGCACAAAAGATTGTTCAGACATTTATTAAAAAACAGCAGCGCAGTCAACATCAGGCTTCAACTCAAAATATACATCATACGTGCCGAGATATTTTAAAAGTGCATCAATCTATGTCCCTGTGATCTAAATTGATGTTGGCTTTAAAGGGAGGCTGGGATGTCTGTACTGTAACATCTGGATGTGAGGAAATAGGCTGCTAAGAATGTTATAATCATGCAGACAAGGCCTAAGCTGTTCCATTACGGGCTAAGCTGACCTATCAGTGGGGCTTTTGCTAATCCAAATTGTGCTTTAGCTGGCAGAGATTGCTCAATTCAAGCAGTCTGCTGAGGAAAAGCTGAAATAGTTCACCTGCTATCATTTATAAGATTTTTATCTCCCACTATCATATGTGCACAAAAGCTGGTATCCATGGTGGATATTCTATTTTTGCGTACCACATAAATGCCAGCTATGACCAGCTCGAAATGCCTTAAGCATGCTCAAATGTGCTGAGTGACAGTTATATTTACCACTGCAGACATGGGGTTAGCACCGAAAAGGTTTCTTTAATGTGAGATTTGCTGTGTTTACTTGTAGAAGAGCAAGAATGTTTTCTCTCATGTCTGACAAAAAGGCCCTTTTTAGGGTGCTTCTGTTTTTAGGGTGTCATTTTTAGGGAATGCAAATACAGAGTTTGGCACCCTTTTAATTCTTCTTTGTCTCCGGGGAGTTTTTATTTTCGCTGTGACTTTTGTACGGAGGCCAGACACCAGGTTAGCTGCTCTATTCCGAAGCTGGTGTGACTAGCAGCTAATATCAGCAGCTCGCAGTGGCTCCGCAGATACACTGAGTAAGCCGGGCTGACATGACACAGGGGAAATTAATTTGCCACAGTCATATAATGGTTGGTTATTCAATCACTGCTAGATTTAATCTCACACCTTAATCTCAGTGGGTCGCTTTTCCTCCTGGAGTTTCATACCTGCAGACGACTGAAGGGATTAGTGACAGAGTCCACTATGAAAAGGATCTAACTCGTCAGTGTGACTGGGCTCACTCTGCTGTCAGAGAAAACATGAAAATGGTGACTAAAGAACCACTCTGTTAAACGTCTCTCCCTCCGCCATGTATATTTTCATATTTCTTAGGATCAAAGCAAGTGCCCTCCCACTTCCACTGATTCAAAGACTCGCAACCGCAACACTGTGCGAACGCCAGCCAAAGACCTCAACTCACTACACAGAAAGCCTCTGCAGAACCTCTAAACTGCTTAATATGGCTGTTCCGCATTATTTCTGCCGGTTACAGCCCCAAACCAACAGAAATATATTCTTTATCGTCGGGAAAATGGACGGACAACACCTCGGCTGTGAAATGGCTGTTGCAAGTCACTGAACATCTCGCTGGTTTTCAATACTCAAGATGGGTGGAGATATGAGGATGTAATCCTTGAATGGATCTCGGTATAGCCCTCAGCCCTTTGAGCAGCTTGTTTGAGCACTTCCAGTAAACCCCCGTGCACACCCTTAATCTTCCCAGCAGAGGTAGTTTGACACAGCAAGTGAATCTGCCATAAACACACATCACAAATGCGGGATAATGTTGTAGAGATAACTTGTGTAATCCAGGCTGCCAAAGGGAGAGCTTAAAGAGAAATGTGTCAAATGTTTATAGATAGAATAAAACCAAATATTAAACCTTAATCCCCAAAGGCTTTCTTCTATTGTTGTCCCCACATGTTCTGCTCTATTCTGGGAGTACAGGGAAGATCAATTACAATTCAATTTAGCAGCAATGATGTAAGTAACCTAAATAAAACATATTCTATAAAATTTGAATATAAAAGAATTTAATCAAATATTTAACTTGTCTTAAGCTACTTTTCGTTCATCTTTAAAATGCAGAACAACATGTCTCTAAATTCTAACTGTCGACAGATTTGAGTTTATTGGGCTTTAAAATGACAAAACCCCTTTAGATGAACGTCAACAACAAAAGAAAATCTAAAACAAAATTCAGCTACTGAAATTAAGTGATCTTCATGCAAATGGTTTCTCCAAGTAATTTTTATGGAATGACTGAGTGCTTCAGTGTCACACAGCAATTTGCAATTAATTTCGAGGGCAAGGGTGTTAAACACAAAGAGATGTATGCTGCCCTAAACGTGTAAACAGAAGTTATTCTGTTGGGAGATGTGCAGCCACTTCACTGCTGTGTCAACCGGACAAGTGCAAAGTGCTAAAAAAAATGCAGTTTTAATTCTCATGTAGTTAGAGCTCAGAATAACCTTCATAAATCGCAGCCTGTCGTTGCAATGATTTAGACGTTTTAAATAAACTCTGATGCTGTCTGTGCAATTTTTAAGTGGAAAATAATGCCTTTTTTTCAGTGTTTAATGTGAGTCACTGGGATTTATCTTAATATGATTTTGTGAGAGATGATTTTTGGTATTCTGCAAAAATAATTTGGGAGAATATAGCTAGTGATTAGCTCCTTAGCCGATCTGTTTTGAGCATCGTGAGGTCACATTTTCTTAGAGAAAATAAAATGAAAACAACCTCTGTGTTTCATGTGGTTTCGTCTCAAAGATAGCTGAAGCCAGACTCAACTCTGGTCCAAATGATAACATGTGCTCTGTGCCCCACGAGACAATTTACTGTCACAGTTGGCCTAGAAATAGTGGGGCTTAACACATTTGGGGCATCACCATGTTCGTTTCATCATACCTTTCTAGTCAGAGGCATTGGCACCATGAGAACATTTGCTTTTGGGGAACATATGGCTGATGCTTAAAAAACCATGCGGCCTGCTGCCGCTGCACCACACGCACCCGGGGGTGTCAAGCACGTGGCAATCCATACTGTACCATGACCTGCTGCTCAGCAATGCCAGTGGTTGCCTATGCACAGAAATCCAAACAGTATCTCCTCCCAGCTTCCACTGGTCGAGGGATGAAATTTAACTCTGAAGAAAGCCCAGCTGTGGAAGCCACATCAATTATTCCCAACAGGTGTTATGGTTCAACTTTCACATAATTCCTCGCCAAATCTCTGCTGCAGCTCGGCTGTTTATTTGGCCCACATCTCTGCCAAAGAAAATGTGCTGACTGGATAATGCACCGAGAGACATACTGTGTAGCACACTATCCCCATGCACATACTTATTAACTGATAAACGCAGGCAATGTGTAGACTGTATGGTCTGCTGAGCCTGATGTTCCTGTTGTTCTTGTACCGCGTTTGTCAGGATTTACCGAGCTGAAATGTAGATTAACACTTTTTTTTCTGCTCCTCTACCAGCGGAGAAACCCTCGTCCATTAAATGTATCTGAATATTTCCCATAGCCAGCAGGGAATGTCTCTCTGGTTTCAATTTCTGACAGAATGTATTTCAGAAGCTTACCTGATTAAAAGCTGCTTAATTACGAGGATGAATGATAACTTCATTAGCGCATGGTTCTATATGTTGACAGGTGTGCTTTGGTTTTCTGAGAAGCAAACATATTGCTGACCATGAAATTCCCACATCAATAACCACCACTTAAAGCAGGTACACTTCCTGCACAGAGGATAAATGAGTTAAAGCAAATTATCCATATGGGCAGAGTAGCATGTTTTAATTTCTTGTGAAACCTGATCCGCTATCTCTAGCTGTCTGCATTTCACATCAGTATTCAATTAAGCACTGTGATCAGATGATTTGGCAGAGCAAACTGCATTGCAGCTTTTTGGTGCTTCTCCCACTGTAACGCCGGAGAGTCTTGCACTTGAGGTGTAATACAGAGAGGCCATTTTTCCTGATAAATATGGATGCTTGTACAGTCATGTAAATAAAAAAAAAATCTTTTTGAGATATGTCGCTGTCTCTCCACTAGTTGCATGTGCATGTGTGTGTATACAGACTTGTGTCTGTAAATGTAGTCTATATCAGAATGAAAAAAATAATAAAAAAAAAAGTTGTGTAATTTCTAAATTTGTGTGACTTTAAGTCTCTTTCTATCATTCAAACAGAGGAAAACTGGACTTTAAAGTGCGGTCTCATCTCTGTCAGTGCCCAGGTTTCCTTCTGTGAGACAATGAATTCTGTATTACTTTATATCATTAACCACTGTGAGGTCTTTACTGATTTATCATCCAAGAAATGAAACGGTCTTTGGCGCGCACACCGGCGAAGCTGACCAATCCCTGAACTCTCCATGTTACGCTGCAGTGAGTGCGGACCCTCCCCTCACATGAAGGAAGAGCGGCGGTCATTTGAAGAATATAATTTCAGCCCGTTCTCATAAATCGAACTGGACATCGGGGTGTGTGGAGTTACACAATAAATTAATTGTCTAATGACTCTTGCACATACAAGCAATATATTCTCATGATAGCAGTGATAGAATTGGGGGCTTCTGAAAGGCTTATGCTTCAGTCGAGAGCTTTCAGAGGCAGCGAACAAGAGACCGTCGGAGTTCCCTGGTAGCAGATGAGTCTTGTAATCTTGTCAGTAATGGCAGTTCAGATATCATTCACAACACAATGCAGCTTCGTATTTTCCTCCTTTAGAAAATAAATGTGTAAGGAAAGCTCGAAACACCTTCGCCAATGGCTGTCTCCGGTGACTTTATCGGCTCATTCAAAACACCAGAAATGTGTTAAAGGAAAACAGTTTGTTCCTTCAAGTGAGGATGAATATGATTATCTCCACCAGTCACCAGTAAGAAATTTAGACTAAATGAAGCTCCGGAGTAAAGTACAAGAGTGAGGGCAGGAAGAGTATCCAGCTGCTATTTCATTGAACAGTAGAGTGTTACAACCAATTTGATCAGGGGAAACTGTTTCCAGGAAGGCAGATGTTTGTGTTATTTTTGCAATTTTATTTGTATGGTACCTCTAATGAAAAGATGCATCCTCTTTAGAACACAGGACCAAAAAAACTATTTGTCAATGAAAATATACAGTCAAACATTTGAAAATAATGTGATAAAACAGTAAGAACAGTACCAACTGAGCCAGATTAAAAGAGAGAGGTCCTCAGTTTCTTTAAAGTACCAGGGGTTGCTGTTCTAAGATCCAAGGGGAAGATATTCTACAGTTTAGTTTCGCAGGTTTCTCATGGGAAACATTAGTAACACCTAGAAGAGAGGCAGTGGAAGATATGAGACTTCCAGCTGGAACATAAAACGAGGGGTATTCACAGATATAGCAAAGTGCTATATACATTATGTAGGGGAGGACTTTTCCACTTTGTGTGTTTGGCTCTTTCCTTTTTCAACATGACCATGGCCCTTTGCACAAGGCCAGATGCACTTAAAAAAAAATCTTTGTTTGTCTTTTTTCACAGTTTTGTGTGCGGAAGAACTTGACTGGCCTGCACAGAGTCCATCAAACACCTTTGGGGTGAACTGGAGCACCGACTCTGAGGCAGACTTTATCACCCGACATCAGTGGATGCCCTCACTAATGTGGCTGACTGGAAGCAAATCCCTGCAGCAAGGCCCCAACGACTGGTGAACAGCCTTCCCAGGTGAAGTGGAGTCTGCTGTAGCAGCAGATTAATGCACACATACACATATGGATGTAATGCTCAATTGTCCATGTAATTTTTAAGAAAAAAATTAGCAACAGGCAGTATTTTGAATTATATTCCACTGTGTTCTTCACAGCAGCAAGACACGGTTTGTTTTGTTTTGGCAGAATTGGATTCACAGCGCAGTCATTTTTGCCAGCTTCTGCAGTTTCTCTGAGCAGATGTTGTTGTAATTAATATAACGCGCCACCGTCATCTTTCACACAACAAGGATTTATGCTTCATGGTTTAAACTGGAAATCTGAAACTGCTGGCCTCTCCCACCACTCGTATCTCGAAGAAATGATGGAACTAAGAGTGGGTTCAACCGGGTTAATCTCAGATGAACTGAAAGGGGTATAGAGTTGTTAATGCCTTTAATGGACAGTTTTCATATCAGAGCATAGTGGTTAAAAGCCCATCGGAAAGAATTTTCTCCTCAATTAATCCTCTGCTTAGTTGTTCACATGATCACATTTCAAATGTGCATTTTTCATGTCAACAGGCACTACTAATCTTTACAAGCCGAGGCTGAATGTCGTGTGCAAAAACCTACAGCAATTTGCATGATTCATGTTAATTCTCACACACTGCACAAGCATGTAATGTGTCGCCGGCTTTTTTGCAGTTGTAATGAGCTCAGGAAGAGTTCGGCTGCATTTTCCGTGAGCCAGGAGAATTTCAGGGCGTATTATGAGAAACAATATTATCACGAGGTCCACCTGATGATTGCCTCATTATAAATGGTCTCCACATTGACTTTTACCTCAGCAAGACAGAGGGCTATTAAAAGACACTTTATTCTCCTTCTGGTTGTTCATTATTTCTCACAGCCAAGGATGCTGACATCTCAAACAAAAACCCTGAAGTGACCAGCCTCAGGCCTGTCACAGTGAGTTGAGATAAGCCCCGTGTGCATTCAGCCCACCCCTCCAGTGTGTATTTTGTTTATATGACCAAGAATGATGAGGTATCGTTGTGATAATGTCATTTTTCGCAAACAAGCATATACTTCTTTTACACACTGCATTCCCTGATCTGATCCTCATCTAACCTGGTAGCAAACAAGAAGAAACAAAGGTCCCTACACAACTGCGCCAGACATTTCTGGGACAGAATGATGAAGTCTGAGAGAAAGACTTATATTATTGATAAAGATATGGTACAAGTCCCACTTGGACAGCTCTGTATTCATGACGACTTAATGTGCAGCTTGTGACAAGCACACCCAATCTCATGACCGCGTTGTCTGACATTCCCAATAAAGCCTGTAATTATTTATGTTGCTTAAGTGCTCCAAAGCAGGGAAAAAAAAATGTTTGGTTTGACTTACTTTACTTAGAGGGGCTGCCTGCTCGAAAGAAACTGGGCTTGTTTTCTTCTCGGCACAGTTAGAATCCTTTTATAAATTGCTTTTTGCAGGCGAACCCAAGACATCGTTTAATGGGACAAGGTGTTGACGCAGGGCAACTTTTCGGGTTATGGCACTCTCTAATTGCTCCCAGGTAATTAAAATGCCTAAGTGGTGTGTTTGTATACCTTAAAGGTTAATTTTGCTATCCTGGGCTGTGTTTTTTGATGTCCTCGACATACCACTAATCAAATCAGACAGTTCTTATGTTGATTTGATTAGTATTTAGCAACATGGTGTGTCCATGATATTTCCCTGTTATTCTCAGAACAGATGTTCGGTGCAATCTAATGGAGCACTATGGGCAAGTAAAAGAAGCTGTCAAAACAAATATTATTAGAGTTGTTCTATATGCTGCACATTTACAGACTGAATAATCAGATATGGTGGGTGTTACTAAAATCAACTGGTTAAAACACAGAAAAATAAGTTACCATTTTTAATAGCCACTTTCTACATGGTGGTGTGTTAAACTACAGTATCATCCCAAATAATATAGTGAAAAGCAGCATAATATTTAGTATTTCCCGGTTGCCTGTGGACCGAAAAACAGCTGACCATTCACTAAACACTGACTTTTTGACTGAAACGCTGGTCAAGCTCTCCAGCCCCACACATGCAGTTTACAGTGACCACTGTCACAGATTTGCCATCACTCACAGTCGTTTCTGAATCAGTGCCTCAATGATTTCACACAATAATAAACAACTGTGCTGCTTTTCCAGGGGCGCAGATGGGATTTTTGAACTGGGGGGGACCAAGCTGTCAGCAAATGATCTCAACTCAATAAGTTATTTTTGTGTTATTTGGGCTTTAACTAGTGCTCAAGCAGTTACTTTTCTAATGGCCTATGGGCCAATGGATTGCACTGAAAAGCCATTGGAGAACTCGTATTTGAAATCATCGATAAACAACAATGAACATTGTTAAACAAAGGCCTACACTAGACATACATGATGAAACTGTTATTTGTCTGGAATGCCAATCACCCACCAAAACTTCATGCTTTATGCAAAATGTTTTATCTAAACATTTGTGTATGAACTCAGAAGTGTACAACAACATATTTACATAAATAAAAATAAGTATGTATACAAAGACATTTACTGTCTAGAAGCAGACTCAATAAAGGACCCAAAAACATCTCTCCTCCTTTCATTACCATGAACATACTGCTGGGCAATTTCTTGTCTGTCCAGTCTGTCAAGCCTCTCTTGGTGAATATGGCACACAGCAAGACCATTGATTCTTTTTTGAGTCATGGTTGATCGCAACCATGTTTTCAATCTGCGTAACCCACTAAAACTGCGCTCTGCCTCAGCAGGTGATATGGGCACCACCATCAACAATCTCACTAGTGTCTGTACCTGATCAAACAGGCCACAGACTTCAGGGGGCATTTCTTTCAAAGCATGCACAGCATCTGCAGTTGTGTTGACCTTGTACTTGTTTTTAAACATGGTCAGTTGGAATCTCAAGTCTTCCTATTTCAGTTCAGGATATTTGCGAACTGCTGCATCATTAGTAATGGGAGTCAGGAGTGAGTTTTCCAGTTCTTTCAATGTTTGAATGCCTGGTTGCATAAACCTCTCAGTAATTTGTATATCTTCTGTGTCTAGGACACGGTAGAACTCTACTCTGTAAAAATCCATAGCTGATGATCCAGGTGTGTATGCAGGAGCCTGCCCAGAATATCTATATCTTTATATATATACATATATGTATATATGTATAAATCACCCGCTCTATCGGTGTCGGTATCAGGAATCGGGGATCGGTCTCACTATGAATCTGAGGGGGGCATATCCCCCCCGTCCCTAGTGCCATCTGCGCCCATGGGCTTTTCTTAGCTGAAATGAAGATAGCTGCAAGCAGATGTGTCTTTTTTTTTTATACAGGCTAATGCTAAACTTCCACTTCACACTTACAGCTGTTAGTTTAAAAACAAGCGCTGTAAAAGATCAGGGCCTGAGCGCAGTTTAGCGAGTGATCAACTGGATGCTGTCTTAACCCCGCTAACTTTGATCCATTATTAAACACGGAGCACTCCCTTTTCGTCCGTCATGGTTAGATGTTGCGAATTTTCCACGAGCCTTCTTGTGTTTAAAAAGAAAACAAAAAGCAAAAAAAACACCACTTTCACTTGCAGCCAGAGTGTTTTGTGATGTTTTCGATGATATGACACACTCTCTCTCTCTCTCGACTGCAGACAATCCCCCACCTCCGCCGCGAGCTGAGTGACAGTGTCCCGTCTCTGCTGTCATCCGGGCCTGACCACGACAGAGGAGCACATGGCTGCATGCACATTTCTCTGCGCCGAATCTGCCTATGGCACTGACATTATCTCAGCTGGAAAAGGCTCTGTTCAGGCCCTGAAAGCCAGCACCACTGTCTGTAGTAGAAGTAGTTTTGAGGTTGCTGCTGAATACCTGTCAGGACACGTCATTGTTGTACCTTTTGGCAATTTTTTAACTAAAGCGGCGACACAAGGAACACAATGGAAGCACATACAGCTCAGCAAGAGCCTCCCCACAGCAGACAGGCTCATCAGCTGCTAGTTTGGTGTTTTTTTTCATAAAGCAACACTAATCCCCTTCACACAAACATATCCATATCCCCGATCATGCCACTCTAAGTAGAACAGCATAATCCCAACCATTTTGAAACATAGTAATCTAAAAAAAGGTCTAAACATATTCTCTGATTCTCTGTTTTCTATTAAGTAACTTGTGTCATTTTGCAATATTAAACTTTTTCTTTCACACTTGCTTTGCCTTTTTTTTTTTGGACTTCATTTTAAGTCCAATAAACACTTTGCTTCAGGGGAACCAAACCAGACTTTGCCAAGTGCATGTTAACATTAATGAAGTCGTTCCAGTGACCTCTAATTTGATTTGAATTTCAACGCATCCTTTGCCAAGACGCTCACCATTGTTGGCAAGAGGGTAGCATTAAGCTAGTTGTCACTGTTTTGTTTCAATTAACATAAGCTGTCCCAAATATGCTGAACACTAGTCTTCTTCAGCACCACCCCGGGGGCAATGCCTTAGAGAACAAAATAATTAACAGCTGTGGTGACACTTAAATCTGTGGCGTTTTACTGTTTTCATTATCTGTGTCAAAATCACTTAGCTGTGTCATCTCTGCCGAGAACAAACAGGAAATTGTAAATATTTGACCGTTTTGAAATGGCACGCGTCATTTAAAAATAAATAACCTGACTTCGCTGGGTTTATCAGTGAGCTGAACGATGACATCGCAGCATGGGGATATGGTCGGATGTGGGTTTTTTTCTTGTGTCAAGTTAGAAAAAGCTCTCACAGACACACATGAACTGGCTGACTGTCACATCTGTCACAAATAATGAAGCTCAATGGTAAAAATAATAGCTCAGCTTTTTTTTTGTTCCCGTTTTCGCTTCCTTGTGGAGAGTTGGATGAGCACTGTCATGTTGGTATGGTATGAAGCTACAACCTAACTTAGCGTAAAGACTGGAAACAGGTTTACGTGTGATTTAAACAAACAACTTTTAATGTATTAATAAGTGAGCTTTGGATGTGCTGGTAAGTGGCAAGGCTAGCTCTTTCCATCTGTTTCCAGTTTTTATGCTAAGCTAAGCTAACTGAACGGTATTGATCGTCCCATGGCAAGAAAGCAAATAAGGGTATTTCCCAAAATGCCAAACTGCTCATTAATGTAGTACATTTTATGTGGTTAAATTGAAGGAAATGATGGCCCACAAAACAAAAACTGATAAAACTTCTGGGTGAAGTGCCAAAGCTGCTGGCTGTGCATCTTTTGTCTTTGAAAGACCCTCCCAAATCAAGGTCTCTGCCATTGTACCAATCAACCCACCACCTCCCCACGGAGCCTAAGAGATGTATCATCTCTCGTTAACAGCTCTGGTGAGACTTGCTGCCTGTACTTCCTTCCCCACATCTAGTTATTTCAGCAGATTGACTGCACATTTCACATAGTGTCGTAGTCATTAGAACGAGAGTCAGCAGAGACTGATCAGCAAAAGCAGGATTTCTATAGGGAATAGCACTCCTTTACATAAAGGGAAATTGTCTGAAATAGCCTTCTTTTCTGCACAACAATCACACATCCAGGGGTATTTTTAAATCTGTCAAGGCATGGCAAGAAAAAAAAACAGACAAATCCTTATGCTTTTGTCTTTACCCATATGTTCAGCATATCCTGCCTCTCTTGTATATCCGAGAGCCACGGAGGAAATGAGTCTGACGTTCCTGTCTTTATTCCGTAAAAGGGTTAACCTGTGGGTCTGCACTTCCACACACTTGCACAAACTACTTGTTGCACTTTAACATTAGAATAAATCCTGTGTAAACGGCTGTCACTGCTCCGGCGCCGAGCTATTTCGAAGGTTTCACAAAGGCGATTGTGAGGCTATTACCCGCATAGGCAGAAGTGTTTCGATAGCTGTCTCGATAGGGAGGTCTTGTGAAATCTTGTGAATAAAAAAAAATGAAGAAAATGTCAGTCAAAACAGTTAAATGTCATCTAAAATACAGCGCGTATTGGGGCCTAAAACCTTCATTGCAGCCAATTAAAGATAAATATGCCACGGACTGATGAGAGAGACGTTGGGTTATCAGGTCACTTCCATTTCATAGTAATTAGTCCGCCGTGGAGTCAGAGTTCTTGCGAAGGCCGAGCTGCTTGGCACAGCGTGAGGAGCTCTGCGGACCCGGCACATGACATCAGTTAGCTCGAATCAGAGCCTGTGACCTTTGCTGCCTCAAAGATTGTCGAGTTTTCTGAACAGTGCTTCCCACGATCTTAGCGTGTACGTATCACAGCGAGGGCAGATCCCGTGACCTCCAGGCCGAAGCGCGGGCCACTTTTTTACCCCTCCCTTGTTGATGCCCTTCATACTGTGCAACACGTGGCCTTTATAAGGTAGGGAAATAAAGAAATACCACATATGACCTTTTGAATGTTCTATCATTGCCATTAAAATTGACCCGTGGTTCCAATTATTCTCCACCATTGTCCGCCAGCATAGAAACAATTGCAGGATATAAAATACATAGAGTGGCTGGACATTGTGTCAATTACTGCAGCATAACAATGCAGCGATGTAACCACAATGGTTGATTCACTCATTATAAAACAACCTCACTTTTTTTTTTTTTCAATATACATATTATCTCACAGCAGAAATATGGCGTGTTACGAACCTTGTTATCAGAGATCAACATGCGAAGCCAGGCAGCGCCTTCGGTTTCACCCCGTGCTTGTTCTATCCCCTGCACTCGATTAACCTTTGCTCAGGTTTAAAATGTAATGCTAACACTGCTAATATAGACACGGCAAGAGTGAATGAAATCTGAACAATTTGTACAGAGCGGCAGGGCCGGTGTAACGCGTACGCTCTGTTCCTGTTCTGCGCGGTTCTGAAGTAATGAAAGCCTCAGCGGTGATCACATATTTACATGTGGGGGGGAGGTTATTGAAAAAAGCTTCATTAAATCAAAAATGTTCAAACTTTAGAGCTTGAAGCTTTTGGGCCAAAGAATGATGAGCGACGACTGGAGTGACAGCGACAAACAGCTGATTCCTCCAACGGCTGTGAAAGAAGCTGAGTGGGGGGGGTTAGATGCTGCCTTTTTGAGATTGAAGCTGATCTGATAATAAGTGGCAAATGCATGGTTAGAAGAATAACGTGGCTAAAAACAAGTGAGCCATGATTTATCGCATAGGAAGTGATGGATATTTAAATGAAGTGTTCTAATTGATTGAGCCGGTGCTGGGATTTATTTGACAGTTCTGCTGAAACGCACTGACCTAAACACATTGTACTTTTCACTGTCACTGCACCTGATTGATTTCGCTCAGTTTCCACTCTCTGTGAGTACTAAAATCAAATCTTTACTAAGGGAAATTGTATATGTTATGTAGGCCTGAATATTTCACACGCGTCATGATATTTTATTCATGATCGTCTTTGTATTGACTCCCACAAAAAATCTTCCTTTCGGGGACCCTGATGCTCCAGATGGTATTTTGTTATAAAAGCTGATGTTCCCTGTGCAATATCAGGGTTTATGTACTGTAGTAGCTACAACTAAACAAAGAATGCAACATTAATCTCCCGTCTGTAGCATTCAGCACACCAGATCCTGAATTATTGATGCCTGTTGTCAGTTTTGTGAGGCAGTCATCCCACTCTGCCTGAAGTTAACAGGTTAATCATTCAGCCACATTAAAGCCAAGATTTTCGCAGGTTGAGGCATTGAGAAAAAAAAAAAAAAAAAAAAATTTGGATCTGATGCTATACATACAGCACACCAGCCGGGGATGGCACTCTTGAGAAAAAGAGAGTCGGAAACAAACAATATCATTAAATATGGATGTTTGTCTTCTCTTCTAAAACAGCGCATTTGACCAAGTAATGGATTGTTCACATAGCGACTGAGACACAAAGACATGAGGCATTCGAGCAAAACAATGCGGCCCTTTGAGACGATATGATCGCGGTGAAAAAATGGTGCGCATCATAAACATCACGGTTAGCGGTGGGAAAGTACTGGAGAGGAAGCGCTCGGGGAGTACTGCACGCGCGCTTACAAGGTTTCGATAGTTTGACGAGGTTTGTCTGCAGCTGTTAAATTCTCACTCGTGAAGAACTTTGATGTTTTATTCTGAGGTCCGACGTTGATTAAGTCTGCTACTTAAAATGGTCCTTGATCTGCAGTCTGTTAGCCATGTGTTTTTGTCTGGAGGGCCTCTTTCAGTTTTTCCTCTCATTCCGCTAATTGGTATAAAGTGAATAATCCACTGCGCTGGTGACACTAATAGATGTGTATGTATTGATTTTTCAGTTACTGCGATGACGGTTTAAAGGTGTGAACGTCTGCAAGAGATCTGATCGCTTGATTGGAAAATGGAAAAGACAGCTCATTTCAGCTGTAAAATAAAACAAAACTTATTGAATATGTGCCTCTAGCAGTCACAACTAAACTTGTTACAGTAATTGTGAAGTGTGAGACCTCCGGGGTCAAAGGTCAGTGACATTAATATGGTTAATATTAATATCTACTCTCAGTTATTACTACCATATATATTGCTTGGTTGCAGTATGAGGTGTGACGTTTGTCTACCATGTTTCCCTTTGATATACCATGACAACTCAGCCATCACTATTATCTATAAATACTCTTCCTTTCTCTTTTTAACATTAGAGGTAGAAAACAATGCTGTGTCTTAATTCCATAATCAGCAATAGAGTTTCACGCAATATTTCTTTCCAAGTGTATAACCTGTTTAATCTCCGGGAAGACCCAACCTCTCTTCGGTTTCACTTTGAGACACCGTCTAAAGTGAAAAGAGCTGCAGGGCTTATTTACTCCTCTCGTCCATCATCGACACGTCAAAAGCACTTTTTTAACTCTTATCACTTCATCCGGGGAAGGAGATTTTAAATGGCGTGGCAAAATGAAAAATGCGCATGATAATGAAAGACAGCCACGATAAAAAGGTGTGTGAATACGCGGCGCTGACATGTCTACTGACAAGAGTGGCTGTGTTTAAAAAAAGAAAGTGTTGCCAATGTTTATAAAAAAACACATGTATATATAAATATATAAATAATATATTTCTATATCCTGTGTATGTATGAACCTGTTCAAGCCTCATATCCACCAGGACCTGGATGAGGGATAAGTTTGCACCTGCACTGTGTGGTAACCATAGTAACAGTAAGAAAGGATCATACCAGGGCCATCTGTTTATTGGAGAGAAAAGCAAGATGTGGAGAGAAAGAAAGAAAACAAAAACATTCAAATATACATATGTTTGTATAGCCTTGGAAAATTCTGCAAATGTGAGCTACAAATGCTAGCCAAAAATCCTTTCAAAATAAAATGAGCTAAATAATAATAACAATAAAAAAGGTTTAAAAGATAATGAATAACGAATTTAACTATTAACCATTATTAAAAATGTGCATTTTTAATATTTGGGAATTAATTCTTCAATAGTAGTAGCAGGCATGCTCATTATACAGTGTAGACAGACAGATATTGCATCGAATGTACACATTATAGAAATATATATTGAAATAATGCTCATTACACATTAGGTCTGCATATTTTCAAAGTAAACAAAAAACTTTCAAGAATTATTCTTCCTCACTACTCGAAGCTCATGAGACTGTCAGCTGAGGCCGACCTTCATATACAGGTACTGTATAAAAAAAAAAAACTCCACAGGGATCATATGAGGGAGGATAAACATAAATGTGCAATCCTTTGAGTTTTATTTCAAGAAGCACTAAAACTTTCTGTCATGAATTTCTACTACAGCAGCTTTTCCTGATGTTTGCACTGCTTTGCAGTTGTTACATTCTCACTTTAACACCTCGCTGTCTTTCCTCTAAACATAACAAATGCAAATCACAAAGAAGGACAATGATTTAATTACTTATGTGAATACATAACAAATTAACTCAGTGACATTACAGTTTTTTTTGGAAAAGAACTGCTTTTTTTTTTTGCTTTTTATAAAGACCTGAGCAGATACTAATAATTCTCAAAATATAAAATCCAGTAAGACGCAATGCCTCTTCCGCCAATGAATCCCTTTGTTTAATCATTTTGGTATAAAGTTATCTGAAGTGGACAGGCCTCCTGAAGCAGTGAACTTTAAAGTTCTTTAATAACACAGCATCAGGTTATTTGTGTTAATGAGAAGCCCCGGTCACTGTGAGGAATAGTTTGTTTATTTTTATTGGACCATGAATAGAATATTCATTGATCAGACTGAAGCCACATATCATAGCTCTCGTGGCCTCGAGCTAATTCGCTGTGCCCGTCCCTACATTGCCCTTAATTGCTAACTGCTGCTTAAATGCTAACACTATGAATTTTTCAGCAACCATTAATGAGCAATAGCTTAGAGAAGGCATTTAGTGGGTCGCTGTTGAATTATAAACCTTCATGAGTTTATTTATGAGGACGGTGGTGAAGGATAATGTACATTAAATAGTGTATGAAATTTATTTACATTTTCTCAGGGAAGGGTTTTATTCCAGTGGCCAAAAGGGAAACACTAACATCTCCTCCAAAGTTGAATTATTATGGAAATAATCTTGTCTCACCATAAAAGAAATGAGTGTGTCACACAGCTGAGTCATGAAATGATGGCTTATCCGTTTTGACCAAAAATCGCCTGGTTACCGTGAGAGTTTTATTAATCTTAAATATTATTATTTTTTGTCTAGACAGTTGGAAGGAGACATATTGCAAACACTGGCATCCCTTTCCTCTTTGCAGAGAGGTTTGTTTGACAATCGCATGTTTTATTTTCGTGGCACTGCTGAACATTTTTGGGAGCGCTACTGATGCATAACCTGAACAGATTAACAGACATTAAAAAAGCAGCTGCAGATTAAAAAAAAACAAAAAAAACAGGAGGCTGTGAATATCAATCACTCCAAATTCAAAATCTAGAAATTTTGGAGCAGCACTGAGCTGTGTACTCTCTGGTAATCCTTTAAAACCCAACAAATTCATGGAATTTGGGAAACTAATGCCACGCTTGACCGCTCTGGTATGCCTATGCCTCTTTAGCACAGCAGTGGAGTGAACAGAGCCGGTTTTGACATCTAAATCACTGTTTGTCAGCGCACGTGTGGGGAGGTGGTAAGTTGTAATACACAGCTACTGCAGCCTATTGGAGAATATTCTGCGGGGGAGATCTTGCGCAATCGTCACGCCGCAGAAAGGTTGCGCCGCGCAAGCCACAATTATGTTATTTGAGAATGAAGCAGACAATGATCATTATTAAAATGAATGACAGCAAAAACAGACCAACTAATTGAGCGTGTTAAGTGTCCTCAAACCAAATGGAGTATGACTAAATGCATCCTTGGAGATATGGAGCTGTGTGAGTTTTTTTGGAAAAAAAAACAAAAAACAGAATCATTGCATTTTTTATCAAACAGTGCAGCATGCAGAGGCATATGGTTTCGTGCCAGATACATAAAATCAGCAATCAGCAGAAAACTGCATGCCAAGGAACAACCCCATGATTTCCAAATGTGCCGTGACTATGATGGAAATCCTAAATAAGCTGTGTGCTGTGTTGGCCTGTCTTTTTCATTATGCTGTGATGTGCTGTCTGTGGAGCTTCAAACAAGAGCTGAAGGCAGTCGGGCATAAAAACAGATGAAAATACTATCACTAATTTACATGGCTGATGTCAAACATTGGAGATTAGCCAGAGATACACTTTTCCTGCTGATTTCCATACAGCGAAATGCCAGCCTCTTTATTTGTTCTATGAGTTTGGCTTGGTGGTGACAATGAAAGGCTGTAAAAATAGACACAGTGATCAAAGGCACATGTGGGACTGGTGAGAAGAAAAAGAATTCATCAGCAGTCGGAGAAAAGTGGGTCTGCTGCTCGCGTCTGTCTAAAAGCAGAAGTGGAGACAGCGGAGCCTCTCCATGCGCGTCTCCTCTGAGAGCCAGGTGCTCAAAATCACCTGAGGTCACCAACTCTCCTCCCACGTGGGCATCCATGCCCTCTGTAGGCGCTATCAATGTTTAAAAGCTTTATAAGCGGGGAGAGACTGAGAGAGGAGTTTGTCATATAAAACTAAAAGCAAGAGAGAGAAAAAAAAACTATTAGAGAGAGAGGGTCAGGGGAAGAAAAAGGCAGAGATTGGGGGATAGAAACTGGATAGAGAAGAGGTGGTCATTTTTGTTCACTTTCCCAGCTATATCTCTAAACCTCTTATTTCTGAAACCTTAAGTGGGTCATTCATTTTGGACAGTCTGCGTCAGAGTAGGATTTGTGTGTGAAAAATTTATATGAAGCAAAGGATGGGAAAATAACCTAAATTGTCTGCTAAACACCGGACGGTCGTTTTATTTAAACATCAGCTTAGCCAGAAGGAGCAGTGCCTCGCAGTGTACAACTGATATAATTAAATACTCAGCCGCGTCATATGCGGTGGGTTTAATTACTCCCCAAAGCTGTAGATGAAGAGAGCGCCGCTTCTCTCTCTTTCTCCTCCCCACCCCGTTTTTTTTTTTGGTGATGTAGCACTTTCGAGGATGATGCTCAGCTTTGGTGCGGGGCCCAGTCGCCATGTAACACAGGACAGTGTTGTGTGCATGCTTCGTACAGAGAGTCACTTTTAGCCTAGCTGAGATCCAGAAACCCGCGGCGTAAATTACAACGACCGCGGCCATCAGCTCGGAGTCGGTCGGGTGAGAAAGCCATTACTCGAGATGTTACAAGTCATTACTAAGTGCCGGGGTATTCTGGGTAGTGAGCAGCATGTGTGTAAATAAGTGCTCCTGATTTGGGAAAGCAATGCTGAGACACGCGATGACAGGGCTGAGGCTCGCTGCATATTTTCTTTGACAGACTCTGAATCACAGCTTTGCCTCCACAAATAGAGTTTGATACACCGGGAAGACCTTTTTACCTTCGGTGTCCACCCCTCAGATGGAAGTGCGGAGAAAATACTTGACAATATTTTGATCCAGCACGAAGCTGGAATATCAAACAGTCGGCGAGATTCAGAGCTGATGAACTTTAGTCCCGCCGCACACTCCGCCGCACAATTGACACAGCATCCAGATCACTTAGTCAAGAGTAGATTGGGAGAGTAGATTGTCCTCCTCAAACCTCTGTTTGACTTAAAGCGTTGATTTAACAAAAATTACAAGTATTTTCTCTCATTTCTCATTTGGCCAAACAGATAGTTTTAGGCTTTGAGATATCCATGGCTAAGTTTTTCACCCAGATACAAGGTGTAGTATCTCAATGTGAGCTGTTTTCTATTAATTTTATCTGCAGTAGCAGGATCATTGTTTCTTGATGACGCAAAGCTGCTGTTGTGATTTTTCTTGACGCTCTGAGCAGCGTAAATTAAATTCCATTCACTTCCACCGTATTGTGTTGACTCTCTAAAACTATGTGCACAACTACAAAAATATGAGGGGTAAGTGAGTAGGAAGATGGAAATGCATGGCATGTTCATTAATACTGACATTGAGGGAAGTCTGATGAGAATTTAATTGACATCTCAGGCAGTAAGATACACTGCAAGTTTGGCTATTAAAGTGAATTCTGAGAAGGCTTTCATCGCCCGTTTCCATGTCAGCTCTCTGCGTACGTTGGATTTGTACACGCTCGTATTCAGCGGACGTTAAATAGTGTGCCATCTAACTCCGCCTCATCAGCGGCGGCATCATTAGGCTGAAAGCTCTGGGAGCAGCTCTCCACCATGTGACAACGCTGTCAGGACTGTGAGGTGCGACTCCACTTAACGAAGAATTTGCATCTCAAAACAAACTCGTTTCCACCGGGCAGGACGAATCACCGGGCTCGCGCTGCGTTTCGTGTACTTTTCAACTTGTCAGCGTTAGCCGTGTCACATTCCTGGGCGTAGCACTGTGAAAGCAACCCACTGTGCTGTAAACGAGATGAGATGAGTCCTGTTGAGAGGTGGCCGCACAATCTGGCTTTTTTTTTTTTTTCTGTGTGCCTCTGACCTTCTAATGATCGAGCCACGGGCCCGGGGAATGGCAACCTTGTCTGAATCTGCAACTCAAGCCAGAGTCTGAGCGGGCAGATATGAACGGCGAAGACTATGGCGCGCGGAGACTCATTTCATAGCACCTTGCGTGGCTGATAACGAAATCCCTCTGACATTAGGGAGGTAGCTGCCCTCCCTTTTTAAATACCTGGGAAACTGCAAACCAAACGGTATTACTATAGCCTCCTGATTCTTTGATGGTATTTGTCATTTTAGAGAGATAGGAAAAACTGTCAAGTATGGCTAACCCCTCTCTAAACTGGCACATAGATTTCCAGCTAATCCGGGTGGGAGAGGGAGACTGAATGGATAAACACTGAATAGGACTGAGCAAGCAAACAATTTTAGCTGCTGCTCAAAGCATGTCTTAAAGTAAACACCCCCGTCAAAAGAGATGTTCCTAAATTGTCATTCTTCAAAACAGAGGATGTAGTACAGCGGTTTTACTTCAGACTGGGGGGTAAACTGTGAACCAGTATGTGGTTTTATTTATTTATTGTGCTGCTTTAGATGTAATAGGAGTGGGGAACATTTTTTACAGGGGACTTTTTTTCCCAGAATGGCTGAAAATATTCTTTGAATGCGAGAGGAAAAAAAAAAAAATTCCAGAAATACTGTGTTCTGCCATTGTAAGCAATATGCCCGGGGTGAAAAGGCGCTAAAAGCTAAGGTCTGCTCAAAGCTTCTGTCTGGTCCACACATGCTTACTGGCATGGAAACACTTAAGGTCAGGACTGGTGTTTTCTTCATGTTTGCATTGGTAATAGTGAAGCATCTGTATGTGATATGTGCTCAAGTAATAAGGTAGTAATAAGTCACGGGATCAAAGGGCCTTTTCTCTCGTCAGATGTACTATGGTTACAAGCATTTTCAAATGCAGAAATTTAATATTTGTCTTTTTAACCCTCATGTTGTATTCCGGTCAAATTTGACCGATTTAAAAGTTTTATCTCTGAAAAATTTACTTAATTTGATCAGACTGACCTTAAGATTCCAATGACTTTGTCCACAAAGAGGATTTCAACACACAAAATAAATTGTATTGATTTAAATACAATTTTGTGTGTTTTATTCAACTTTTGTACACTCTTGGTGTTCCCGGTCAAAAGATGACCGGTCATTAGAAATTAATGGGGGAAACAACAATTAGTGTATAAAAGTGAGCTCAGGTACATCCTCATTTGTCATATGGACACACGCACATTACACACATGCATGCATGTGCACACACACACCTCTTTGGGTTCCCTGGCAACCACTACGCGAACCTTTGCACAGTAGAGTTTCTCTCCCACAGGAGCAACACCTGTTGGCAGCTCTCACAGACAGCTGCAACGTAGTTTCAATAATACTGAACTTTTCTCGTAGCTTTGGTATATAATGCTTTTATGAGGCCTTGCTCACGGTTCATTATGTGTGGCAGCACCATGGCAGGCTGATATGATATACGGTAAGTGAGGCTCTTGATTATATATTTGATCACCACACTGGTGAGGAGGAGAGAGGCCAGGAAACTGGCAGTGAGGATGGATTAGAGGAGGAAGTGTCAGAAGCTGAAGATGACACAGAATATAATCCAGAGCAAGAAATAACTGATGTGAAAACAAGCGTAACGTGCCATAAATGCAATGCATATATTTGCAAGGTGCATGCAACAATCTGCACATGTTGTCCAACATGTGCATGAGAAAAACACCATTGAAGTTTGAGTTAACCCACTCCACCAAGTTTAGAAGCCTGATTCTAAACTGATACACTGATGAACATTGTAATGTCATGGTTCTTGTTAGTTGTTGTGGTAACTTCGGCTTTGAAAAAGACCACTCGACAACTTGCTGTTGCTCATATGAGCTAAAAGGCATGTTCTCGTGTACACCGAGGCTTACACTGCTCAAAATTTGAAACACGGAGGCAAAACAATGCGAGACACAAAATATTGGAATATTGTGAAAAAGTTAAGTGTAGTGTTGGGATAATTTCCTTTGTACAGAAATAAAATCTTCCCGGTCACTTTTGATTTACCAGGAACACAAAAGGTGTTACTTTATGTGACTGTTTAAAAATTTTAAATGGTTTCAAAACAAATGTCCGTTGGTAACTTTGACCCAAAGTAGTCTGTGATACACAGTACATTGTGTTTCAAGTCAAAATAATCCAGAAATTATGTTTTTTAGAACTCGAATTCAAGATGTATAAGCTCAGATCAATGAGGCATACAGGCCATGAATAACAAATAGAAATTCAAAACTTATAATGTTCACAAGAACAAGATGAATCTAACACAACAAATAGTGATAATATATGTATTATTATAGTTTTTATGATGAGTCTTAATGGAACGGTCATTTTTGACCGGGAACACAAAATCTTTTAACATGAAATGAACACAACATGAGGGTTAATAATACTTAATTTAATTTGTGAGAACATCACTGCACAATAATATATTTATCAAAACTACAGAGGGTTTGCATTTCCCTTTAGCTAACAATGCCTTAAAATTCATAGAGAAAAAAAACATAATTGAGTATATTACAAGTTAGAAATGATGTTCTTTACATATTGTTTCTCATCAGATATGCCAGAATCTGTCTTTGATTTACACCTCTGCAATAACACTGTCAATAATGCATGCAACGACTAAAATAAAGCAAAATGTGAGTGGATTCAAAACATTTAGAAAATTGATTTGGCTTATTATTTAATATATTTACTTTTTTTTCCCCACTTTTTTTTTATCAATGAGTAAGACTTCTTTCAGGACAAGATCTAGTCCAAAGGCTATCTCTTGTCCCTTAAATGCCAGATTGCCATGAAACAAATCTAACAAAACAAGATTTTGTAGTCACAGATTTCATCTCGACAACACCGAAGCCAGCGCTGTGGCTTTTTTTTCTCTTTTTTTTTTCTTCCCCCCCTTTTGAATTGATAGACGCAGTTCAGAGACAGACAGGAAACACGGGAAGGGGACAACAAAGGTTTGCTGCAGGAGTCAGATTCGACACACTCTATGCATCTTAACCACCGGGTCACCAGGATGCCCCGTGCTGCTTTCCTCATGGAGGACCGGGCTCTCGTGTGCTTCCATTTTGCTGGTTACTTTAGCAGGCCTGCAGTAATGGAGAAATTAAGGAGATTTCGAGATAGACAGATACTATCATTTAATTATTCTGCTTTCACAGTCTCAGACGCTGTTATTCTTAACAGCAATCAGTGTTACGTATTCTTTAGAGCCGCCTGGACTTTAAGTAGCGTAGCGAGGTGATGATGAACAACTCTGAAAGAGGATCCTATTTTTCTTCTTGATCAATGTTATCTCTCCCTCTTTTCTGCGATGTTTTCTGCACTCTGCTCTTGTCCACTCGCAGTAAGTCTCACTCGAGATAGTGTCAGCGGAAGGGTACGCTGAGCACTTTAACATCCCCTCTGTTCTTGAGACGCTCTTTGTCTCTCGTCAAGTATCCAACCAGACGCAGACAAGCATGCTCGTAGGGTATCTGTGGTCATCGCGTACCACCGTCAGTGATAACAACCTGAGCGTGCTGCACAACTCAGATGCTGGTCGGCAGGTGACACAGCGGCGTGTTTGCAAAGTACAAAGTGAAATAAAAGCCCATTTAGTTTCAAAATTCTGTTTAAAAAGTGTATATTTGTTTCATAACAGATTTCCTCCCGAGCAGTGTTTCTGCGGCAGTAAACAACACCCTCAAAGCCTGACTAAACTGTGTGATTTTCAGAAAACTGAAACAAAATATGTCTCAGGAGAGGAGAAAAAGAGAAGTGTGCTCATTTGATTTACTGCAGAGAGTGGAAAGAAGAAAACTTGAAAGACACAGGTTTACTAGAGTGAAGCAAGGCTTCCCCCGGCACACAGTAAATTATCTTTTTCACTTTGAAAGTCAGAGGCAGAACTAGAACTAGGAAAACACCCTCCGGGGAAAAGATGGACATCTGTTAGGAGTGATGCATCTCTGCTAGAAATATATTGTATATGTTTGCATGTGAAATGTTACTCAATCAGGTTTTTGACTCTGATGTGTGTCTTGAAATTCTCAAACTAAAATAAAGTTACATTTTTCGTACCTAGAGCAAAAATCCTTCAGCACCCCATCACCATCATTGATTATCTAGCTGTTCTTGTTGTAAACCATGCTGGTTTTTGCTCTTTATCAATACGACACTGCTCTTTGTGCTGTAACTCAAATATCTTTTCAATGTTTTTAACTGCATTTTACAAGGGCTGCTTCCTTTTTTTCCTGTCGTGACATTCAGCAAGTTTAAAAGCTCATTGATGCATTCCACAGGTCTGTCATTAGACGCACTGAAAAACCCTTGAATTAAGGGTCTGCGACTAAATTGTGCACTGAGCGCTACCATTTGTGTGCAAATGCCAGTACTTACAATTTTCTTGCAGAGTATCTAAACTGTCTGGTTACTAATTAGGCCTGAACAGCTCAAATGTAGGAGACACTGAGCGACGCTGAAGACTTTCTCTTGTCCAGAGGATATCTGGACATAAAAGTAACATTTTACCAGGAATGAAAAGATTTGTATTCCCTTTTAAATTTCATGTTATAAAGTACCAGTTCTTTAATATTGCTTCGGTGGCTGATAAAGAGGTGTAAAGGCCATACTGTGATAAATTAAGATTCCTCTCTCTGCTCCTGACATGAGGAAAACGCTCCCTAACACTTTACATGGGCTGCGGTTTCCAATAGGTTCACCAGGAGTAAAAGGCATTTAGAAAAAAGGGGGGATATAGAGAAGAAGGAAAATCAGCTGAGCATTTACTACATAGAGCAAATGTCTTCTTCCCCTATGACAGCAGTGAATGTATACGGAGAAGAGCAGGATAAGGATGTGAATGTGGCTGTTTAGGGGTTCAACATCAGGGGTGAATCCAGTCGCCTGTCTAATAGAAGGTAAATCTTTCTAAAAAGGAGACACTGACCTCATTAATATGCTCATTCACTTCTTAATTATTATTATTTTACACTTGTGGACTAATAGCTTTCGAATAATTAATCAAATTTGTCATGCCCAAAGAAATACAACTGTCCAAAAAATTAATGTGAACTCCATTTTTGAAGAGGACATGATCTCTAGGAGTATTTTTACATTCCAGTCTTGGAAATTTTAGTCACTATCTATCGCCGACTGAGGAAACACGAGGGTGGTTGTGCCCACTGATGAAAGCCCTTATATTTGCAGTATTACAACCCAGGTGTCAGCAGCTTTAACAAATCCTCATATACTAGACTATAGAAGACTATAGAAACTAAAGTGAGGTCCAAAAACATATCTGTAATTACTGATTATTGCCAAAGGTGCCACAAAAGAAAACAAAATGAAAATCTTTGAGATTACAACTTTAAGTCCACCACTGGTCTTTTTAGTCTTTAGTTTTGTTTCTAGTGTGTTTATACAGTGTTTCAGTTATGCCTTACAGTTCACTTGATTTAATGAGCAGTGTGTGCATATAATTACTCTAATTGATCAGATATTTTGAAAAGATTTAATAGGCTGCAATTCAATATAAATATTCAATTAATGGAAATGTGACTCTACAAGGTAATTGGACGACTACAGTGAGTTATGCTGGGCACAAATTGCTGCTCACTGCCCAGAATGTGAAAAAAAACAGCAAAAAGTGTGCTGAATTGAAAATTAATGCTGAAAGTCCTCTTCTATAGGGAATATAATAGTTTACTTTGAACCAGTGTCACCGGGCTGACATACATTAAGGTTGGCTAAGAGCAAGTGATTCTCAAATAAACGATGATCACCGTCCTACTTCGCCTATCAAAGGCTTTAATGCTTGTTTAAGGCTCTGGTCATTTTAGTGAAAAGCAGAGAGAGTTCATTTTTAACATATCTCATCATTTATTTATTTTCTGCATGCACGGCTCCTTTGTGTCATCCGTCCCAGCTTGAAAGGAGTCCTCTTGTGCACTGCCACAGGGAGCCAGTCATGTAGCGTAATGCAGTGAGTGCAAGCTCGTGTGACACACAATAACATGTTCAGGCGCAAGACACTACACGGTATCCACGCTTCCAAACAGTATCCAGACAAATTTGTATCATCCCTTTTCATTTTTCCAACACGCAAACAGATGCCCACAACCATTAAACTATTAGTTAAATTAAGCTAAAAGCCTGTGTTCAGGCTCTCTCTCCATATTGTACATATGTGAAATGTACCTGGTTACTAAACCAGAATCTAAATTACTGCAAATGCATTTGGAGGCAGTCTGACAGGGATGGAAAAGGGTGATAATTATGGAACTTATCACATGATAATGAAATAAGCAGTCTCACATAACAGTTGAGTTTTTAGAATGTGACACCAGAAACAAATGAAGTCATTTTAGGTCACAGGAACTGCAGCATTAGTGTGGCCATTCAGAGATAGCCTGTGCAAACATGAAAGCACAAAAATGTATCAAAAACAGCTCATCTTGCCATTATGAGGCAATATATTAGACTGCATGTTGTGTAAGGCTATAATGAATTGTCACAGAAGACCGACTTGTGTGCCTTCTGCACAGGATGAGAACAAAAGACAAAGGGATAACAGAGCTAGTTGTCTCCGATATTGGATATTACACACTATGCCCGCAGAATCGCTAATGAACTTCATCCAGTTTCATGCTAATGGTTATCAGGGTGATTTCATTCCCCCGGCCTTTGTGTGTAATTATTGATTGTCCCAAGAAAGGTGGGGTGTACAAAGCCCAGTAAACAGCAGGTAATTAGTATTTTAGACCTTTGGCAGGATAATGTCCTGTGTTGCTTTTATTTGTATGCATGAAAGCAGAGAATGTAAGAATTCTATTCACACACCAAGATAACTGGGACTAGACTCACAAGCTGCTACCTGGAGCTTCATTTTATCTTCCCTCTTAAACATGTTAACAATTAGAACGTTTTCAATTAAAGCCAGTAAGATAAATAGGATAAGAAAAAAAAGTTTTCCATATTAATGAGAGTGGTGTGTGTAAGAAATCTTCCTTTAAGCCTCATTGTGCCCCGAATGCCTGAAAAAGGAATATTATTACATGTTACTCCAATATGCTGACATTATTCCCATTATCATGATTTATCTAAATCTTTTCAGGAAAATACAATGAATCCTTCTTCTCCCAGAGGATAAATGGCACAAATTAAGCATAATCTAGAAGGTAGGCTTTCATGCTCATGTGGTGTCTCAGCTTGAGGACCCAGTGGTGGGTCGCGGTATAAGCGACACATTCAATTGCCTGGGGCACCAGTGCGTGGGGGGCCCCATCTAGGAGGTGAAAAAAAAAAAAATAGCTTTGCGTCCCCTTCGCACCCCCTTCCTCTCAGAGTCATGACTCATAAGTCAAACCTGAATGTGCAGATGTGATACGTACACTCCTGGAATCAGCCTACGCCTTACGGAGATGGTGGTGTTCGTCGTGTATAAATTGCCAGTAATCCACTTAGAAATCGAAGAAAAAAAGATCCTTCTCATAACTTCAGTTCTTGCCTCCTAATCATCATGATCAGACGTTTGTTGCGCTGCTGATTATTTTAATATCGATTAGTCTGTGAGTCTATGAAAGAAAATAAGGAAAACCACCCACTTAATTTCCCAGAGCCCGAGATGATGTCTACAGACGTCTTGATTTGTCCGACGATCCAGAATACACAGTTAGGTATTGTATATGACAAAGAAAAGCAGTAAATCTTTAAATTTGAGAAGCCGGAATCAGACAATTGCTTTACGCGTGATTGAATGATTAATTTATCAATGTCATAATAGCAGCCGATTCATTTTCTGTCATATGACTAATAACTAATTGTTGCTATCTGTCTGCATATCCACGGTAACAGTTTAAACAAGGACTTCTCACAGCTAATGCAGCATGCCTTTCCACACAGGCCACGATACCTTGCGTGATAACAACAATCTTGCAAGTTCAGCATATGTCACATCTCCGTTTGCATATCTAACTTGCAAATACTAAATTCGGAGAAATGGACCCTATGATCACTGTTTTGGATTGGCAACCAAAACTTCCCCACACACTTCTCATGTCTTCTACTTTTGTAGCACTTTTGTCATCTTTCAGCAATTACCGTGTTCTGAAGAAATTTCTGTACACAGAGCAACTCGCCCTGTTATTGCTAAAAAACAAATAAGATCATATCCTCATTAACTGTCTTTTTCTTGAGGGGCACAGGAAGCTGAGTAATGTCTCGTTTCATATCTCCTCCATAACTCCTTTAATAGCTCCCGTTCCTCCAGTCCTAAGCACTGATTACCAAACACTCTGCAGGTGGGATGCACAGTGTAGACCTCGTACTCGCAGGGCGTCAATTCAGCATCATAGCACAGTGAGACTATAACCATGTGGTTGTTGCTCATGGAAATGGAAGTATTACTTGTATTTCCATTATTGGAAGCAGCCACTTATCAACCGGAAAGCATTTTTTAAACCGAGTCTGTCATGCAGAGTGAAATGGAAAAGCTGATTTGTGCAGCTTGGTGAAGCATCACCTCTGCTGGCATGGCTGGGATGACCTGCGCCGGGCGAGAAGAATACAACAGACTCGCATGAAACACACCATTAATGGACATTTGTCGTGGATCACTCACTCCTAAATGTCAACACGGTTACAGGCTGCCACCTTTTTTTTTTCCTCCCTCCCTTTCCATTCTTGAGAGCGAGGCGACGCGGGGTCAGTACTGTATTAGAGAGCCCCAGCAGCTCTGATGCGTGCATGCATCATTCATGGGCTGGCAGCATCATACACACACCAAAAAGGATTCCAGGAAAATAGTAACATTATGGCAGTTTGCAAAGGGACGACTGCATGTTTAAAATTAAAGGAACTCTGTTTTTTCTGAAACGATTCATTCCAGGATTATTTTGATCCCTCAATCTTGCGCCGCAGTCTGTCCTGGATCTTCCATGTAGGCGCAGTTCCTAAACCCGAGAAAACTTTTGGCTCTCTAAAGTTTTGGGAAGCAAATGCCAGGTTTCAGAGGAAATATGCACAAACACCCACACAAGTCAAACCTCTTTTTGTCTACACAGGTGGTAGATATTAATGCAGACTTAAGTTTTAAAGGAAGTTCTGACTTTCTCCATTAAAGGTCGAATCCCTGGCTGCATGCTGATGAATGCAGGTGAACTGTTGGTCCATTTATTCAGTAAGTATTATAATAGATTCTGCACCTGACTTGCCGATTGATTTACAGCTGAATTTATATGCATTTCTTGGCTATAAAATAATGGTTATTGGCTATTAATGTTTTTTAAAGGTCCATTTGTTGGTGTGTGTGAAGAAACAATCTTAACAACAACAAATGAGAATATATCCAAAATCTAGTGTGTCCTTTTAGGCTTGGAAAAATGACATCTTGAATGTATTCCAGTGTGGCAGGGATACAGAATCCTAAAAAAAGCAGGAAAAAAACCCAAAAACAAATATGTTTATTGCCAGTGTTTATTTTCTCAGCTGCAAGATGTTTGTATGTGTGTTTATTCAATATCGACAAAATCAGGAGGAAATTTTAATGGATTTAGTTTTATAGACTTGCTGTTGGAGTGAGGGGGGGAGTTCATAACAAACACCACCTGCAACAGCATATGTTGTCTCCGTCCTGCTGCTAGAATAAATCAAGTGCAATGATCTCAAAATAAATCCAAAAGGAGTGCACAACTTTTACTGCACATTCTCTGCACTGTAAAATTGTCTGTTACACAAATAAAGCTGCTGGGTGATTCTAGCTTTGTGGGACTTCAGCTGACTAACCATCGGGCGTTCTCTGTTAACTCATCTTTTGGTTTTTCATTCGGGTTTTTGAACTAGATCTCACCCCGTTAATGTGCTTTAATAGCGCCCCCACCAAACAGAGCCCCCGCCTCCCTCCTCTACATAAACTGTTAACCACTAAAATCGATGTCTGCATGACTTTCCTATGAAGTGGGCTGAAGCTGTTTTGATGTAAAAGCTTCAGAGCAAACTGTTAAATCTTTCAGAGACTTTTTTTTTTTTATTTTGCCAATCCTCTGAGTGGCAGCACAAAAACCTACTCCTCTCTGTGTACCTGATGCATTATTTAACCACCTTCTAATGACACTAAGCGGCCCGAAAATTGAATAAACTTCAGGGATGCGCTGACTAATTAAAACAACCTTTTCATTTATGCACGTGTGTGGAAGCGGCCCAGCTATAGTCCCGTGGCCTGGGATGGCTGCCACGCTCCCTGATGGACGGACGGCCTCTGGGCTCGGCTGTCTCCCCCTGACACCGGATGACCTGATTGATTACGGCCACTGCCAGTCTTCCTGAGAACTGCCAATATCCAGTGTCTCGCCACAATAAAGGCATCAACTGTGCATCTCCAGTTACAAAGCCAAGACCCTCGGCAAGTGTTGTGCAGACTCATCCCCACCTGATGCCTGGAATTTCACATGCTCCAAGCTCCCTCTTTCTCTTGAATTTGCGCCTCATTTTAGGAAGATTAAAGTCATCAACAGCTTGATGCAGCTTTTGGTGGAGTTAAAAGCGAGCAAGATAAGCTGGAAACACGATGATAAGGAGCTATCCATAGAACGCAACAAGAGAAAATCTTTTCAGCCCTACGAGGTGTAGGATAATTACTCCAGTTTTTTTTTTCTCTCTCTTCCTTTTATCCTCGGTGGTGTTAGATGTTGCCTCTGACAGAATATGGAGTCCAACGCACAAGAAAAGGAAAGTCACACACATCAGAAAGTCACACATGTGCCCAGAAAAACTTCTGTAAGAAGTAAAAACACGTTTCATTAAAAAGACAAATGTAAGGAATGGCGAGATGTGAGCAAAGCACAGGGGTGTGTGTCAAGACAATACACCTCTTCCTTTAATTAATTCTGCCACACAGCTCTCGCTATAGCATCTCAGATTACAGAAAGCAAATTGCTATGTAATTACATGCTAAAAGTTAGACAATTACAGCTATGCTCTCTTTTCTCTAGTAACAGCTGCATAATCACATGTAAATGAGTTTTGGGGGCTGTTATCACTTATCTATGTGAATGGCATGCTGAAATCACCGAGGGGCAATTTAACTCTCAAATCACTTATTCTGCCATTAGGAATAACAAAGACTCGTGTACAGAGAATGATAAAGAGGTAGGTTTTTAATGCACCGAACACTTCTTAAGGTTAAAAAATTCCTGGGGTGTGATTACACCGATGGTAACGTACTGTTCTTTAAATAATGGAAATGTAATAGAAGCATAGATTTGGTTATTTGCTTAGTTTGGTTCCCCGGACGTCTCACTGCGGAGCAAATAGAACGAGGCCAAGGTGGGAAATCATTTTTCCCTTTTTTTTTTTTTTTTTTTTTGAGGGAAGGGAAACAGAGAGCCGGCCTGGCAAATGCAGCGAAGACTCCTTTTCAGTTTCTCCACTACGGTACCTCCTGGCGATCACTTATCAGCAGGCAAATCAGCTTAGTCATTGACCTCACGCCCTCTGGCACTCATTAGTGCACCATGTGACAGTGATGGAAGGGTGGGCTTGTCCTGGAGTACGCTGCTCACACAGGGAATACATGGGTCACAACCAGTGGGTGGCCAGATTAGTGTGTACCAGTGAGAGCTCTCTGGTGTGCTCTGCCCCAGGCCAGCTTTCGCCTGCTCCCTCCCCGCTCCCTCCCCGCCAAAACCCTTATTCCACCTTTTTCTCTTCTAGTTATTCTGTTCTTGTTACCCTGGATATCGGAGGAGAAACTAGAATTGGAGAGTGGCTGAGCTGAGTGATGTCATGTAGCTCAGGCAAGCACTCAAGGCATTATGGGCACAACGTGCTGAGTGCACTGAAATGAGAAAGGATCCTCTGCAGCTTTCCAGCTCTTTCTGTAGCATCGCGGGCCACGCACAGTGTGGCATCTTTAGAGAACCCCTGGGGTCACGGTGGCAGTGCATATATGTGGTGGCTGTTAGAGACTGAAGCCGGGAAAGGCAGGACAGTGCGCCTCTAAAAGTATACAGGGACACGGGGGCTTTTAATATAATGAAAGTCTATACAGAAGCCCATTTGTGAAGCCTAGAACACACATCTGTGTCAGATTCATATGAAAAAATATGTGACTTTTTTTAAAAGAATGCAGTTTGGGGTGTTAATATTGTAGTGTATTACAGTTTTTTTATTTTACACTCATAGATCCTCATATTTGTACACTAGTTGAATACTATCCCTTTCCCTTTAAAAGCAAAAGTTATTAAAAAAGTATTTACTGCGGAGCTATTATATTGTATTGCAAACAATTATGTAAAAGCGAGCAAAAAACATACTGTACTGGTGTGAGGCAATTTGCTGGTTATGCAGCAGTATTTTCACTTGCTTTAAATATCAAAGTATTTCCAACTTCAATGCTGAAACACAGCTAGACAAATAAAAATAAACTGTCACACACATTTTCACACTGAAGCTCACATATGTCGAGTGAGCCCTTCACATTTGTTTGTTTTTTTTCCTTTTTTATTCATAAGGAGATTTATTTTAAGATCCACACATCCCCTCCCACTTTCTCACAGTTCTACCTGGGGACTGGATTATCGGTGCTGATACTACTGTAGGTTCAGGCACTGATGCATTTGGGGGATTCTTCCTGCAGCTTTAGATGTCTATTGGCTGCACTTCCCTAAATAACACAAAGTGCGATGTTAACACATAAAACATTCTGCAATTGATGTAATTACGGCATGTGACAGAAAATACGTAAAGAAACTGCAGAGAAAGAAAGGGCTTGAGTCTGTGGGATGTGTGGCTAATTTCATTCTTCAGTATAGGCGGGTGTGAACACTATGGAATAGTGTTCACCCACATACTGTATTGTCCAGATTAAGCTGGTTGGACAGAAGCTCCCATGGTATTTAATCAGCTTCCCCAGGCCATTACCCCAGTATGGGGGAGTGCAAACACCCAGTATTGTCTTTCCTCTAATTCTGTGCTATCTCTTATTAAACCAGCATGACAAGAACAGACGTGAGAGCAGCAGCGGTGGCAGGTGGTGTGTGTGTGTGTGTGTGTGTGTGTATGTGTGTGGTGTGCATGCACAGGGGCGTATTCTCACAAAGCTTTATAAGGAATGACAAGAGCAAAGAAAGTCCACAGAGAGAAGGTAAATAAAGGAATATCTCAACCCGCTAACAAGGATTTTATTTGGCTATTCAACGATATAATTACATAGGCTTTGAGTAACAATTACTCCAAATATATGACCTTTAGTGCTATTAACAGTAACCAAATTGGCATTGCAATTCTATAGCTGGGGTGTCCTCTGAAAGAAATGATTCAATAATTAAATTATACTCCATCTAAAATAATAAAGAACAGAGTATGGGGATTATTTTTCTTCAATTTGTGCCTCTTTCACTTTGCTTCTATTTGCGGTCTCACCCAGGTGGGGATTGACTTTCTTTATTTTATCATCCCATGAAAAAAAAAGGAGAAAAATGCAATGTTTGTGAAGTTTTAGTACAGAGTGAGCCGGCCTCCCTGAAATAGAGATGACTAACCACAATACTTGGCACAGTCTCTTACCAAAAAGGCTTTAACATCATTATGTGCCACTTCAGGAACACATGTAAATTGAGGTGCACAATTGTGTACAAAGGTTCAAGTGTTAAAATTGTGATTTTAAGTGCGTTTGAAAGTGACAACATGGCTTCGTGCAAAAGACTTCACACCATCAGTGCATTTTGCAGACAATTCAATGATGATCTGACTAAGCTACTAAATATTATTTTCCCCTTCCACTAACAAACGTGATAGCAGATGTTAATCTGGGCATTAAAAGATTGAATTTACATCAAGTATAATAGTGATGAATATTAGCTGGAGATTACTGTTTTTCTTGCAGTTGCTGCCAAACATTTTTTTTTATCTGTTCCCCTCTTCTTTTCTTCTGTTCCCTTCAAAACAAACGGTTCACGCTAAGGAGGAAAGTCAGAGGCAGTTAAGACGTTCTGGCAGAACTCACTCAGCAGATCAAAGTGTGAGGCTTTGTCCGGTGTAAGATCAGCCTGTGAAAATGGGGAGCGGGGACCGGCAGACTCAGCTCTTTCCCTCAGTATTGGGTTAATGCAGTTGTGCCACTAAACCTGTCAGAGCCTGTAACAGCGGGGCAGATGTACCACTGCAAGCTCCAAAATGCTATTACTGTGGCTACAGTCAAAGATGGCTACGAATGCACAGTCATAAACCTGATGGTTAAAAAGAGTCCAATTAATATTAAATAATTATATGGATTTTTTCATTGTGGACCATTTAAGCAGCGGGCAGAAGTATTTTATATTATGACCTCTTGTGAGCAGAAATTATTATTTTTTTTCTTTATCTGCTCCAGTCACTTATGTAGTTCTGTATCACTGCAATGTTTTTTTATTAAACCTTTCAGAATAATGATGTGGTAATCATGTGTGCAAGGTCTGGACAGAATGAGCTGCTGTTACACATAAAGACGGTCAGATTCGCCACAGACTGTAGACTTCTCTGTTGCGATATGATGTGTCTTTGTTCTAAAGATGGGAAGATTTGAAAGCTATGTCATGCTTTCATCTCAGACTGACTGACTTCACAGGCTGGTCTCCACGAGTGCAGCTACAATTTAAATGAAGTGTTGTAGCGTATAGATCCATCCTCATGTCCAAAACAAGGACACCCTGAGACAACATTGTAATGCAGACAGAAGCCACAGCAGGAGGACACCATACCCAAGAGCTTTTTTTTTTCTCCTCCAAAACCATTTCTTTTTGTATCCATTATGTTTCTGATTCACAGGGCCTCAGAAGGGAAGACAAAGAAGATTTACTTTGTTCTATACAATGTAGGCCATAAGTCTTAAAGCAAGAGGTCAAGCCCCACAGAGTATTCTCTGACCAACTCTGGAAGCTGATCAGAAAAAAAAAGAAACAAGACTCTGCAAGATGATTATATTTGGTATTAAAACAAATAAAATTACATTTTTCAATGTCTTACTCATCTGTTTGGGCATTGCTTCCAATTTCAAAGTATTAAACTACAGGTTCATGAAATAACTAAAAACCACATGCTTCAATCAGATATTGTGTTCCTAAAAAAACCTTTAAACCTTTGTTATGTTGTATCGTCTTAATCACTCTCTACTCTCTATTCTATCTGCTATAATCTAGTACAACATGTTAATCCCACAGGGGTGAATTCTTAATGAGTGACTTATTAGTCATTGTTTACATATATTACTAAAAATATTGCTTGAAACTCTTAATTATTGTCAGAGCCTCATGAAATAAATTGAGCATGGCCTGGAAATTAACCAGTCAGTTACTGTAGAAACATTAAAGTTTTGCAGCCTTTTTTTATTCCTTGTAATGTTGAGGATGAGAATAATTTAGTTTTATGTCACTATTAAACCAGAAATTAAAAGTAAGTCATTTAAATACAACCCAGCCTATGTCTCTGAGATACCTGATCAGGAAAAAGTCACTTGATTGTCAACATTATCTCCGGGAAATGATTTGACTTTCACAATATGTCTGCGATGCATCCATAAATAAACACCTTGTCTACACATTTAGCAGCTCTCACAGCCTAAAACTAAACAGATGGAAGAAAATATGCTTGACGCTTAAAAAGAAGCTTCAGGTTGAGGTGTGGACAGCTTAATTGATTAAAACAATGAACTGAAATGTAGCAAGATTAAACTAGCAGTTATACAAGATCCTTTTTTTAAACTAAAGTAAGTCCCAGTGTCAGAAGGAAACAGATTGTGAATGATGTCAATACATTCACCACTGAGCAATTTTGATGTCACCATTTGTAAGACAATGCTTCTGAATATTCAAGAGGCACATGCACGCTTTTTGTTTTCTGCATGATTATTCACTGTTGGTGCCAGCGCTAGAATAAATCGGCTTTGTGCTGCACTTTCAGAAAGTTTCCAGTTTAACGTGAGATACATTTAAAATAAAACTATTCAGTTAAGGCATTAGTATTACGTAGATACACAATAGAGTGCACTCTCCGCACTGATTCCCAAATGCAGATAAGTGTCATCCCTCATCTTTCACACTATTATGTGCCTTAACTACACAGCAATTTAAACTTGTCAGTATCGACTCAGCGAAGAGTACAATGCAAGAGATTCCCGAGATTTTGCATTCATATGCAGGCCTATTTACCAGCCATCACAGAGTGGCAAATTACATCAGCGTTTTTCAGCTGAATAATGTGGCAAACAGCGAGACTCATTACTTTCTTTGATTCAAGGGTAGTTCTTTGGCTAATCTGTTGTGCGGTGTCAAGAGATGTTTTTGATTAGCTGGCTAGCGGAGTGAGAAAGTTGGTTTACTGTTGCCATGGAAAACTGGAAAAGCCTCACACGCTGATCAGCTCGCCATTCACAAAAGAGGATTTTGTTCCAGATGAGGTCTGATGCCATTGAATCAAAGTAATCACAGCAATCTAAACATTTATAAACCAGATACTCACTGCAAAACAAAAAAAAAAGAACAAGAAACTCTGAGTGCTTCTGATAATACTTACCTTAAAAATGACTTTAAAAAAAATAATCGGAAATCCAAAATTTTTACTCATTTAGCCACCAATCTAACTGGACACAGAAGCACAAAGGTTGCTCTTTGCACTTGCATTGTTACAGAAAAAGAAGGCTTTAATTGAAGACTGGAAAATAGAAGTCTTATTGACTAGATTTTAACTAGTCCCCACAATGACTGAATCAGTGACCCCGATATGTGGTTTTGCACTTTCCTAACATTAACAGGAAAGTGGAAGCCAGTGAGGTCTGTGAAAGGGTTGAGTGCGTCCCACCTCCGGCTCTGCCCTGACAGCGTTACTGTTAACAGTGACCGGGCGGGCCAGCTTCTATCAGGAGGGATGCAGCGGGCATTACCACAGACAGGCATCAGTACAGCCGGGATAAATGAAGACGGGAATGAAGGTGGATATTAACATATCCTCTCATTACCATATTAACAGTGTGCATGAAAATGTGGCCCGGGCACTTACCTCAATTAAACTACAGGTGAATTCCAAGGTCACCGCTACATTAACTTTCCAAAAGGTCTAAATAAATCAGTTTCACAAAAGCACAATATGGGATATATATTCGCTCTGAAAAACGGGGGTCAACCATGCGAGGGTGTTATTTTATCACTCAACTAAGTAAGTGTTTTAACATGAGTGTGAGGGCGTTTATTTGTGTTTTATAATGGTTTTTATCATGCTTTGAGCTTGTGCTGAGAGCAGCGCATCACTCAGCTCAGATGGCAGATATATCGTTGACTGGAACTTCTTCTTAAACAGTCCCCAAAATGATACAGAACAATGTCTTCAAAATGACAAAGGTGTGACTAAATGCTACGTCTTGTCAGCAGAGAGGGGTTGTCATATTATTAGGGATGTAACAGACTTTGCCTGTTTTGCTCCACAGTCAGTGTCACCGACAGATTTGTCCCCTTCGATGTTTTGAACAGTGGAGTTTGACAGATGGGGAGGACTGAGCCGAGCGTAGGTTAACATACGCTAAGGCAGGATGGTAATTCCCATATCTGTACAGCAGCATGCTGTTTACATAATATTCTAAGGGGAGTTGTGAACGACATACTGCATGCTATTTAATATCATACACTCCACAATTTCCACATTACTGGGCATGCAAACAGCTCACTTTAATCAGTGAGTCATACAGTATATAAATAAATCATGAGTGTAACGCGTACAGGAGGGGTTAAAAGGTTCAGCCACTGTTCGTCGTAATACTTGAACAGGCAGGACGTGTGATGGCAACTTTTAACGTGTCATGGTGGTTGGTACCAGGCTCTCGGAAACAGCTGATCTTCAGAGAGTTTGGCACGCTGTCGTGTCTGTAATTAACTGACACTGGCGTTAACTAAAACAAACATGCAGTCAGGGTGGCGTGATGGATAAATGGTGTGTGTGTGGGGGGGTTCTTGATGCAGGTTACACAGAACATCACAGTCATATACACCTCCCTTCGAGGCCAAAGTGTAAAGGTTTGAAATGATACTTAATTAAGAAGGTGCAGAATTCATTATTGCATATCTCATAATCACCTACGGAAAAGAAAAAGGTGAAATACAGGTAATTGTATGTAACAGATGAGAAAATAACACTGAATAAATTATAAAAGCTAAAATAAGGAGAATATACTGTGGGTGTTACTAAGAAAGAAGGGAAGAGCAGAACTGTTGTATACGCCATGCAAATTCCCAGTGCAACGCCTCTTATTTGTTTCAAATATTTCAGCACATTTATTGACGTGTTACTACGACAGGCTGTCAGTCTGCGGAGCGGTTCGTCATAGTCATGCCCATGGGCAGTGCGAATTGAGTTGCACAGCTGGAGTTATGTTAAACATAAGGCGAAGTGACAGAAATGCTAATCAAGTATCAAAACTGACACTGCATTCCCATCGATGCACATCAGACCTTCAATGATTTATTAGTCAAAGCGAAAGCATGTGTCACCGCGTCGAGTGCTCATGGGTAAACACGGCTCTCGCCAAGGTGCTCCCAGCGCTTCCCATCGAGCATGAACAGCACTCTCCGCGAGGGCCGCACAGCTGAAGAGTAACTTTCGAAACAGGTAAGCCACACGCAATATATCTAGGCAAGTCACTTAAGAGTGTACTAAAGGGCTATTATAAGAGCAGAAGGTAGAAGGGTGTCCCTACTTCAAATGGGCTCTTCTGCTGAGTAAGCCCGGCCGCCCTCCCCCTCCCTGACTCCCGTTCCTCTCCCATCCCCAGATCAGAGGGAGGACAGAGAGCTGCGGCGGACCCCAATTATCAGACCGTCATTCACAATCCTTCATTTACCTCCTCAATCGCTGCCCTGTACTGCATTAATTTTAGTCAGGATATTCCTGCTAGAGCCTTGGGGAACCGGGGGTGGAGAGGTTAAAGACTCCACAGAGCAACTGAGTTTTGGCATAAGAACCGAGGGGACGAGACATAAAAGACGGCGAGCTCTGCCTTTTTCCCGCACTGGATATTATTTGCATCACGGACAGAGGAGGAAAGTTGTCTGTTTGTTGTGTCTCCACTTTGGTGTTGCCAATTAATTCTGAATTTCTTTGTGAGTGGATCGCTGGAACAGGGCCTGGTTTGATGGATAAACAATGCCCCAGTGCATAATTTAGTTGAGCATGGAAGTGAAAACATAAGATCCATTCACTCTCACTCCCTCAGTTGTATTCTTAGCATCCCACTTAAGCTGACTGCGGCGTTGTAATGAGATTATTGTGATTGAACAACTGAAAATCTGACAACAGGCCACATTTTTTTTGTCCCTCACCAGCTACCGGTAAGTGCGAAATCTAATATGTGACGTGTAATCACGCCTGCTTCCCCCTATGCAATAAGATATATCACATATAGTGATAAATATTGGAATAGCTGCTTTCTGCATAATTCATACATCCTAACATCTGAGAAAATGCTTGCCCCCGCCAAGACATCTCATTGGCTGCCTTGCGAATCAAGACGAGGTCCCCGCTGCCAAGTTTTGCAGCTATAGTGGGTTTGTTCATTTTTAATAGCAAGGGGAGAAAAAATAGAATGACTAATGATGTTGATTATTCAGCTGGGCAGACCAACATGTTTGGTTTTCCTTGAGAAAATCATGAATCATTACAGAATCATGGACTTCCCATATAGAAGACACTGCACACACACACACACACACACAATTATTGTTCAAGGATCCCATCTGTATTACGCTCCTTCAGTAGCTTGGTTGGTGTTTATTGACATTAACCAGATTCCTTTGTTCATGTATGTAATTAGTGAGTGAGTCTTTGATTGCTTCAGGAGAAGAGAGGTTGAAATTAATATTCTACTCTAGGCAAAATTTATTTCCACAAAATCATATTCATGTACCACGAATGGATGTGTGCTATTTCTCTTACATCCTTCTAGGCAGATTTTTTTTCTCTTGGGGAGTAGTTATGTGAATATGATGGCCGCCTTTTTCTGTTACAGTAAAGACAGTATGAGCTGTTGTTGCTTGAGAGTAGCCTGGAGCAATGTATGCTTTCATGTGAAAAGTATAGGGGAGAATGATGTGGGAGATTAATGGTACATAAACAATATAAATGACTGTGTAGGCAAAGAACCAGTGTCTCATGTATTTTTTAATCTTTATGCATTTATTTATTTATTTTGCAGAGAAGATATTTGGCATAATTCAGGGTTTAATCTCAAAAAGACACAAGGAGTTTGATGGGACATTTTCACTAGAATAAAATGAAAACCGCTTGCTGGGTAGGGTTGATTATACATGGACAAATCAAGATAAACACATGCTGACAACAATAATAATTCTTCGGTCTGACCACATCCGTATCATTGAATGATGAAACGACATCTGATATGTATGTGCAAACCGGGCTGCTGCAAAAGGCGAATCTCTGGCACCTTACTGCTTTCTGAGAACGATTCATTTTACCTTTTGTTTCATTTCAAACAGGTTACTTAGAAACCTGAATCGCACATACAGGGCTGAATATGAAATCACGTTGGGTTATGTTTCAAACTATACATCACAGCCTTGATATGGTGTGTATGTTTTTCTGCATCTGTATCTTGAAACCGCCTAAATCAAAGAGAAGCTGTTGCTTTTTTTTTCCAGTAAAGAATTGTTTCTTGAGGAGTTCACAGAGTGAGTGAACATTACATGCTCTTATGAATCTTCCACAAATCAATTTGAGGCCCTCTGAGGATTTCTAATGGAATGCAAATGTAAGCATCCCACAGGGAATAGTACATGTAATTAATTTGGACATGGACCACACGTTTTGGACTTGGGATTGAGGTGTAAACAGATGTTTGGCAACATACCTCCTCCATGTAATAAAGATGTCCCTGTAGCACTCCCAAATAGCTTCAATATGCAAGTGAGGAAATTCACAGTGTCCTGATTTATTTGCTGTTATTAATGGGGCAGTGTTGAAGGAAGTCGTCTGTGGCTGCCAGCACAATATCTGACCTCTGAGAGTGCATTAAATCAAGGCATTAGGGAATGCAGTAATAAAGAGGCCAGCTAAGGCAGTGAACCTGGTCCAAAACAAACAAACCACAACACTGGCATAGAAGAGGCTGAAATCACACCCAGAGGCTTCTCTCATACAGAGGAGGCCAACATGGAAGTCCACCATGTGTCAGTACAACGGCAGCTGCAACCTTGTTATATCTTATAAATAAATAAAACTACCTTAAAAAGACAACATCTTCTCTTCACTGTGGTAGTGGAATTACATTTTGCGTTCTTATGCCAAACTAGATACAAGCGCAAATTCACGTTACTGTTCCTGACATGTCGTTGTAGTAGTAGTAGTCTTTGTTTTAACAGACCTCCTAGCCATATGGGGTTTTTCTTAGGAAAAGCAGTACTTTGAGCAAAAGATCATCATAGCAGCACTGCCTACTATCATAATGCTGATGTTTTTGTAGGTATAATATTGTCCAATTTAATTTAGCATGCTAACATTTGATAATTAGTACAGAAAACAAAGAACAGCTAAAGCCAATGGGAATGTTATATATTTATGGCCAAATACCTGCAAAACTATAGTAGATAGATTTAAAAGATCCTGATGATGGTGCTATATAAAGGTCAATGGATCATCAAGGTTATTCCAATTAATCTTGTGGATAATATGAACATCTGAACATATATTATGATAATCCATTCAGTTGCCAAGAGATGTCCCTTATCTCCCAACCCTTATGGCGGTGCTGCAAGAAAAGTCACAATCCATCCTCTGAAAACCGTGAGTATGTGTTGACATATTTCACCGAATAGGTGAGAATATTGACCTAATGATGGCACTATAGGAAAAGTTAAGGGATCCCAGAGTCAATGCAATGCAACCCTTTGGGAAAATGTTTAAAAGGACCAAAATGTCACTTAAGATTAATATTGGTTAGATGTTTTTGCTACTAATTAACACCAGGTTGGACATGAATAGGGTTTCCGTGTAAAACAACAAGTACACACACTACTTTAATTGTAAAATCTAAAGGGCTATATGGAAACACACACACAAAAAAAAAAGTAGGACTGTTGCTTGTTCAAAAATGGAACTGTGCCACTGTGTAGAGTATCTAATCCGTCTGAAACACTGTGCTTGTTAAGCCTGTTGAACAAATTTTATACTGGCAGCAGAGGCAGCAATTTCTCCAAGGCAAAATCACAACAATTACGGTTAACTATAACGAGGAGGAAAGCTCTTCAGAGTATCCTAAACCGTGTTTAGAATCTCATGATAAGAGGTCCACGCAGTTTGACAAAACGTGGCAACCCTATCACGTTTACATATTTGTTCTTCTAAACAAACTTCTAAAGAAATTTCCCCATAGACCGTAAAAAAAGAAAAATCCACCTCCAAATTAGTTTTTTAGTTGTCAAGAGTTGTGACGTTGTGTTGGTTTGGTCAAATGCCAGCAGTAGTGCGCACATACCCGGCAACCATCTGCTCTACAACACAATAGTCATTATGGCCAAGACTGTGCGTCACCTCGATTACTGTACTTCCCCAGAGCTGTCGCTATATGACAACAGATTTAAGATGCAGCCCCCTCAAAGCCAAACAGTCCCTTGACTCCAGTGTTTGATCTGTCTGTCAACTCGCAGTGTTCACATGAGCACTTACACTTTTATTGACTCACGCATTCTGCCAAATGTCCAATGAAGTTCATATCTGTATGCTCCATATAGTTTATATTTTTATATGCTTTAGGAGTTATTGTCTAACATGTAAAGTTCCTTGTTACAACAACACCAATAGACAGTTTAATTTTCCTCGAATGAAAGGTGGAATCGTGCTTCCCTCCTGTTCACCCATGAGCTCTTTGTGCATCATCGCCGAGAATGCACACATCTAAATCACCACTGTGAGCAGTATATAAATGCATGAATGCTAGATATAACTCCCCTTTATTATATTTCCACATTGACCACATGTGCATTCATACAGATAAGAAAGCAGCAAACTTATCACTGATAAACAAAAAAAAGGTTTCTTATTCCCTGAATTTCTTCCAGTCACAGATATTCCACCATATACTGTACAATATCTTTTCCTGTTTTACACGCTCATGGCTCCAAGACCTGACATCCTTTTTTGTAATTGCGTCAAAACAACGGGAGGCTGGATGATTACATTAATTTTCACCGCACGATTTCTCTGGCGACTTTCAAAAATTGACAGAACGCGCGGTGGACATTGTTTTGCCTTTCAGATTTTGAGCTTTCAGAAGTCGAAAAAAATGACTCAGGAAACAAAAAGCATTGAAGCCTGGGAGAAAAAGAGCCATGTCTGATTCTGTGGGTTAGCACTTATCAAGGGCAGGGGGCACAGCCTCTCTGATGTCAAAGTGTCTGCGCAACCCACTGACTGATTATAAGTCAGACTAATTTGCTACCACACCTCTGCAGACGTTCCTCTGTGAATTAAAGAATGGCAGTGGCAAAAAAAAAAAAAAGTTAAAAAAAATATGTATTTGTTGTTGACATTGCTCTGGCTGCAATTAGGAAGAAAAGAAAAGAAAACATTTGTTGATTTGCTGGAGAGCAATTAGAGTAGATTGGTTTGGAAGTAGATGAGTGTTTAAGGCAGTAGTTCTCAATCCAAGCCCTCTGGACCTAAAGGCCTGCTGGTTTTCACTCTGAACATGTAATCAGGAAGTGGTTTACACCTGGGACTCCAGGTGAAGGCAATTACCTGCAATCAACTACCTGGCAGGCTTGAGGATAGCAGTGCTCCGGGTTCTCAAGACCAGAGTAGCAAGTGGTTTTACAATAAAAATAGTGGTGCACTGAGCATCCTGTTGGGGTGGTTTATAATGCCATATTTTCATGTTTTGAGTTGTTTTTTAAGAATTTCAGAAAATATGAGTGTATTTTGGTATGTTGATGCCTGATTAAGAATATATACAGCAAGACATTCTCTATCAGTGACACACAAATAAGGATACTCTCCACCCACATACCAACCAACATACAAGGAGCTTGTAACAATCATGGCGGTGCTATACAGGAGAAGTTCATACGAACATGTCAGATGAAGACTAAAATATCCTCGCAAATAAACATGTTTTGAAATAAGCAGCTGCCAATGTGCCAGAATGTGATGATCCATCTGTTCAGATGTGACAATACGACACCGGGACCATGAAATAACATGAGGGAACATATGCGTATTACAACCCAAACAAATGGCACTATATATTATTAAACTCAAGGTGTGAAATTTCTTCCTCTGGCATTGCTCCGTTGCTTAACTAATTATCATGGCACATTAATTTTCTAAACCCCGAAGCCTTTGTTGAGTTTAACCAATGTGCAGAGCGTGTGTGTTTATTCCTGTAAAAATGAGGTGTATTACAAAACAAATTCAAGAGAAAGCATCTCGCTCTGAGCTGAGACAACACAGAGCCGGCAGCTGCTGGGATGGCTTCATTTGTATTCTACAGATTGTATCAGAAATTTGGAAAACGTTAATTGGAGACAATGTGTTAAGAGGCAGATATGGTCTGACATGTAGCCAACATAATAGTATTAAGGATGAATTAATTATTACAATTCACTGAGAGTGAAAACAGAATGCCATTCTCAATCCATAGAAATACATAATAGATGAAAAAGATAACAGTGAATGCTAAACATTTCCTTGGACAAATATGCGAGAGTGTCTTTCGGCTGACACATTGAAATCAAAAGACACTGCTTCCCTGCATCCAAACAGTGGACATGGTGACAAAGCCCTCATTTATTACAGATCCCAGCAGAGCCCCAGCGTGATGCTGATTAGAGGGCCTGTACGAAATAAGCTTGAGAGCCCTATTTCGCCACAAACCTATATTCATTTAGTTCTGCAGATTTATACATCCAGCTATCTAGGCACCAAAATCCAGCATGACATGAGAGTGTATTCTGCCCTCTTGAAAAAGGGGTTAATCTCTCTTTCTTTCATGAAGAAGCCTCAATCTTACAGTGACCAGCATGTCTCATATGATGCAGCGGCTGAAGCAATAAATTGAATTAAATAAACCCATTAGTCACAGCAGCTACCTTCTCACCTCGTCCCAGATACACTTTCATGGTAAGTTGGTCCTTTATAAAGACCAGAGGACACAGCTTAAGATTGTGATGGCAGAGTGACCTTGAGTGAAAAGACAGAAAGCGTGCCCTTGTTCATTACTCAAATCAATTAAGACAGCCTGTTTGCCGCACAGCGCAGCCCCCGTGTGTTCTGAAGGTGTTTAAAAGTAAATGTATGCTCATTCAAAAATCAATTCATACTTAGGATTCTGCCTCCTCCTGTCTTGTAGACATGAAACAAACTAGAGGTCGATTAGAGTAGAGAGCAGGCTGTTGGGAGATTCACCATGGGCGTACTTAAAATGCATTGAATGACTAACCGAGTGCAGTTCACATGAACTTCCTCATGAAAAAAAAGGCCCAGAAAGAAGTCAAGGATTCTAATCCTCCAACAGAACATCCTCAAAGCAGAGTGCTAAGTTTTTACAGTTCTGTCCCTGACAGACTCAAATAAAAGGCATACTGAGTGTTGGTCCATGGGTGATTAAGTTCTTGCCTACAGACAAATTCAAGGCCACAAAATGCTCACTGAGAGACTAGATAGGCAGTTATAGACAGCAAGCATGTTACTGCACAACTGTGTTGCTGCCACAGAAAAATTCATAGGCGGCAGCAGCTACATATGTGTTTTTGTGATTATTCTTTTTAAATACCTCCGTTTCTTTCATCGAGCCAAATGTCCTTGGCACTTAGTCATGAAATCCTAATTTACAAACTTCCAACAGTGTAATAGAGAGACAACAGGGGACCTTGTTCATTATTTTCTACTATTATGTACATAAATTCCTGACAAATCTTCATACCTAAATGGCAAAATAGGCCGTTCGTCAGAGACGCCTCGAAACAACCCAAAGGAGAGTTTTCTGGTGTGACACTAAAACGTGTTTCCAAATAGACACAGGGAATGATTGAGCAGACAGAAACACATTAGCTGAAATATTCACATGTATCTACAAAATCTTTGACCATCGGAATGATAATAAATATGACATTTGAAAAAATTTTGTACATATAGGTGCTTAGTGAGTGTAGAAGCGTGCTGATTTTACACATCAGCATCCATTTACGGGTCTTTGGGAGTACTAATGTATGTTTGGGGGAAAAGGAAGTCCAACAACGTTACAGAAGTGCAATTATAAATTGGGGATGTACTCTTCTGATGAAGTTTAAAATAAAGGTATGGTGAAGTGTAAAATAGTAAAACTACATGGTTCAGATTAGGAAAAGACTGTTTTGGTTACAGGTATGATACACTGATGTTGGTCCATAAAATGTAAATGTAAAGTATTTGAACCAGCAGCCAATGTTGTTGTTTCCATGGTGAGTCTCATATGTCCCTGGGATAACTCTTTGATATTCAGTTTTCCTTTATTTTCAGGTTCAAGGCGAGTCACTAAATCATATGCTGCCTTGGCACGTCACATATTGTTATCTTCACAATAAGTCGGGATGCTCATAAATACCATCATGCTGAATGTGTAGTGTAGTCAGCTACAGTGATCTAATATAATCATCAATTTCTGATACTGAAGAAAAAGTTGAATTTGGTTTCTAATTTGGTTTCCAAACTGATTTCTAGACATTTATCTTGCATGAACATTAAACAAACAAGTATAATGAGAAAGAGAATCTCTATCCATTGAGTGTTACAGTTTAATAGAGACCCTCTGTTGGCAACAATAAAATAAACCTGTTAGCAATATGTGAAAAGTATTTAAAGTGATTAATATCAGATGATTTTAAATGTGGGATTTGAAAGCCTTTTTTTCATACTCTAAGTCACTTAAAAAATACTGCAATGGTGAAGGTTAAATACGTTGTTAACATATGTTAACATACTTTCTGTATGTAGGCTTCGGATGAAAAGAGGCTATGAAGGCACAAACTAATTCGCGCCCACCAGCTCTGGACCAATGCTAACTCTGTATAACAAGCTCTATTTCAGCTGAAAGTGTTAACACTTTTTCTCTTTGTCTAAATCACAATTCATCGCTGATTTTTATTGTGTGTGGTTGTGTGCCGCATTGTGCACAGAAGACAATATATTGCTCATATCAAAGGCCCCACCAGGGAAGAGTTGGCTTCATGGTTCAGAGCAGGTAACAACAACCTTATTAGACAGGCCGAACACGTCAAGCCTCTCCTAAATCTCTAATGCCAATAATCCAAATTATCCAGGGAAAACAATCACCCCCCGCTACAGCCATTAGCATTTAGCATAATCCCTAAAAGTGTCCTTTTGCATTTCATTGGCTTAATCCAAGTCTCAGTGGAGTTTGGCAAATGCCACAGCTTGTGTCGAAGACTTCTAACACACCATACGCGTGAGAGAGAGAGAGAGCGCTGGCAATATGTTTCATCGCAGAGTTACGACACCCGGATTTCACCGATTGATGATACCCTCTTCACGTCAATCCCGCACGCCAGCGTCTATACTGTATGTAAGAAGCGTGCTGAACGCAGTTTACACGTCTAATACTGAGCTCATACATTGTTTCACACTGTGCTAAAATTATTCCAACGGAATACCCCATGGTGATTTGAAAGAAAGAGCATGAATAAGTAAACAACATAAAGCGATGAGAAACTTCAAAGGCGATGGGACAATCACAGCAAACAAGATCCTGGAAGCCAATGAATGTGTTTGTCTTTGTTTGTGACAGTGACTCAGGGGTGTAAACAGAGGAATTAGCTCGCACCTCCGGAGTCTCAACACATCACACAGCCATAATTGAATTAAGTCTGTCAGGTCGACGCTGAACTGTAGATGCTATGTGGAGCACGAGATGCATTTGGCTCCAAAGATCACTTCTATAAATGACCAAAACTTTTCGTTTCCATCATCCCCCCCCCCCCAAAAAAAAATGGCATCTGTGTATATCTGCCAGTGTCAGATGCTAATTTCTGTGCTTTCACAAAATAGCCAAGGTTTTCTTGATGGAAAAAAAGGCCATATGCTGCATATTGCTGCATACATCTACTGCTTAATGGTCATATGATAATGCTGCCTTTTACCGGTGGGAGAAGCCAATATTTTCATTCCTCCCCAGCCCTCAGCATAAATACTAGAGAAACACCTATCAGCTCATGGACACACATTTGAAACATACTCCCAGCAGTCCCTGTATCTTGGCTTCATGACCATTCCTGTCAGGGTTTTTCCTTTGACTGAACAAATGCATCAGCTTGTGTCATGAGACCACATCCCTCGCAGCCAATAAGGAGCACGAGCAGCGCAAGTGCTCCAGGAGACGTGGAAGGAAAATTGGAATCTTGACAAGTATGATTGACACGCGTATTTGTCCCAAGGTAGTCTTATTTGCAGAGATTTAAAGACGTCTGTAAACCAGCATTCTGCAGAACAGAATTATTGTTCCTCCAGACTAGAAGCACATCATGGCAATTCTGTCGCATGCAAATAATCTTTTGGGAGAGATGAATCCCTTTTGAGCATAAAATGACTTCAGCTTATACTTTATTTTGGGTCCGAAATAAATAATTTAACAGATGAAGCTATGTCTTTCATTTTCAGACAATCTGTCCATGCCGTGAGTCAAAAACACGAGTCCTCCCTTCTATCGCGGCAACAACGGAGGAGAATGCCTCTCCGAGTTTTGTCTGGCTCTTTTGATGGACACAAAAATAAAGTGGATATGAGCCTTGATGGTGAACCATAACCCACGGCCACTTCATTGCAATGGAAGGAGGGGAAAGGAAAAAAAAAAAAAACGGTGAATTAAATTCTAACCATAAGTAAAATAGACTTCCACTTGAAAGCATCAGAGTGTGGCTACAGCAGGGCAAGAGAAAAGAGATGAATGTGTGTGTGAGAGAGGAGGAATGCACATGAATTCTGAGCAAGACCAAAGACAGGATGAAATTGGCTATACCCATTAACTGCTCAAGAGGTTTTTTTTTTTTTTTCCTCCTCCATATGCAAAAAGGGATGGAATGGTATTACTTCTTCCATAATTCCCATGTTACAATACAGATCGCGAGAATAAGATCAAACCAATCTGTAATCCTGGAATGGAATGAAAAAAGGAGCTTCTATTCAGCCAAAACAAAACACCACTGAAAGGAAAAAAAAAAAAAAAGCTCCTGAAAAATGCCGCCTGAATAATATAGTTAGGTACATAATGAGGAAATGTTTTTAATGTAAGTGGCCAAAAGTGAGTCACTTAATTTGTCATTTCTTTTCCTCCAATATCCAATATAACTGTACAACATGACTCACATTTGTGGCCTTGGTTAGATGTTCTAAAAATCAGCACTGAATTAAATTAAGATTTAATGCTAAACTCTCAATTGGCATTTGGAGAAATAACCCGATATGCATTCTTGCTGAAAGTTAGATGAGATGATCAATGCCACTCTCGTGTCTGTGAGCTAAATATTTAGCTGAGACCAAATGTCAGTTAGCCTAGCTTATCACAAAGACTGAGAAAAGTCAGCCCAGCTCTGTCAGCACATGTTTGTTGGCAGAGCTGGCTCTAGCCATTTTGGTGCTCTAGGCGCAATTATAGTTTGGCGCCCCCCACCCCCACCCCTCCGCACGCACTCATCCAGCAGCAGGTGGCGCCCTAGGCAACCGTCTACATGGCCTATGCCAAGAGCCGGCTTTGTTTGTTAGACGCGTACAAAAACATTTGCCAAAAAGTAGCGCGACACCTCACCAACTGAAGAATAGTGATTCAATATCTTTGGTTTTTGGATGGATTAACACAACGAGATACAAGCTTTTGAGGGGCTGTTAGGTGGATTTTATTACCCTTGGACAAAGATGTTGTTGAAGCTGTTCCCGCTCCAGTCTTTGTGCTAACCCTAACCGGCTGCCGGCGGTAGCTTCATATTGACCTTACAGGCATGAGAGTGGTATTGATCTTCTCCTCTAAATCGCAGCAGGAAAGCAAATAAATGTATTTCCCAACATGCCGAATTACTCATTTAGAACAATAATGGTTAAAAAATAGAATTCATATTAATTTTGGAGCCATGACAGACACTGTCTTGGGTGTTGAGCAAACAAACACACTTCTCTACTAAAGAATCAGAGGCCAGTATAACATTAGATTTATATTAACAACAACACTTCCTATGTTTCCAATTATATCCCAAACATGACTTAAGCCAGGATTAGACATAACAGGGACTATTATGCATGTAAAAATACCCCTTGATAAACTATATAGATGGCATGACACTGACCAGAAGCTAAGTGAAGTTGAAAAAAAGTTCCATATTGGAATATTATAAAATATTATAATTAACAGATGAATCCCCTCAGGGTTTCCAGTGGAGGCCTGGCCGAGGGCACCCAGACGTCCACAAATGGCTCGGCACTTAAAAGCTTTTGAAATGATTTCCACTGAATAAATAAACGCATGGACACACAACGTACACACAGGGCATACCATCAATGATTCATGTAAATTGATACAGTCATGTGTATAGTTTTCCATACAGAAAGACCATTACCAATGTAACTGCAATCACATCAAGTGTAAAATATGTGGATGTGTAGTTTTTTACCTTTGGGATCGTACAGGCACTCACTGGCACTCCACCGTTACACTCGACAATCAGCTCCATGTTTGATAATCACTGAGGAGTGGCTTTTTTAAAATAACAAGTCACTTCTCAGTCAGGGAGAAGACAACTTCATCATGTTGTTGATTCAGCAGGGTGGGCCGGGATGATACATAAGTATACTATAGTAGGCTTACTTTTCAAAACATTGATTTATATGCTACTATATGTGAGGTAGAGAAGGAGAATGAGGCTGCCCTTTCCGGCTGTAGGATATAACAAGTGAATTTTCTTGTGCCGTGCTGCATCTAAAGAGATGCTCAAACAAGAAATAAACATGATTGCTCCTGTGGTAACTGGAACCTCAGAGCTCCATGATGCTTGGGAGTTTAATCAAGTGGAAAGAGGGTGGGCAATGAGAAAGACTGTACTGAAGCGGTCCACTCTCTTGACAGCACAGGGGTATGCTGCTAATTAAAAAGTTTAATTCCACAACTGCAGCACTGGCATCAGAGCACTCAGAGGTGCGTCCTTGTGAGTCTTGGCGCCGTCTTATCAGGCGTAAGCAGATTCTGCCATGTTGGGAAGGAGCGGGACGGGGAGGCACTGCCGCAGCACACAGGCCCAGCTGGAAGGGATGGCATCCTGCCTGCTTAGAGATCAGGCCCACCTTGCTCTTTCCCATCTCCCCACTGAGTGGAGTCACGGGCTCCCAGTCAGGTGGCAAGAGTCAGGGGCTAAGCTGCCCATGGAGCAGCTGAGAGAGGGAAAGCAGGGCTAAACAAGGGATAAACGCTGGATTTAGACTTTCTGCTGCTGGGCTCGGCAGTGGATCCATGTCTCCATTACACACCTCCTGTCGCCGGGTCCTCTGTTACGACCGGAGGTTGCAGGTACACTAAAGCCCGTGCTGCAGCACACTCTGTTCCTTCAAATTCCCACGGCAGCTGAATCAGACATGATACACCGACACTGCCTCCATGAATAGACTTTAATATTTTAAAAAAAGAGAGATGTGAATTTTCCACAACGCAGCGCAAAGAAAGAATTCGTTTCTTTGATAAGGTGAGGAGTGAATGCACTATATTGTACGACCTTGCTTGAGGTAAAAGTTTTGCAGCCGTGTAGGATCTATTGATTAGAATGCATTACAACTTGCACAAAGAGAAAAGTCCTTGGAAATGGCAAGACTCATTTTGTGACAGCCTCTTAAAAGGCCAAATCTTGTGAGGCATTATGAAAAAAATGAAAATGAAAAAAGAAAAGCAAAAAGCAAAAATAAAATAGTTTCAGAGTGCTGGAATAAAACAACATGTCTACTGGGACTAATCACCGCGGTGCTGGAAGCTACTGCTGACTCGTTTCTCAGCACAGGGACGCAGCCCTGAAAGGATAAGAACACGGCTCTAAAGATTTATAGGCTCATCCCCTCTACTTTTATTGCATAGGGGGTTAAAGTGTCATTTTAATAACACAGAGATATTAGAGCTTGCAAACCTCAGTAAAACTTTGGTTCTGGTTCACAGTTGGCTGATTTATCTCATGTATAAATACTTTCCAGAGGGGACAAAGGACACAAAGGAAACATTGCAAACATGCAGACCTTTGCTGAACCGGTGATTTTTTCACATGTTGACCAGAGTTATCTAAACCTCAGGTGAACTTCTTGGATTATCTTAAACTGCAAATCTCATTCATTAATGCTGGTGTGTCGGGTTCAGGATTTTTTTGCAGTGCGGTGAAAGTCACAAAACTACCTCGAACTAAAGTTGTTTAGATTATGACCCACTGTTGCTTCGTCTTTTTTCTCCTTAATATATGCTTTGAATTTAGTGCTGCCAAGTCCCCACTGTGCAGCTATGATTTTGATAAATGATGTATTCACCTCATAAACAGGTGAGCCTGGCAATAAATCCTTTAACAGTGGGTCAAATCCATAGAGTCTGTGGTGAAAGTGTGCTGTTCCAGAGGGTGGCAGCTGCAGTGTGCTAGCAGTAGGCTGACAGAGCGATAAGTTATTCAGGAGAGCCACTTGTGCCTTCCTGTGCACTCCTGACACAGAGAGGGACACGCGTTACCTCAGACATGACTGTATTGTCTTCTGACCACTGTTACCTCAGAATAGATACTCTTAGTGGCAGTTATTTGATGAAGTACAGTGTATAAATCCATTTTATTTCCTGTTAAGTCTTATACTGAGAAACTTTATGGGTGATGTATAATTTATGACTTTTGGCCAATTATTGTGGGGCTGGAGTGTAAGACTATAAACAGGCTTGTTCAAATACACAGATTAAATTGACAGACTATTCATTTTAGTGGATTTATTTAAAGCAAATAATGTGTTTTTATGTGCAGTAGATGTTATAGATGTGTATCCTCAGCCCATAGTCATACATTTTATTGTGACTGTGAGTCAAAGCTTTCAGGATTCTGTAGTATGCCAAGTTATTAAATTAGTGACAAAGGCTATGGGGCCACCAGTAAATTTTACATTATTGTTTTGCATAACACTGTTCTTGAGTTGAGATTTCAACCAGCGTTGTACATGGTAGAGTCTAATTTTCTACCATGTAGGATCAACTTCAGGAAATGGATGTCTTAGGGCTGGTACCGTGTGCTACATGGTATCCTATCACAAGAGGGGTGGGTTGCGCATGCACACATGTAGACACACACACACACACACCGGGAGCACAAGGACACAGAGGCCAAGTTACTTGAAATTTTAAGATCAGTGTTTCACAGCCGTATCGATTTTTGATGAATTCCACACAGAATTTGTTACGGATCTGTGGTTCTGTGCCGATGTAGCTGTATTTCTGACTCCTGTATCGATTTCTCGATAAGTATCAGTTCAACTTTGGACCTCTGGCAGATATAGATACTGACCGTACCGAAGCCTAAAGTTAGAAAACCATAGTATAGTGTTAAATCGAGATGTTTGAGGACACGTTCGTGCTTTAACATAAAGGAAATTAATTGCATATTAATTACATAATTCCATTATTACATAGCATATTCCTCAACACAATTCCTCCATACTGGGTTCTTTCAGTGTGAAGAAAGCCATTCTTACTCCTTGTTAAAAGACTGATATAAGCGCTCCCACTTTGCTGACTGTCCAGTTCACACATCAATGCAGAGCAGAATCCCATTGAGCCTCAGTAGATGAGAAACCTCGTGCCTCCTGCGGTATTATTTGACCTGGTCACACATGCTTTTCAGCTGGAATTAATCTAAAATGGACAATCTGACATTTGTGAAAATGGTGGGTTTTTTTGTTTAACAATGATACTGCCACTGTTAATCTGCAAGTTAACTGAAATGTTAAAGGGCTTGAAAAATTTAGATTTTCCCATTTTGTACTGCATTAGTTTAAATATTTTTAAACCAGAAAAATAGCTGCTCTGTCAACAAGATTCCTCCGTAAGGGTTCATAATGAGTTTTTCTGACTGTCTCAAATAATTATTGATATAGCGCAGTTTTTCAGACTGCATTCAACATTGTTATTTTTTGTTGTTTCTAGGTTCTTGCTCCGTTCAAACCCTATTTGCTGACACTAATGTAAACACTATTTGTTTGGCATTTCGCAAAACGGCAGAAAATACCAAGCAGTCAAGCTTACTAATAAGCCCTCATTAGGCTGGTTCCTAACTAGTGTGAATTCCTGCTGAGAATGATCATCCACAGCGGGCATAAATCTTCATGTATGATCGATAATCAATGACATTCTTTCGCACAATTTATGAGACACATTATCGTTCCACTAAAGCAGACAGACCCTGGCACAGAGCTGCGGTAACATTTGCTGCATTGGTCATCATGCATCAAACATTTCCTATTCCAGGAAGGGCGTTTGCGCCCGGTTGAGGCATGCTCAAGAGAACAGATAAGTTAAATCCTCGCGGTGGTGTCTCATCGTCTTTATTCAGAAATAGAGGCAACATTAGAGGCGCCAATTGGCTGATGAAAGTCCTCTGTGTACGGTAATGATGGCACTACATTGCTAATTGCTTGTTCAAGTAAGCCCAAAACACACTGGAGAAACTGTCCAAGAGTGCTAAAAACAGGAAAGCAGCACCAATCACCAATCTGGGCCCATCTATGGAGGCTCATAGCAGACCAACAATAAACTTGGAATGCTGATGTGAATATTAGATTGTGTGCTGAGTGCGTGCTGAAACATTTGCAGACATGGAGGCATTGCTACACCCAAAGGTGGTCACTGTAAGAAATACTTTACAGACCGAATTTAAACCCATCTAAACAACTCCAACAACCAAATAGATAATATTCAAAAGAACAACAGAAAAGTCTGAAAGCGTTGTTTTCCCTCCTCTTCCATCTTAATATGTATGACAGGTTTCATTTGAATCTTAATAGTTTGAGTTACTTTCCTTATTTTTGTAGATTCCCCTTGTTTGTCTCTGTGTGGAGTATAGCAAAGCAATATTACAACGGTCAAAACTAATTTCTGCCATTTTTGAAGCACAGTGGCATGCAAATGAAGTAATGTACAAGTAGGACCTTAGTATATTTTTTTCAAAGTAGTACACTGTATTCATTGCAAAAGATTTTATGTGTAATTGTAGTTATTCAACCCCCAAATAGGTAGATATGATTATTTTAGCTTACTTTACATATTGCAAAAATTATGATTCAGTCTACAAATCACTGTCCATCCATATCAACACAGAGATTTAAACCTCCCATAATTAATTGCCATTTTTTATCTTTTTTTTTAACTTGATTTAAACTTGATAAAGCCCAGTTAGTATGGTTAGTCCTCTGCATGACAAACTTACCACCTTTACACAGTATAATCTGATAGTATTTACTTCAGCGAGAGCCTGACAGTTGCTTTACCTAGAAGCGTAGTGGTTGTGGAATAGGAGGGGGCGTGCGCTGCTGCCCACATGAAGGAGCACACATTTCCTTTTTTTTTTCCTACCACTGCCACAGATATTTGACCATGTCAAACATTCTCCAAGAAACTGACAACATCCTCAGAGGAGGTGATTCTTTATGATACTTTGCCTCAGCCGGAGAGCAAGCATTTACAGTACAACCCCCGGACAGAGAGATGCATTTTTTCTAAATGAGGAGTCTAAAACAGAGAGGTGGGAACTAAACATTCAAGGTTCAGCTTGAAATCGTCACATGTTCAGAGGGCACTAATGATTCTTCATTCCGCATCACTGTCTACTTAGTGTTTTACAGTCTTAAACAAGTGGACTAATGCTGCTACCCTTGACCTTGCACCAGTCAACCATGCAGTACTGTGGTGGCTCCAAGCGGTATGTTCTTTGATTCACAGCACAAAACTCAATGGAACTTTCCTTCTTTTTCCTTCAAAGTAACAGAGAAGCGATACCCTAACACACAAACAACAACACAAACACAGGATCCCAGTTCTTTCCAAAACTCACCAAACCTGAATACGTCTAGGAAGAGGTGTAAAGGACAAATCTGAACAGTCAGTAAAAGCTTCCAGTGCAGCGGAAATCAACAGAAATCAAAAAAGTGTCTATCATATCCATCAAACTGTGGAGCAGGTGTTACCAAGACAGGCCCAAATTTATGAATCACATTTTATGAGATTACTGGTCTCATTCAACTACACCAATGTCAAATGGTTCCAAACATCTGTAACTGATCGTAATTTCACTTCCATTAAGCTCACATTAGCCAGAGCATTACAGACAGAGAAGAGAGATGCAGTATAATGCATCATTTAGAAACAAACAAACAAACGTGGTTGGATTGAATTTTGATATCAGTGTCGGGTTTGCTGAAACAGTGGCTCAACTCGTGATTATTTGAGGCCATTTAACCATTAACTCAGACCGCCCGTCTGCGTGTTCCCACACCGCTCCGAGGTCCACATGGGACAATGGCAGATATAAAATTAAGGCCACTTCAGGGATTTGTTTGGCTCAGGGGCCCTAAAACACGCGAGCGCACTTATTATTATTTATGTAAGCATGTCATCCTCCTGTCTAATGAGCCTTTCACCGTGAGCATAATGAAACAGCTTGCATTAACACAGGCTAAATGAACAGCCGAGAGCTCCCATGTCTATGCAGCAAGATGAAAGCAGATGCTCCGCAAAGCAAACACCGGCGTGACAGACCCGGGTTCTACGGAGAAGCAGAAGGGACTTTGAGTCAGCATCGTTCTCACCAGCTCATTGACTCCATTAGAAAATCTTGAGTTCCCCCGGTCAAACATCATTATGTGAGAACAACGCCTAACTGAGCCATGACCAACTGACCATGAATGAACCCTCAAATTGATTTTTTTCTCCCATAAACACGGCAATGATAAACAGGTTCTTCTCCGGCTAATAAACCTGGACTCCGAGTGAATGTCAACCACCAACGCACGTGAAAGGCAGGATAAACAATTCACTCTAAAAGGGTGTTTCAGAAAAATGGAGCACTTGTGACAGCAAAAGTGACATATTATATTATATGCTATCTAAATAAAGGATGTGCTCTGTAATTGATAGGTTGGATGTTCTGTTGAGGAGAAGAGGAGAATACCGACTGTAGAGTTTTCCTTTGAATACATAATATATGTGATATACAGTCCAGTATGTATCAATAAAATAACAATTTTCCTCTGTTGTAATCTGCAAACATGTACAGGAGTGTAAGAAAAACTAAAAATGAAGAATAATTAAGTGAATAGTAAGTCTGTTTCTCTCTTCACTTCAGTGTTAAAAATGGCAACTAAAAATGACCAACATCTCATTAATCATTTAATGTGAGCATCACATGATCCATCCCTCACTGTGTGTTGTGTATTTCATGTTTTACCAGTGGATACAAGAACCAGCCTGAAGCAAACAATGGCTGTGTCATAACACACTCCCCAAAACAAACTCAAATTAAACGTTAAATAAAATGCCATTTTGGAATAGAGACCAAAACGCTTTGAATCCTAATGAAAAAAAAAAGCTAAAAAATAAACCATAAAACTATCCACTATCACAGAAACAGACACAGTGGAGTGTGTTTGGTGCTGCTGTGTGAGTAAATATAGTGAAATCCTGTTAAAAGACTAAACTTTAGCTAACTTTGTGACAGAACAACACTCACAGACCTGTGGCAGAGTGTAAGTCAGACCTTCAAATGAGGCTCAGTATAAAATGATACACACCCTGTGGTGCTGAAAAGTAGCTCCATTTATCGTTTAACTCTGAACACAAGATTATAGAGCTCACTTCCTTCACTTACTACAGTTACAGTCTGGTACAGGACCACCCAACGGTTTTACCACTCCCCACAAATCATATGTGCATTACTAACCACCTCCCAAAGCTGCTGATCAACATTTCTGAATGAATTTTCTCAGGCAGCCATTGCTTCTTCTCCCCCCACCCCCCCCACTCCTGTCACTACAGGCAAAATGAAAATCAACATGCAGAGACGTGAAACGCGCTGGAGTGAGATAATCTTTTCACACATAATCCAATCCACAGGGAATAATGAAAGAAAGGGTTTTTTTTCTTTTCTTTTCTTTTTTTTTTTTATCCAAACCAACAAATTAACTCGTGATTGCGCGGTGCAGCTGAAAAGTGCAGAAAGTTCACCTTCTCGAGCAGGTTTTTACGCCTCTTGCAAGTTGATTTTTAATTTTCACTGCGCTGGAAAGCAACGAATATGGCATTCTTTGGCGTGCGTAAAAGCCTGAAATACGCACGATTGGTACAAAACCAAACAAAGAAATAAAAAAGAAGAAAAAAAAACACTGATGCTGCATGGATGAGTCTGGAAAAAAGCAAAAATTAAAAAAAAAAAAAAAAGATGTGTAACTCACCGGTACCAGTCCAGCCCCTTCTCGTAGTTCCTGTCAAAGAAATGCGGCTCGTTCCCGACGGCTCTGACGTCCGGGTGCACCCTAAGCGCCTCCAGCAGGGCCCGGGTCCCCCCTTTCTTCACCCCGATGATGATGGCTTGGGGGAGTTTCTTCACCCCGTAATCCATGGTGCAGTTGGCCCTGAGTTCGCTGTCCGTGGTGCTGAATTCCTGGTGCTCCCTCTCCAGCGCGGTGCTGCGGTGCGCCGCCTCCGCCGCCGATCTGGTCGGAGACGCCTGCGTCCTAATCCACTCCACGGTCCCCCGCTCGGCCCCGGCATGCTCCCCCAGGGGGTCGGGGGCCGCGGTGGCCTCGGTGAATTCGGCGAAGCCCTGCGAGGCGGAGTAAAGTTTCTCCCTCAGCGTCACAAAAGTTGTCTCCTCCGTGGCCAGCCTCCCTTGGTACGCGTAGTTCTCTTGCAGCGGGAACTGCAGCGAGTTGTAGCAGCTCATCAAGCTGTAGAACAGGTAGGTGACCGAGAGGGAGAGGGTGAACATGAATAAGATTTTCCGGGGCACTTTAGAGGTGAAGACCGAAGTGCTGGACCAGAATGCCATCTCTGATAGCAGTGATCCTCTCAAAGAAGTGGCCAGACATGTTTCCACCCCGAGTCTTGCATGGACAAAAAAAGATCAACAGCAATAATCAGTCACCATCAGGGCTGCTGCTCCGGCTGAAAGAGCGTGAAGCTGGACCGAACCAACCCAATCCAACCAAATCGCATATTTATAAGGAGAGAGGGGACACGGATCGTTAAAATTCCGGAAGAATATCGCGTCCCCTTCTTTTTTTCCCTCCTTTTCCCTCCTCCTTCTTCTTCTCTCGAGTATCGATTTCTTATTCCAAGTCTGACAGACAATGTCACAATTTATTGGACCGAACTTGCAGATTTGAGGGGCGCTGGAGGTCTGGCGTCCTTCCAGATTGAGCAGTCTGGCTTGAACTGGACAGAGTATGATGAACGCAATCCTGGCATTTTATTAAAAAAAAAAAAAGAGAGAGAGAGAGAGAGGAGGGTGGTGTGAGGATAATTAAAAAAAAAAAAAAAAAGAAAGGAAAAGAAGAAGAGGAAGGGGAAAGAAAAGGACAGAGTGTTTAAAGTGGGCTTCTTCTCGTCACAGCCCGGAGTCCAGCTCAGATTGGAGATCCGAGAGTGGATCCAGATCCACATCCGAGGAGCCCCGCGGATCTCGCTCAGTCTCTCCCAACAAAGACGTCCTCCTCCACTCTCTGTTTACTCTGTGGAGTAGAAAGTCGGCAGCCTGTGCACACACTCTCTCCTCTCTCTCTCTCTCTCTCTCTCTCACACACACACACACAAAAATCTTCCACTCTTCCCCTCCTGGCTGCTGCTCTCCGTCCCTGCGTCCTCCCTCACATCAGATCCTTCGTTGTGCGCATCGGCTGGCTGAGCTCATCTGAACTGGAGGCACCGTGTGTGTGTGGCTCACACAGCACAACTAGTGTGTACACCCACTTTTCTTCTTTCAGCCCCCCCCCTCTATCCGTGCACAAGTGGGGCTCTGAACGTCAGACTTCCTCATCTGAGACGGTGGCGCGTGGAGAGGCGCTTTCTCCTCATTCGTGCGACCATCACAGAGAGAGAGAGAGAGAGAGAGAGAGAGAGCTTTGCAGCGCCGGAATACGTGAGAGCTTATTATGCTGTGGATTGTTTCGCACTGTTTAAAGTTCAGCATAAAACTCCCATCTCAGGAAGATGATTTTTGATGGAGATTGTATTTTACAGAAAGCTCATGTCTGCACCCTGCTGGTTTTCTGTGGAGCATTGTTAATTTCGAAGAAGAAAAAAAAAAGAGGGAAAAAAAGGACAGAAAGAGAAGTTTATCCTGATAAATACAAAAGCATGTTACATGAATCAAACTGGCTAACGAGCAAAGCTGAATTGGAATTTGAATTAAAATAATGAGTCATGGGTGTTGCCCCCCACACACACACACACACACGCACAGTCACACACATATTTCTAAATGCAAGAGAGCACATGCAGAAAACAATCCTGTGTTCTGCATTATGCTGAGGACGTGGATGCTGCTTAGGCATATTATACACTGAATTTATTATAAATGGGTGCAGACTGTAATTACTGATGAGAATATTCACTAGACCTTAACTTGTACACTTTGTTGCTGCAATATGAGGATTTAAAATTGCACGCCACTGAAATGTCTCCCAGTATTAGAGAATCTCATTCATCACACACCTCCAACACACCAGGAGAGCCAGCGTCACACTAAGTACTGGGTCACAAATGATTTGCAATGCCCGGCTCCCGCAGCAGCGAGCCACTGTTATATTTAAAGTCCTGTGTTTGAAATGTGGGAAATATTTACATGTGCGCATTGCTCGACCAAATTCGCTCCCCTTACTGTCTGCAGCCGGCTCGGCATGCAAATCGGGGGTGACACAAAGTCATTTTGCTGTGGAGTGTTGCAGTGTTACTAAAGGACAACAATATGGCAATGGAGCTCCTTTGATTCAGCCAGTGCATTTCCACTGAAACAGAAAATCTATGTCATCCAGTGAGAGCTACCAGCACAGAGACAGAATACATCTTCACATCGCTGAGTTCACCCGACCCATAGTCAGGACTTTCGAACCCAAGCTACTGCAGGTGCTGTCTAACATTAAAGCAGCTATCGATGTTTTTAATGTGACAGTGTTTCCAACGACAAATTGAAACCGATGTGACAGTGTGACAGATGATGCTCGTAGTGATGAATGATCAGCTGAATCCGCAGCACTCCTGAGCTTTATAGTGACTTTAAGTTCCTTGTTTACTGTCAGGAGGTAAATTTAATGTTTTGGTTCACTCTCACCGTTCTCACTTTCGGCAGCATGCAGCTGTTTTCAGTCAAAAGTCTCCCAAATACCCACACTGCACTACCTGTTCAGCACCAATTGGCAGACAGACACATAGTGACCAGCTGGTGACAACATAGTGGAGCAGTTAGTTGTTAAACAGCCAGATTTTTCCCTCAAGAGTTGGTATAGACCAAAAACGGAGCTAAAAGAGAGCTAATATTCACCAGGTGTCCAAAAACTTGCAACTGCTAACAACTTTGCAATTTCAGCTTAAAAGGTGATGATACATCAGTGTTCTTTTCAACTCTCACTGCCCCCAAGTTTCTTTTTCAAATAACCCTGCATGTCGCTCTCATGGCTTGCTGACATTTATGGTTATTCTATGTAGGGATGCTCTTTCTTAGCCACATTATAAACAAACAAGTCAGTCATTTATATGTTTTTAGCCAAATATGAGTTGTATTTGTGAGAATTTGTGTGAGATGCAGACGTCTGAGAAACAGTATCACTAGTTGTCATGTGTTGTGTCTTCCTTGCTTGATCCATATCCAAACTTGATCCATAACACCACTGTATGGTAGAATTGACCATATTTTATAAGGATTTGTCACTTCTGATTTTAGTTCCAAATCAACGTCCCTACCGGCATGCATTATCAAGTTATTGGCAACACTAGACCTGTGCATAAGCAATGCAGGTGATTGGGTGAGGGGGAGGAAAGCGTGGACAAGTGTTTGGAGCACAATGGTTACTGGGTGCTTGCCAGTCAAGAGAGCGTAGGAGAGCTCAATGGTTTTGTTGAAATTGTTGTATTCGTAAATTGCCACTTGGAGAAGCGGAGAGCTCTCTAGCACGAACTGGCCCGTTTGTAAATCCCCACTGTTATCAGACTTCCTACCTGTCTAAGAGTCACCCTGTCAGAGATTTCTGAGCATGCTCAGACATACTGGAACTCTGCTGCAACTGCTCCACAGTGTTAACACCAAGTGAAGTGGTATTAAGATGGCTACCACCACTCAGTGCCGATGATAAATTATTATCAGAGCACAAGAGAAAATATATTGACCCATTTTATCTTCCCTTTGTGGTGTCTGTTATCTGAGCCATTCATAAATCGCTCAGACGCTGTCTGTCCCTGCGGAAGCTGACTGCTCAGATTGTGTCTATTAGCATTCACAAACAACCAGTCACTCAGGGAAAAATGAAGTTTATTGAAGTTTAGTTTAAGCCAAGCAGGTGCTTTGTTAAGAAGATAATTTTCTGGGTGTGTCAACAGGCTAATATCAAATGAACATTTTCTACCGTCAGCCTATCACAGGCAACAGGTCTTAAAGGGATTTAAATGGAGCTAAAGACTCTAAGCCAACCAACAATTATTTATTCTCTTCAGCATGTTAAAAATCACCTTCCCGCCTCCTTGTTTCATGTAAACACGATACAAACTGACCAATGTTGTCACAATGTACTAGCACACACATACTAGCACACACATTGTGTTAATCACCATGAGACTGTGAGCCACACAAACCAAAGTAGCCCTCTTTGCAGCTCACATTAACATTCACCTCATGCCGAGATTGTATTCAGATATGACTTATCCATACCACATTTATACCTGGAATAAAAATGTGTCCCAGCTATCCATGGTGTCAGCAGTGCTACTGCTATTAGGAGTTTACATCCTGACAGTATCCACTCACAGTTAATGCAAAGTAATTCATCTAACTCATTATAAATATCTTGCCTATTTTATTCTAGTGCAGAACATGTGTTTATCTTTTATGAACATATAACACATCTGGTCCAACATGTTTTAACGAACTCAGCGCTGTTCTTTTTCCTCTGAGTATTTCTTTCTATTTCTCTGTTCACAGAATTCAATTGGAAACACAGCTGAATACACGTTATGAAAACAACTTATTATAATATCAAAATGAGAACTATCTTACATAACTTGTGCTGTATATAATTATGTGCGTATAATGAGGGTTTTTTCAGGGCTTTAAGCTTTTCAAATCTAAAGCAGACAGCTCTACATCAGTTAGTGGTGGTCAGTGCATTGTTCTCTGTGGCGCTGGGGAAGCAGCCTGAGCAGCCTCGAGGCGGTTAGCAAAGACAAGGTTAAGGACTAAACTGCATCTTATACAACACCTGCCACTGCTCCTGTGGTGAACTAATGTGACGACAGAGCTCTTTAAGTGTCTGATTCATCATCACAAGCAACACAAAGGACTGCAGAGACTGTTTTATGCTAAAAACGTGAAAGACTGTAAAACAGTTCCCGACACCCAACACACACAAAGGTTCCTATCCTGTCAGTGCAAAATACAGCAGGCCGCTGGCTCTTTCTCAGTATCGTTGTAGCTCAGGAGCTGCTGCACCACCTTGAGATTTGGGTCTTCTAATATGAAATGACCTGATTCTGAACTCTGCCACAGTCTGAGCCTGTCTGGTGTGGGTGAGATGAACGGCCATTGTGGGGAGGTTTTGGCAGGTATAGCCGCCCACACAGTTACAGTGCTCAGTGTAATATAAGTCAGAGGACTCTGGCAAGAACCACACCCTGTTGTTCCAGTGGAACTGACAACAGAGATGGTTTATCAGGCTTAAATTAGACAGAAGATGACAGATACAGATACAAGTGACCATCCCTCCTTCAGTTAAAATATGATGACAGTAACAAAAGGGACAGTAAAAAAATAGCATTGAAGAAGAATTGCTTTAATGAATTTCTCTGAGGCTCCAAATGCAGTAAATGCAGTCATAAACCTATATTCTTACGAACTGCTAATTCATGTTTACATTTCAATTTTGCCACTCTTGAATGAGTCACTGCAAAAGTCACAAAGTACCCATGACATGTTACAGTCTTACGAAAAAGTATATAAATAAAAATAAAGATGCACTAACCTGAGCAACAGTCTGCAGTGTAGAGTGCTTGCTCAGGTTCAGTACTCCTGTTGTCTGCATTTAATGAATATAACTAAATTCATGAGGAAAATGCCTTAGAGTGACACTTGAAGGCATTTTCCTCATGAATTTCTCTGAAGAATTTCTCTGCAGGAGCATTGCAAAAACAGATATGTATGAACAAGATATGTATAGGATTTCTTGTACAGTATTGGGCCATGGTAGAAGGATTGTTAAAATCTATTTTCAGTTCCAATCAATTGCTATAAAAAGACCAAACAAACATCTTGCAGTAAACCACCTTTACATTTAGCTGCCCAAAGAGTGACGTTAAGACTTCCGTGCTATTCCTGGACCTGGCAAATGCATTTGGATCAGTGTCACACAAACCTCTATGGAAAGCGTTCGGTTTTCTCACCAAATATTATCAGCGATCTGGTTAATGCACATGTGAGGGCAAGCTGAACAATAAAATGGGCCAAGCGAGGACATGGATTCCATGCATGAGACCTGTAGCCTGGGGCCGCGCATATAAACTAAACCTGGGATGTATAAACATGAACAGGATGTGCAAATATGTGTCCCACTCTGCAGCTGTACACCCTAGGTATGTACAGTTTTTGATTGCTTAAGCTAGCATGCTAATTTGAGTTTTTGGTGTTCATATCTTAAGTGTTTTAAATGGAACCCCTTCATGTTTAGATTATACAGGTGTAATCTGTAAAGGCTTTTCTGGTTCAGGAATGAATTTATAGGATTGAAGTATTTTAATCTCTCAACAAACTAGAGCAAAAGATAATAAAATGTTATTAACCTTTTCCTGGCACACGTGTCATCTCTGAATACATTTTACATTACTGAATACATTACACAGTTTGATTGTGATGGTCAAGTGAGTTACTGTGCAAACAAATTTCCATGGGTGTTTGAATGTTGTAAACAATTCATGAGTAGTGAGTAATGGTATTTGATGATATTTAGGAATAACATGAAGGGTGAGTGTTTTGAGCCCATGTCCAAGCTACAACCCTGGATTTAGGTTGACTAACTGGTGTAAAAATGTCTGACACTACACAAATATTGTCCAGCATGTCCCACAGGATCTTAAGGCATTTGAACACACTTTAATTCCATTAAGAGGGTCAGGTGCAAAAAATACCAAAAAACCAATAAAAAATTCAAAGGACATGTTGAATTTTGGATTCAACAAGATATTTTGGCTTACATGGCTCATTACAGATATTCAAGTTTATGTTCTAACAGAAAACTTTCTGTAGAAGCAAGAGGTTAAAAATAATTTATAATATAATTTAAATTCGTGTCTGTATTTGAAAAAAAAATTAATAACACTGTTGCATGCCTGGACAAGTAAACCAAGTTGCAATGAATCATGAGTAAATGGCCTTGCCACAGTAAACTACTTCATGTTTATGAGAAAAAAGGTGCAATGGCTGCTTTGGCACAAACAATTGCAGAGTTTGGCAAGAAAGTGGATTTAGACATACTGGTTTTTGGTCTTGGCTTAACAGATTTCATATTGCAGCCTTTTTTCAAGATTCAACATTTCAGATTATCTTTGCACAACATGTGCACAACAATTACATGGAGCAGTCGCTGGCAATTAAATTCTTGGGTCACAGGCTTCCTCTAACAATGCTCAAAAAATATTTAGAAAAAAAATTGCTCAAGCAAAAAAAACAATATATATAAAACTAAAATAATTATAATGAAACCTAAATTAATAAAATAAAACATAGACGGAATAAATAAATGATAAAACTAGAATAAAATATATACCTAAACAAAAAAAAAAAATAGAATAGAATATAAATAATACTGTTAGCAGTAGCTAATACTGTTGAGCAGTATTACAAGATGCAAACATATATTGATATGGTTCAATTAAAGAGTAGTTTGGCTTAGAGATGAAGCTGTCCCTGAGCTTGGCGCTGCAGGCATTGATGCTGCGGTACCATTGGTCAGAATAGTTTGTGGCTGGAGGGAACTGAGGTCTTCAATGATCCTGTTGGCCTTCCTCCTAAGCCGCTGGCTGTAGAGTTCCTCCATGGATGGCAGCTCAATCCTGGTGACGTGCTGAGTAGTTTTCACACCCCTCTGTACAGCCTTATGTTGAGGGCGATGCAGCTGCCTTACCAGGCGGTGATTGAGCCAGGATACTCTCTATGGTTCACCTGTAGAAGCTGCAGAGTATCCTGGAGTCCATGTTGAGCTTCCACAGAAGAAGAGGCGTGTTCTGGCTATCTTTGTGATGGAGTCTGTGTAGTGAGTCCAGGTCAGGTCTTTGCTGTGCTCTTCGTCTCCCTGCCTCTTCCTGTAAGTCTGACACGGACTTCACCTTTAACCCAGGGCCTCTGATTAGGAAAGATTCGTACAGTAATACTCGGCACTATGTCATTGACGCAACTGCCGATGTAGCTGATGACCACGTCTGTTTATGTGTTTATACCACTGTGCAGTGCTAAAGCAGTCACGCAGAGCCAAGTCTGATTGGTCGGACCACTGTTGAACGGTCTGAGTCACCGGTCTGTCACGTTTTAGTTTCTGCCCATAGGATGGCAGAGCTGAGATGTAATCTGCCGAATTCTCTTCCGAATAGGGGGTGAGGAAGATCCTTATATGCGTCTCGAAAAGCTGTGTAAAATACAAAATGACTACACGTTACTTACATTTGAGACACATTAAAGCAAGTTCATATGTCAAAAAATGAAACGTTCTCTTGGGGTCCAGAGTCACATCTGCTTTACAATCAGCAAAGGTTTGAATGTTTGCTGTTCTGAGTTATGCAGGAGGGAACAATGTGACAGAGAAACCAAAGGCCAAACAGTGAAAAAATGGGGCATTTAAAGTAATAACAAATTATGTCTAATTGTGGGAGCTGACAGCTATTGATTTAGTTCGCTATTAAGCTTGTTCCTGTGCAACGTACAATTTCACATGACTGTGATTTATGACAACGATCATTTACACTGATGAGATCATTTTGTAAATTAAGAAAAATTGTGCGTAGATGTTTGCCCCTAATGTGTGCTCTGGTCTTCATTGGTCATTCTTCATAAACATTCAAACCCTGACAAATCCTCTGATCCTGCATTAAATAAATAATTGTTTTGTAGCCCAGTTTTTTCGCAGAACAGGCACTTATTCCGGCTCTCGCACTGTCCACTCTTCTTTGTTGTTGTAATTCTTGCATAGCTGCAAAAACTCCTGAATTCCTGAGTGGGCTGTTTGAAACCAGATAAGTTATCTGTCCCTTTAGCCTCTTATTGTTGCTAGAAAGCTGTTTTGAAATGCTGAACTTGCTGGCACAACTCAGCAGGGTCAACTGTCAGAATGACTAATTGACACTGGGATTGACAGCATTGATTTGTTTGCTCTAACGTTACAGTTCTCCGCAGAGACGACTGCGGCTGTGTCCCAGTTGAGGAGCTGCCTCCGTCACGATTCGCATTTCCAAAACCAAATACATCACACCGCGTCAACAAGGTCTGCCCCATTTCAAAGGCTGCCCCAAAAATGGCCAGAATAAGGCAGCCTTGTTCAGTTGAATTTGGAGGACAAATCATGTGAAGCCCTCAGTATGCAGCGATATATTGCATCTCAGCTGGACATGGACATGTCGTAGTTACCAGGTACTTGCAGAGATTTTTGGTGTCTGTGATGCTGATCCGTCTTATTTTGTGAAGATGGTTCAGCTAAATGCCTTCAGTCCTCTGTAGGATACACCTTTGTTGGCCCATGAACGGGGTCCTCTATAAAGAAGGAAGTGATTAAATTGCTGCTGATTTTTATGATAATGTGCCCACTCATCCATTTCCTGTTGCATCTTGGCTTTTGTTTTCTGAGCGTTCTCCCTAGGTTATGCCAAAATTCACGCGCAGATCATATTTACAAATGAATTGCCCACCAGCGATGAATTAGGCAAAGATACCACCGGCATCACATTAAACGTCTTCCTTTGAGCAGGGAAATGGTTTCAGATGGACTACTTTTGCTTCCGTCAACAAAAACTGATATCCAGAAAAATATACATTTAAGCCAGTGATTTCACTCATATTCTCTTAGAACAATAACCATCAAGTAAACAGAAAAGTGTAAATGTAATACAGAACAATGAAAAAATCTGTTATTTATGGGTGTAATTAAAAATATCTATTTGATCTATTTCTGTATACAAGATAGTTATAAATATCAACAAGATTACAAGTTAATCTTTAACTATAATCTATACGAATGTGTGCCATCAAGGTATTCATAAAGTGATATTAGTATTTATCTGTAAATATCTATGTACAGTGCACTTAAACTGTGACATCCTGTAATTACGAAAGGCTGTCCTAAATACAGATTTCGTTTTTTCCCCGATACTTGTGGTGTTTATTTTCCCAGAATTTGTCGCAATGCAAAGTCAGAATGACAAGTCTATTAGTCGAAGGCCTAACCAAGGAGAACAGGCAAATGGCCTTTGCTTTGAATGGCATTCATGATTCTCATCGCACTGTGCTGCGGTTATATTGTCTTCCCTGTTTTTCAAATGGCCGGAGTGTCGATGCTGAGGTGAAATGATAGATACTATCCTTTACTTGATCAATAATTCTGCCTCCCTCCAATGTTGTCCGGGCTGCCATGCTGTGGACTAATTAGATGATAAAAAGTGATGGATGTGTATTAAATTCTGCTGGCCCTTAAGAGAACTCCTTTGGGCTTTGTCCCATTTCCAGCTGACCTTTAGGATCCTAACTTTATTGTACGTGGACGCAGTTATACCAATTTGTTGGATGTTTGTGATGAAGCAATTGGCCTATGTTGCATTGATTCACTAAAAAAAGGATAGATAGATAGATAGATAGATAGATAGAGATAGATAGAGATAGATAGATAGATAGATAGATAGATAGATAGATAGATAGATAGATAGATAGATAGATAGATAGATAGATAGATAGACAGAAAATGTTTAGGGAAAGAGACAACAGATCAATTTTCACATCCTACCTACATGAACAAAACATGTATACGTGCCTATTGATTCTCATTTCAAAACACAGATAATGAGATTTCACAGATTTTCCCCCAGATAAGTCATACAGTGGCTTTGGCATGAGAGAAGGGACAAATTATTCCTACTGGAGCTTGCTGTGCCAGAGAATCCAATAACCCCTATGAATGTGTCATATGTTCTATAGCATCCTAAGAGGACGTGAGGAGCCGTCGACCATTACTGGGGGGAAAAATGAAGAGGGTATAAATCAAGGTGCCGTGGAGTTCACATGGATTGGGTATTCCCAACAGGACCAGCGAGAGGCCACTAGAACGCCTGTCTATGGCAACTGTGGAATATTTTAAAATGACCTATTTTACCATCAAGATGTGGTAAATTAAAAAAAAAAAGTAAGCATATTTAGTGTGTTAAAAATGGATGTCTTGAAGCAAAATAGTTTATATGTCACAGGGGCAAAAAGCAAGATTTATTTTCCCAACAGCACAAAATGACCAATACTCTGTTCCAGAGCAAAAAACTCATTTCAAGACTCTCCCAATCTCCTCCTCTCATCTACTCCCCACACAGTCTCAGCTGCTCAGTGACAACGACAAAAACACCTTGTCCTCAAGCCAAAAAGGCAAACCCCAAAGCATTTTGTTATTACTGTACAGTATTTTGCACTATGAATATGAATCTTGCAACATGAGCTGTGTCTGTGACCTTTTGCCTCTCAAATCTCAAGCTGCCACCAATTTTAATATGACCTTGAACGCTCCCTGAAAGATGTGGATATTACTGTTTTTGAGGGTGGTTTCGTGTCTTTCTTTGTAATGTTTAATCAAACAGTTTGGAGAGGATCTGGTGTTTTTCTCTTTTTCCCTCATATTGTTTACTCATGCATTTTGATCACACTTTCTGTTTTTCTCCATCCTCCCATTGTGCCAGTGCGCTATCTTTAGGATGTTGATGTTAGACTGATGTAACACTTGGCCTGCTGTGCTTTTTTTTTCTTTAAACATGTCAGAGCACAGCCAAATAATGGGGTGCAATTAGAGCAGTGGTGAAAATGTTGTGTTGAAAGCATCATCAGTTGAAAAAGCATCATCTTGGGCGAGTTTCTTTTGGAGCTGACCTGAAAATCACTTTCCTTTAATGACTTATCCATGGAAGGTGTCTTGAAATGATCGCATCCATTTGCCCTTCTCATAACATGTGCTTTGGAAGTCAGACCCGGCCATAACTTCCTCCATGGAGCTGCTGAAAAGGCTTATTTTTCCCAAGGCATTACAGCAACGTCTGGACGGGAGCTGCGTGGAGTGAGCTGCCTGAGGATCGCAGGCCTTCTCCAGAGTCGTGGTTCCTGAGTTAGCGAGACATCCCCTGGTGCCTCCCAGGTGTGGCTCCCTCAGCATAATTAAGGTGGGATCTGCCAGGGCTTCTGGGCCAGGGTCATTCATCAACTGGATCACCCGTAAGATTAATGTGCACTTGCTGCAGCGCTCCAATGGATTGCTGCCACTTGCTGAGATCATTAGCGTTGGCCTCCATATGACTGCAGAGGGCTCCGCTCAGTGGATGGGGAGATTTGCAGCTTTGCATACTAAATGAATAGTCCATCATTGCCTAATTAAGGGATTATTGGAGACACTTGTGTCCAGTCCCCCGGACAGTAAACCATAACTGAAGGGCAAACTAGACAGATTAGCTCCACCTGCTTAGTAGCAAAGTGCAAAGTAATGAAACTGCTGACAAAAGTAAGCTCAAAGGAGAACGAGGAGGGAGTGCGTCATTACACAGCATGTAAATCCCATAAGGGGCTATATTTAATAACTCAAAGTTTTTACAGCGTAAGGAGTCGAGATTGCAACATTTCCTCATTTAAACATGGTTTAGCTAACGCTGATCCTGCTGATGAGCATAACCACTTTAAAAAGACATACAGTTTGAAATTTACTTTGAGCGTTACCTTCCATCACACAGCAGGAGTCTTGGTGGGGTGTAAATAATCTGATGATTGCAAAGCAAACGCATTATTAACATTTCATTAACTGATGACAGACAATTTACCCTGAGGTCTGCATTTTTCTAGTCAAACGCTAACAGAAGGGTGTCCAGAAACGTGGTGCATTGTTTCTAAACTTATCAGCAATATTGCACAAATAATCTTTATTTCTTTACCTTTTTACAATAATGAGTAGATTTTTGTATTTAAGTCACTACACAAAATTAGGAGACCTCTGGACCTTCTGTGGGGTTTCTGATGGGGTTTTCAGCTGAAAAGCTTCCTGCTGCAGCTGAAAAACGATGCTTTGAGAATGACCAGACTGAAGCAAAGCAGTAAACCATGAGCCGAAACTCGTTATAAACCTCTGTGAAGCTGAGGAGAGCTGCACATTTGAGTAGTAATTCTTTGTAGCTTCATCGCTTAGACCCCTTTCAGATTGTCATTTGGCATATTGTTGTCATTAAAACAGTGTTAATAGCCACATACATTCAGTAGATTTTATCCATATATGACAGCTATTTAATTTCCTAATATTTGAAGCTGTATCAAGCCATTTCTGAGGGTGCAAAAAGATTAAAAAACAAACACTCATGTACTACCAGTTTATGAAGGGTTTATAGATCATGTGATAAGTAAGTATTTCCCACTTACATATTCAGCAGAGCAACATGAGCATCTTCCTGGAGTCCTGTTTCTTGCCAAAAAAGCAACTACTTTAGCTCTGCTTTGGTCTCTTTCAGCTGCCAAGGAAAATATCTAGATAATTAGTCTGTTAAGTGCTCACATTCCTTATCCAGCTATTTATCAACTCATATCTCAGGGATACCATGCTGAGTAATGCTAGTTTGTTTGATTTTTTTTGTATGCTGGAAATAGCTGCCTATGGCTTTTTATTGCAGGGGTAATGAGATCGTGGAGACTGGACATTGTTATCTATGTTCAGCTAAAACTTTCTGCAGAGTTGGGTTTATATTGCTTAAAGGCTCAGATTATATTGCATTAAATTTATTTGGCGCGTTCAGCCAAGGGTACTTACAATAAGTGCATTCAGACTCTAGAGGAACAGCAGCTAGATGTCATGAAAAAATATAAAATGATTATTATTTTCTGCGACAACACACTTCCACAAAAAAAAAAATGCAGCACAAATTTTAATATGCCAAAATGACCAAAAACAAAAGGAGTCTCCACTTGTTGTGTAAACCATTATACAGTTTCACATTGAGAGGCGAGGGGAGGGCTGAGCATGGCTTTTCTGGCTGTAAGCCTCCCTGTATATGAGGCTTGTTTTTCATTGACTGTGTCAGGAATCAAGAGGGCTAATCCCTCAGAGACTTCAGATGAAAGTTTCAAAAGAAATAATGAAAGGCATACTGCCTGAGGGTGCATATCGGGGTGAACGTACAGCAAGCTGGAGAGAACAGCAGCGGCGCACGACAAGCAGCAAAGGAAGAACATAACAGCTTCCCTTGCTGCCACCCCCACCAGTCTAACTATAAATCACATATTCTGTCTCCAAGACATAAACAAATACGCAGCAGAGCACATCAGAAACTTGGCACAGCATGAATACTTATAAAACGTAACATTTTGCAGCTTGTACTTTTAAAATATCTGAATGATCAAAAAAAAATGACTAGAGATTTTATAAAAGGGAACAAGAGAACACTGGGGTGTTTTTTTCCCCTGATTGGCTTTGTATCAAAATGTCGTCTTCTAGTATTAAGAAATCTTCCAATGTGAAGCATTTGCATATTTTGTGACTTAGATATATGCAATTACAAGGATGTGCTCTATATGATACGAAGCCATTGAATCAGATTTGGCAGCAGTGTTTGGAGAAGGCCCTCTCTGTGTGGTTGTGTGTTTGTGTGTGTGTATTTTGTGTGTGTGTGTGTGCTTGTGCATGTGTGTGTGTGTTTGTATTTATTTCTCTGTGCCTGTGTGGGTGCATGGGTGAGTGCCATGTGGAATCTGTCCACATTGTTAGGTAGGTAGATATGAAATTTACTCTTGGCTTCACACTTAGGGAAAAATAAAACAGCCTTCAGAAATGTAACAGGATATAGACCGGATATTTTTTGCTATTAAAACAACATTTTTTTATGTAGAATCAATAAATAGTAGTTAATATCTTAAAAAAAAAAAAAAGCTGTGTTAATGGATGGATCAGGTGGACAAATCTCCTTCTCCTCTAGTCACACCTCACCACAGTATGGCTGTGTCACTGTTACACCTGTTAGCTGACTCTTTGCTAATGCACACCATCTGTGGACGAGCAACCGGCTGCAGAGTCGTTTAGGCTGCAGGCTGACTGCATGCGATTCTGTACTAAATGCCTCCTTGCTTCATTTTTAAGGTTGTCGTCCCAGCGTTTGGGAATGACTCCCTTTGAGTTGAACGCTGAAACGGCCCATCGAGAGACAAGTCGGCGTCTGACTTTACTGATTCCACCTCGCTATTACTTCCAGTAGGTTTTTTACGATGTGTTTCGCAAACAGATCATTCTCGTGCCCTCAACTCCTGCAGCAGAAGAGACATGTTGACTCTGACCTGGAGGGCCTGAGCTGCACAGATACCTCTGAAGTGGCCGAATTAGAATGCAATACTGTTCACGAACTATGTGCAGTGAATGGAGAGCACCCCTAATAGTGCTGGCAGAGAAATGCATCTGCATTCTGCTGGTCATGCATATGTAAATTTTTTCCCTTCCCTCCACGCAGTGATGATTTGTAGGTAGGGTCAGGCAACTTCGCCAATAACTCTTGCAATTATTAATGTGCAAATAAGATTTCTTGAAAGACTGTGTTAAGTCAAATTTCTTTATACAGTGAGATAAGTTTAGCTGTTCATAATGGTTGGTATCACTGCTGCCAGCCACAGGCAGAGCAGACGAACAATAGTTTCATAGGGGCTTATTAAAACATTCATTTAGCTTGGTTTACTGTAGATTACTGTGTCCACAATAATTATAAAATAATCGGAAGAGGGGTAAAACCTCTGCCTAGTTGCTAACCCTTCTCAGCCAATTTCAACTTACATTTCTTATTTTTCTTTTCTTTTTTTTTTTTTTTTAGCTGAGATGAACACTACATTCTGCTTATAATTTACCTTCTAGCCCAGTATTCAGCACACCGCCAGCTTGTAAAGTACAATGGTGATATGCTTTCTACTGGGAACAGGTGCAGCATGACTGGTCACATCAAGCTGCTTCCCATCAAATGATTCTATAATAGCATCCCATATAACCTCATGAACACCCGTTTCCTAAAAAGGCATTTATTTTGGTATGGGTTTTTTTTTTTAGTATAATCATTTTAGAAACCACCGAGCTCCCCACCTACGCTTTAGCACACAGAAGGTTAGAATACACATATGATGTATAAAGTCTTTTTTAGACCTAGTGCACAGGTTCTGTGGCACCTCTAATGCAACAAGCTGAAGATACTAAAATACATTTTTACAAATGTCACCGTCCATCAGCTGGTCTGTTTGTCTGTTGGTCTATAGGTCCACCATTTGGGTTCAGACTGAAATATCTCAACCAGCTATTGAATGGATTTGAATTCGCTTGAAGTTTTTACCTTTTTTTGGGAAATAGCTCAACATTTAGTACATTTAGTAGGTATTCATGTTTGCCAGCCATTTTCCTCATGACTTTGGTGATCTCTGTTTGCCCTAGCGTCGCTGAGAGGTTTGACATTTATTGTGCGGAGCGAAATTTCTGAACAACTATTGTGTTATCAGTACTTAAAAAAAAGTGACAACAATTATCTTTCCCACAGGATGAATTGTAATTATTTTGTTCAGCCCTTGACTTTTCATTTAGTGTCTTGATCTGATAAAACTGGTAATAATTCAAAACTCTTGACTAAATAGAAAAATAGACATCACCTCAGCTGTAGTAAGCATCCTAGTACACGTGATTGTTAGCGGCAGAAAATGGAAGAAAAGAGATAAAAATATATTTTGGTTCACGGTTACACGTAGTAAATAAATAGTAATATACTGATAATTCACAGTTAAAGGTGTGTTTACTATATGGGGGAAAAAATCGGGGTGCAACTGTGGCAGAAATTACATATCTCCCGGGTGAATAGGTGTCGGCCTGACAGTGCTTTATGAAAGACGGAGGCCCAGATCAGCTGTGAAGAGCGCTGCACATTTTCATGCACAGAGAGAATGGTGGAGGCAGCTGTCTCTGATTCTCCACCTGATTTACCAATAACTGACATGCAGAGCGGGTTTCCACAATTGTTCTGCTCTGCTGGGCTGGGATTTAGTTTCACACATTGCATCAGATGTCAGGAAAACAAGAGGGTCAGTGTTTATTGCAGGCATCAGAAAAAATTCAGATTCAAGTCTTGCTCTTGGGTGCCTTATTTCCCCCAACCTGAATCCCTTCTTCCTCAACACCACCTCCTCCTTTCCGCATCCGTTCCTCTGTGTAATCCGGCGTTGCTGAGCACGTGGTGCGCCGAGCGAAGACATACTTTCTCTGAGATAACTCTCTTCTGTGTTTGTATCTGGCCCGCCTCAGTGTACATCTTAATTAGGGTTGAAAGTGCAAACCTCTCCCCTCTCTTTTCTTTCAATGCACTGGTTAAGACCGATGGGTGATGAAGCTCTAACTGTGGCAGCTGTGAGGGTATGTAATGGAAAAGCCGTCCCTGAGGTATCAGCCCAGCCAATGGTTAAACTGTTCCTAAACCCTATTCTAATTCTTTAGCTCTTCACTGTGTCAGACATGTTCTTTTTTTCGTACCTTTTAAAGCTTTTAACCACAGGAGTTTTAACCCTTATGTCTCAATTACGCTGTTGGCATTTTAAATCCTCTGTCCTTTCTTTCATACAGTGTAGTGACTTTAAAGGAGACATTTCTTAAATCCCTCATTAGAACTGAATTTAAAATTTTAATGAGTGAAAAGATAAGTTTTCTGTGAATGTTTTTTTTTTTTTCGGAAACTGAATGAGACTCTTTGAACGTGCTTGTCTAGGTCACGGTTTGTTCCATATAAGTTGTATTTCTTTACTGTGTTGGGAGGACTGTGAAAAAAAAAAAAAACATGTTTCTTCCCGTGAACAAGTATGGAGTAATTTAAAGGATTTATTATAGGCAAGACGTGCTGGGTGCAGGAGGAACATTTGTCCAGACGTGAGATTCGGGATATACAGTACCTCTCCATTCAGAGAAGTCCAGAGGGTAAATGTTCACATGGACAAGAAATATGTCAGCTCACTGGAGTTTGATAACACCCAGACAGAGGTTAAGTTTATCCACTATGTCGAGAGATAACGATTCTGGTTTGGTTTTTCCATTTCTTCCAGGATATACCGAGTTCTTATCACTAAAGTGCGACATGGTGGAAAAACAGAAAGCCCAAATTCGTTGGAACGGCACTCCAAAAGCAGAGCAGTTATAATTCCACGTTCCACTGGTTATTATTGGACTAAAGTCACACTTAGTTAGTATTCTGAAGCAGAAAAAATGAGGACGCATGACATTTCCATTTTTGCAAAAATCTGATAAGCATTCTCCGTGGTAATTTTTAACACACATTTTTCATTTGATTTCATTTTCATTTTCATTGTCTCCATTTTGATCAGGACGGTGCTTTAATTGCGGCAGATACAACCGTCTACGACTTATTTACCCAACTCTGCAATCTTCTCCGAGCATCTGCACTCACTGACGCTAATGAGCACAAATCACCTTAATTTAAATGTAAAGAAACATGTAAGGTTTTCATATGTTAGCATTTTAAAACACATCAGCTCATGTATTTTTTTTTCTCTGGCAGGTTGAGCCTTAAAAGACTCCCTGTAAGATCCCAACTGTTCTGTACTGTACTGGTGCCTCAAGTGGTCCTATTGGTCCTAATAGTAAAAACTTAACTAAAACCTAACCTACATATTGACTAATACTGCGATATACATTTCTAAGAACACCACATAAAAATCCAGCCAAACACCTCTGAATTTTATAAATGAAATATGCTAATCGTAGCTCCATATTCTCCACCTTGCATGCGTGTACTGGACAGGCTCTGCACAAATTAAAAGGAGCTAGAAGTCGCAAAACAAAAACATTAGTCTGAGGCTCGGTGAAGGTCACTGAAGGAACTCGCGCAGGCTGCAGAGGGACCTTTATCAATTCATGCCACGTTTTGAATGAAAAGCAACTCAAGTCATACCATCAATTCGCGAGCCTCTCAACTGTCTAATTAGTCTTATCTGCGCCGTGCAAGAACAAAAATGTGTCATTTAATAGAAAAATTTGATAGAAATGCGTGAATGTAACTGTCCAACAAATCAAGAACAGAATATATCACCAGTTTAATACCTAATTATATAATCATTTCAAAGCTCGTGCTTGTGTCAGTACCTGTTTTATGGGGTGCCACAGGTGATTGTACCCAAAATGACAAATGAAGATTTCAATTAAAGATGTCTTTCAAGAAGGAAAATCATACGGGTCTGTCTTATAGGCGCAGAATAACACAGACAGTAGCTGTGTTATTTAATCCTTAATTGCACATCAAACTGCAGGAGAAAGACGTATGAGTGAAACGCTGGGATGAATCAACCACCTAATGGGCAGCACAACAATTAATAGAGGAGTCTTTTTTTTCTTTTTTTTTTTAGTTTGACTCATTTCCTTTTAGTTGAACAGCAGAAACTTACAAGGTTGTACATATTCTACATGCCATCATAGCTGTATAAATCCTCTGAACTATTTCAAATATTCAGCTTGCTGTCACTTACAGGTAAATGTTCTTGTGAGGCACTGTGATGGCCCTGTAAGTGCAATAAAAATAGACAGGAGTGTACAGTCTGACGGAGTGAACAGTTGTAAATAAGACAGCTTCTTTATCAGATGATAGACAGGTCTGAAAAGCGTCACCGGCAAATGTTTGCACAGTATTCCAGCTGTTGAATTTCAGACATCAAACAGTGTCATTACATCTGCTGGCATCAAGGACACCTCTCGCTTGAAACAATTCTGCACTCCTCCGCGGGCGAGTTGTTACTTCTCGGCAGGTGCCTGTTGCGATTGGAAGTGTATAAATCATAGAGCGCGAAGGCTGTCAGCCGTGATGACACTCCTCATAAACACTGCTGACCGCTGGCCATGGCATTGTACTTCTTCATCAGTTCTCTCCATCACAGACGAGTGCCGAGGGCGCCGTCCGTATCCACACTGGAGGGGAAGCACCTACCTCTCTGGCTGACAGGAAACAGCTCTATACTCTGGAGTGCAAAGCTTTGAATTGTAGTGATGTTTCCTTGGCAAAATTTGGGCCCAAGTGCCTGCGGCGTTGATGTAGAAAACACAAAATTTGATTGCAGCGAGTTTACATCACACTGTAATGCGGCACAGGCTTTTATCAACATAAGCAAGCTGGGCCACTATGATTGGATGCTTGGTTCACATTAATATTTCTCTCAAGGCTATTATATTAATGAATATGGAGGAAAAAAACACTGACTATATGTAGTTCAACACAGTTAAGGCAGGGTGATGTTAATTCAGCAAGACAGCAGCAATTTGATTTAATGGTTTTCAGAGATGTGCCTCTGCACTCCATGATGCGGCAAAGGTTTACTCACATGCTTTGGGTTATTTCTTTTTTACAATAAAAATGTGTGTATCTAGATAAAGTGCAGTAATAACAGCAACTCTATCAGCACCAATTCCCAAGAGAGATTTCCTGAGCACCTGTAACAGCAGAAGCAGATGCCGCTTTGACTGAAGTAGTATGAGGATGCTCTGTCATCTTGTTGGTGTTTGGATTTGCCAAACATCTCTGTTCCAGTTTCGTTTCAGTTGCCTGATGTTAATCCACGTTGGCGTTCGGGGTCGGTCAGTTCACCACTTTGGTTCAGACTGAAATATTACAACAAACACAGAATAGATTGCAATAAAGGTTTGTTCAGTCGTTCATGGTCCCATGAATCTTGCTAGCTTGTTTGATTTGACAACTTTTTCTTGAGTGCTACCGTTTTTGTTTTTTACTGAAATATCTTAACATCTCTTGGATGTATTGCCATGTGGGCTAATTTTGCAACTCCTTATAACTGAGAATCTCCTGAGTTATAACCCGCGCCGCCTAGAAAAGATGTCTCTATAGTAGTTATTTCTTTTGCCAATTATGTTTTATAGGAAATGTTGATATGATGCTAATGTAACCCAGATAGCACTGTTTTACTCAAAATGTATTTGCATTAAGAAATGTGTAATATTTCTTGGAAATGTGGTTGTCATGTAGTATTACCACCAAGGCAAACTTTTCGGTTTTCCAGTAAAATATCCTTCAAGATGCAAAGGCACGACATTTTTTATTATTGCATGGGTTGCCATGAAATTTGCTGCTGACATTAATATCCCCCTCAGTGTGACTCAGTAATAATACTGTAATAACTTTGGTGATCCCTTAACTTTCCGTCCAGCGCTGTGATCAGGTCACAGTTTCAGTCTGTCCAATGCTTTGGTTTACGACCAATTACCCACAAACCCTAACAGCTTCAGTTGTATTTTTTTTCTGATGGCCAGATGGCCTATTGATATTTTCATGTTTTAACATAAAGGTTTGAGTTTTCCTCTGCTGTCTGAGGTATATTTAAAGAATGGATCAAAAGTCCTTGTATGAACCTACTGTAAAAAACTGTTTTCTATGCTGAGGTTCTGAGGGAAATAGGTGAACAAATACTTTTTTTTCCTTCTCGCCATAGGTTAGCAGTAAATCTCTGCTTTCTGATTGAAAGCCTTATTCTGTGATACCGGGGCTATGACATTCATTATTTTTATGTTTTCTCCTTGCACCAACAGTTTGATTTCAAGTATATACTTTAATAACTTTCCATAAAATAAATGAGATGTGGATTGTGTTAGCAGGAGCCGCTTTTTCCTCAGGGTATCAGGGACAAAATGCTCGTGATTAATAATTCATGTGATCTGTTTGATCCCCATCATCATAGAAATAGTTTCCTCCAGCTTAATGCCCATCAGTCCTAAAATTAAATAATTTTATAAATCAAATAACCGCTGTCTCTGGAGGACAGTGCACCTCGTCTCTCCTCTAATGTCTCCATTGCTCTACTTTGATATGCTGCATTTCTAAGACCATGTGTTGTTAGGTGGAGGAGGAAATATCATTTCAGAGCAGATTTCAAGTAGATTTTGTCTGGCAGGGTTGTTAGCAGAAGTACTCTTCTTGTGTTGGAAGCACTGAAGGAACTGACTGCAAAATGAACGCGGGCCTAACTAGTTTTCTGCACGACATTTATTCACTCTGGGGGGAACATTTCATCTAGCGTACCTCGAGGACCCGGAACAATGTAGAGGGGTGAAGATGAAATGGACTGTAGAATGAAAAGTAAAGTTTCATTATGAGGTGTGAGCATCATATTGCAGCCCGCCTTTATACCAGGCACTGTTGTTCCTTTGAAATATTAGATCATACTTCTTTTCCTCCTATCTGTGCTATTATGAGAGAATCAATCTCTTTATCTTGCCAGCGAAATAGCCTCATTATTTTATGTTAATCAATGCGGGTCCTGTTTATTTATGGCCGCGTGCACTAAAGGCATGACACATGTCTGTCCTTGCCATTGAAATGCAGCACACTTAATTTCTCAGGCTTAATGGAAAGACATTACACAAAGGCGGTGATAGAGGATTAAAATGAATGGGTGCATTTATAAAACAGTCTAAACAAGGTCTGCAGCATATTGGTCATCAGGCATTAATTTCAGGCCTAGGTATATAAACAAGAGAGGAAATTATATGTCCAATTTTTAAACAGCAAAGTGTGACGGTATTGATTGGTGCTCTGCATTTAATCAAAGCATACAAGAATTTAAATGTGTGTAATAGCAGTATGTCCTATATGTACATCTTAAAGAGCTCTGTCAAGCTAATCAATGGCTGTTAATATTCGTATAATGTCCAGCTCCTTATATCATATGCTTCAATATACCTTGACCTTTTTATGACTGTGGATTTAATGCTGCTCCAGAGTTATTTGTGTTTATCACAGTCACAGGCAGACATATGCTTTTCCTGATTGCTACGCATCTTTCTTTGTTTATTGGCACGAACATCAAACAGAAGATAAGATAATGGAAAGTCAGAGAGCAGAATGATTAAACACAAGAAAGAAAATCAGGCTCAAAGCAGACGTACAGGCAGGAGTAAAAAGCCAAGGGGCTCCCCTAACAGTATCAGATTTCATCATCATAACAATATGTTTCGGAAGCTGTTCAAAGTCATCTCTACAAACCCAAATAAGTCATTTCTTTTTTCTGTTTTGGGATTGCATCCACATGATTGGATAAACTTAGAGTTAGCTAAATAATGTAATGTTGTTGATACATACATATATATATATATATATATATATATATATATATATATATATATATTTTTTTTTTTTTTCTTTTTTTTTCTAGGGATGAATGTAGAAAGGTGGAGATTTAATTCCCAATTATAGATCACTGTGTATCCCATGCAAAATAAGAAAGCTCTTTTGTAGTTTTTATACTTTTGTAATATTGTGCATACTGTTTAAAGATAAATAAAGGAGCATTATTAAATTAATGAAAAGTAAGCATATGTATCTTAGTTTGCCACTGATCCTGGAGTATATGTTATTTCCATTTAATTTATTCAAAATTACTCCAAGGAATCTATTTGAAGTGGCTCTCTCCATTAACAGCGAGTCAAAGTTGACTTATCTAAAACCAATTAGATATACTGTATGATCCGGAAAAGCTGGAAAAGCAAAACTCCAAATTAAAAGTGTTTCATTTTGATGACACAGAAATAAGGGGAATCTTGTGAAGACTGAAGTGAGTAAAACATCTATGAGAATCTAATCTTGTTGGCACGCAGGGAACAAGACACAACAGCATGTTCACTCGCTGCTAAGAAAAACACTCTGAACTCTCTGATTAATGTTGAGACCTTCACAAATGAGAAAGCGTGGAATTATGAAAATGTCGTAAGCGTAACTATTGTGCCAGGCTTTAATACAGCCATCTGCGCTGCACATCAGTGAATACTCTGAACTTTCTGAATGACTATCATCTGTAGAAGTTGTCCTTTCAGTTCTGCCTGTGAAGGTTATTTGTTAAGCAACATAACAGTTTTTTTGTTTTTTTGTTGTGTGTGTGTGTGTGTGTGTTATCTTGAAACATTTTTAAAAAGATACGCACTGCATGGATGTAATGAGCCGACTGGCATCTCCTTTGTTGGAAAATGATCATAGGAAGGTTACGACGCACGTGCCGCACATGGTGAAATCAAATTATGAGTGATAATGTGCGATAAGGAGGCCGATTTGTGCCAAAGTTAGTGATTTATTCAGCGATATGCAGTATTTACAAGATTATACACGTTTGATTTGTTGTCGAGGGAGGTGACTCAGTTTTTTTAAAGAAGACATATTGTCACGCTCTTGTGATTTCCCTTTACCCTAATACGTGTAAATGCAACTCTTGTACGAAAACATGGTGTGATTGAATGGCTTATCCTTCATAAAATGACTCAACCGACAGCCACCTACACATCCAGTCGAGAGCAAACATAAGCCTGTGTCACTAATGGGGGAAAAATATCCCCTGATGTTGTAATCTAGGTCAAACAGAAAAGACTTCCAAGTGGTTGTTAGCCTGAATGAAGTTATCATTCTGGTTTTAATACCATAAGAACACCACAGAGTAAGACAGTGTCTGTCTATTTCAAGCAAGATTAATACCAGAGTCCCCTGAGCAGTCAAGCTGATTGGAGATTTTCTATACTTTAAACTCAGGCATATATAATCTACTATAGTGAAATAGAGATTGCAGAGTTACACAGTAGGAACTGCTGTATAAATATGTCTGCAGATTTGCATGAACTTCAAGGTGCTTAAATAAGTAAAGTACTTTTGAGAGATAAAACCCCATGTATCTGAAGCAGTCCTGTTCCATATATACATTACATTAGCAGGCGGGCCGCGATGTTCGTATTGCTATGGCTACAATGTCAGGCTGTGAAGGCACCTGATCCTCTGTGTATGGATTCTGCAGGGACTGGATGCAGTTGAGCAGCAGAGAGGAGCTGACATGCACCTTTATCACATGGCTTAAGGAGACAGAGGCTGAGGAGAAGACAGGGCTGGTGATGAATGGGCTGCAGGCCTTGCCTCCCGTCTTCCTTTGACAGAGCTGCTGTAATCTGTTACAGAGCCACCGTTGCCTCTATTAACTTCTGACACATGCACACCTGCACACTCACTACCACTGACCTTCCACTCCTCCGCGTTCAATCCCATTCATTCCGACTCCGAGGCAAGGGGGAACGAGACGGAGCCCGTCTAAATATTTGAATGCGTTTACCATAGGTGATCTTTTCAGGCTGATGATAGTCACGAGCGCAGAACCGGATAGCTTTTTCCTCTCAAACTGAATCGCTCCACTGTTCTTGTCAGAGCTGTTTCATGCACTTCCGCTGTGAAGTGATGTTTACCTGCGAGTGTCAAAAACTTAAATAGCATCTTTTAAGTCAATAGTCGCAGAGTTGCAGACTTTTTTCATTCTAACACTGCGAGATATCTGTTTCTACAATCAAGGGTAAACTGCATATGCACAGGGGAGGCTGCCATTGTTTTCTGTGTATTTATTTGCTTTTTTCCCCCCCTATATTTTTTTCTTCAAGTTTTGTGAGTCAAGAAAACAGAAATGATAAATGGCCGCTATGCCGACAAATACACAGCAAATTCATCACCATACTATAAAATCTGGGGTAACACAAAAGAATGTAATGTAATGGCAAGTATTAACAAAAAAGGGACTGACAGTTTTGAAGCAAAATTAAGAGCTTAACTTCTCAATTAAATTTGAAAAAGAAATTTTGTAAAACAGCATCATCGAGGATGTTGATGAAGCACTGTGTGTATTTTGTCATTGTTGGTCTGCTTTAGAGGCTTCAAGGAGAAAAATAAACACCCTCTGGCTCTTTTTTTTTTTGGATTCATAAAAATACTAAAAAAAAAAAAATCCAAATATTTTACAGTGTTTTTACTTTTTGCTGTTCACAAATAAAAATACACAATCAAAGAAAATACATTTGTTCAGATGAAATAGTTTTTCAGTAAAAATGCAATACAGAAGACATTAAAGATTCAAAGTATGTAAGTAAGTACTCACTGTCTATTTTGACTCTTTTAATCTTTTCTCTCTTTTTAGTAAGCCAGGCATGTAGCTACCTTACAATAAGTGGAGAAGAGGATTAAAATCTGATAGCAGTCGACACTCAGTGGCCTTTAAGTACCTTATCTGCCGTCTTAATGGGATTGAGAGCATATCCATTACTCATATAGAATTGTGAAAGGGTCAAGGAGACAACTATCAGAGAGATCTATGTAATGAATCTACAGAAACCACAAAATTATTTTGCTGTGGTGCACTTTTACTCAGAACTTCACCTTCACTGTGCGCTGAAAGACACAACGTAATACTGATTCATTATAAAGCATATTTAGTTTGCACAATGTCTGTAACCTCTGTTTTAAGTGTGCTGTCAATCGTTATTAACTACAGTAAATTCTGTTTGTTCTGAGTGGGTTAATACAGATCAGCTGACCTAAACAAAGCCTTAATGGTGGTATGTGTGTAGTTCTCTGTCAACACACCCTTTGTTGGCTTATAATGAAAGGAAAATTTTAAAATAATGGCTGTGATTGGTGGGGGTGGTAGAAAATGGCAATGACATTGTCATTTTGCAACACAAAACAGGATTTGATTGTAAGGCTGCTGGAGAGACAAGAAGTCACGCCATTTAATCGCTGCATAAAATTATGACAACACTGAGGTATTCAATAAATTGAGCCATGATGTTCCCCCGCATAATTACACCGCTGAAGTACACAGCAACAGCTCTTCTACCAGGTCAACCTAATCCCCAAAGTCTACAGAGGAAGTCAATCATGATGAGTAGGTGCAGCAGGTGCAGGTTACAGAGGCTACTACCTGCATTTATTTACAGACGTAGACATAATTAACCTGAATATGAACAGGGGTTGCTGAACCAATTCACTTTCAGACGTCGCTGAGATGAGCTCAGGCTTCTCGGTGACTCGCTGATAGAAGTCTGTCACAATAAAGAATGTAAAAATACGGACATATTGACACAGTGATTAATGTAGAAGCAGAATGTATCTCAGTAGTTATGAACCCAAATTTTGTAAGAGAATTCTGGTTTATTACAAATTGGATTTTATTTTCATTTTTTATATTATTTAAAATAATTCATTTTACATGCTATAGTATTTTTCTGCTGTTTATTGGGACAACTGATATAAGGTAACTATGTGTTTAAAATATAAAGTAAATATAATTACATCAGTTTAATTTCTACATTGTCCTAATTTATGGAAACTACATACTGCTGTGTATTGTCATAACATTGTCAAACTGCTGTAGCGGTCATTAAAATTGCTGTAGCGGTCATTAAAATTAGAATTAAAATTTAGATAGATATTGTTCTATAATGGACATTATGAAGTCAGGTCTAAAGTCATCTCTAATTGAGCTTCTGTTGGTGGACTAAGTCACTCTGACAAAGCTTTTCCATGTGCTTTTATTTGCAGTTTGCTTCAAAAGTAATAAAAAAAGCAATGTTTTGAGTTTTGCACTACACTACCTGTGTGTTTCGATTAGAACTTATTTTTCCCTCCTCACTGGGACCTGTGTCCTGGTTCTTGTTACAAGCTAAGCTAGAGACTAATTCAGTGTACTGGTGGATGTTTGATTACTAAACCAGCAAGAACAAACAGATGATAACATTGTCCTCATTCACTTCTGTAGGCACTGTGACATTCCTTTAAAAAAAAGGTTCAATTGGCAAAAAAAAAAACATCTGTCATAATGTCCTGGTTCAACATCCACCATATTACTTGGTTGAACAGAAGGCTACTAACAACGATCAGATAATCCGGCGTTGGATTTCTTTATAGAGATGTTGCTACGTTGCAGCAATCACTGTGATGAGTACAAAATGACTGTAAGAAACTTTGCCCGCAGCTACAGTAATAAGACCCACGTTGTAATAAACTGGATTTACTGTTCAAGCAACACAGCTTGTGTGGCTATACTCTGTACTTCATTCTCATGTACAGAAGCACTGAAAATTGATTTACAGCTATTCAACCGCAGTATATGGATCCCACTATATATATACACACACACACATACATATATACATTATATATATATGTGTGTGTGTGTGTGTATATATATATATATCTATATATATATATATACATATATAAGTCTATCATATATTGCAGTATATTGTGCTGTAAATCACAGTTGTAAATGAGGAAAACAGGAACAAAAATGACACAATTTTACTTGTTTGATGGAAATAGATAGATGAGGCTCTAACACTCATTGTTTCTCTTGGGCACTATAAATGTACGCATAAAGATGACGGACACGTCTATCCTGCAGTGTTTCGGCCACTGGCCACATGGAAACACTGATAAAGACGGTGAAATCAATAGGCCACCCGGTGCTTTATGATCTTTGTGCAGCAGGAGTGCTTATACAGCATCTGGCCTCTGACCCTCAAGTGAATTTCCAACACTTGCTTTCTGTTGCTGTCTTTTATGTAGTCCACAAACCCTGAGGGCCTAACATCACTAGACATCAGAGGTCACTATCAGTATCATTCACTTTTATTTATTTATTTTCTTTCACCTCATCCAATTTTTGTGGAATCCAATCATGAGTGTACAGAAGTCTGGATCCGTCCCCAAGGGAGCAGTACTCAAGAACCCGTAACAACCTCGCATCCTACAATGAATTGTTGCCTCCAACGACGTTGCGCTCTTCCTGGCTGTAGCAACAAAGGTGAGAGTTCATTTGTTTTCATGAGGTGTGTCCAGAGGAGGAGGAAGACAAATTGCAGAGCCGTGCGGCGTTGCTACTTGGCTGAAAGCCTCGTCCTGCTGAAGCCTCCCCAGAGTGTCCTGCTGCTGGCGTCAGGTTCCACGAGGGGAGGGCAGAGGGGGTATCAGCTCTTGCCCACACAATCAAAATATAACATGCAGCATGCCTTTCAGTGGCTGGCTCAAGTAACCCGGTAATCCAACACTCAATGTTGCACAGATCATTAAGGTCATGCTCAGAGCTTCGAGACGCAACAAACAATTGGTCTTGGCAGAATGATACGGCCATGTTTCATTGTGACGGATTTAGCTGTGCAGAATTTGACAGGATGGACAAACTTTGAGTCGAGACAGGACTGTAAATCTTCAGCTCCGTCCCTCGCATAAATCTTTCATGCTCCGGCTCCCCTGATGCTTTTAAGAACTTGTCTTTTTATTTAGGTTGACCCCTCATTTGTGGCCAGCGTTGACTTGGCTGATTGGCTCCTCATTTCTTCCTTAGAAATACGCGCTTAATTGGCTTTTCCTTGAACTGCAGTCGCACAGTGATTTACTTATTGCGGTTAGCTTTTTTTTTTCTTTTTTTGGGACCATCCTTATACAGCAGATTAATGCGTGAATGGATATGTCATGTGTAACCACATAGGAGTGTCTGCAGGATAAGGGCATGATGCAATATTCTCCACGCTTTGTGTTCTCTTGAAGCAGCAGCAAGTGTTTTTTTTTTTCCTCTCTTGTCAGATGAAGGCCTAGACTTTTATGGAAATGAGGAACTCAGCCACAGGGTGTACATACATGTTGAATGAGGCACTAGATAGAGTCAATCTATATTGGCTGTTCATCATCTTTCTCTCTTTTTTTTTTTTTTTTGCCCTGTTTTAAGTTCCAATTTGAACTTTCTGCAGCTCTGCCTTTCATCTCTCCTGGAGTTGCAGCAATTTACACTTTGTCTTTCAATTCCTTCCTGTCTGATGTAGTGCTTGGTTATCAGTTCACCTCATGGCCTTCCCTCAGTCAGACTTCTAAAAGGTTGCGGGATGAATCATGCGGGGCGTTCACTTTGTTGAATATGAGGCAAACCCTCCTTTTTTTTTCTCTCTCTCTCTCTATCACCCACCAAAACACCCTCGTCTTTATTTAATGTCTGCGCACACATTCCATTTCATCTCAGACAAGAAGCAAGGGAGAATTTTCCCTCTGTTGACATCATAAATCTGAACTAGATTAAAAGTACTACCTACACTGTTGGGGAAGCTCTATGTTCTCATCTGTCACCTGTGGAGGAGTTAACATTGGAGACCGCATGAAAAAAAAAAGAAAGAAAGAAAGCAGAACACGGCTCACCTGCGATATGCCTGTTCAACTACTGCCATCTGCAGTATGCTGCAGTCACAGCTGGCTCGCTGCGTCTCCCTTTCACTATTCAATTACAGCTCTAGGAAATGTGCAGTGGCTCAGTGATCAGCGTCTAATGTATGCAGAACCAACAAGCATGAAATATAGAACAGAGTAATTACAGCCCAAACGAAGCAGACCTCAGGCATAGTCTGCAGAGAAATACCTTATAGCTACAACAAACATTTAGCAGCCGTGACTTTGTCTGGAAGAGGACGCTGAAAAACAAACAGCCCTTATTATGTCTATTTACTGTGTCAGGCCGGGGTAATTTGTTAGTGTGAACAGAATGAGAAGGGACATGACCTGTAATGGTATAAGAAGGGCAGCTCATTGGGCTTTGACTTTGCTGCCTTACACCTGCTAAAATCCCAGAACAAATGCCAAGCAGTGGGGACCAGAGATGTTTATTCAGGGGGAAAAAATTCAAAAACGCATGCGACAAATGACACCAGCGCATCCTCCTCTTCTTTTTTCGCAAGGAGTCACAAGAAATGTCTTTGTTTTTTTTCCCCAAAAATCAGGATATAAAGAAGAAGACAATATAAATTTTCAATTTATATTCTGTCTATCACAGAAATGGGACCACAGTGGCAATGCTGTGAGGACACATGAATCAGAATATCTGGCTGTATAAAACCAAAAGTGTCTAAAAATATTCAGTGTGTTCGTCTGCGCATGTGTGTATGTGTGTGTGTATGTGTGTCTCTGCAAGTGGAGCGCTAACTCGCTAACTCATGAGCCAATTCTCCGCTTGTTGCCAAATCTCCCACTTAAAATGCCGACTATTTAGTGACCTTGATGGCTCTGCTTGATGTTGCTAATACAATAGTAAAACCCTAAACCTTGCTGCTCTTAGAATATGAATGAGTTCAGAAAACAAATAGGACAGTAGCTTTTTTCAGGAGGATTAAGGGTCATTAAAATATTTAATACCTGTGTGCCCATGGGTATCACTTAAAATCAGCAAAATAACCTTCCTACTGTACGGCGTGTAAGCCTGTGAGGGTTTAATCTTTGTATGTGTACACGTTTGGGTTGAAAGAGCAGGTCAGCACAACCACAATCCCATCTAATCTGTGGTGCAGCTCCAGCGTGGCCTTTCTGGCACCTCTTTTGTTGGGATTTAAACCCTCTAGCCTGGATGTGCTCCCTTATCCCCCAATCCCAGCCTGCACACAGCTTCCCGACCCCTGACCCGCCATACATGCTTCACATGCGCTTTCTGACACCTTCACATTTCACACCTGTTTAAATCTGAAAAATAAAAATGCCACTTGTATCCGCAAGGTGATCGGTCAGATGTGACTGGTGGATTGCAAAGATAAGATCTATGTTATTCATTGGCTGTGCAGCCCTGTCAACAGTGGAATAACCTACATATATCTGGCATCTGCACGATTTGATCGGGGAGGGGTGCAGAGGGAATAAAAAAAGCAAAAGGGAAAAAAATAAAATGAAGAATTGTATGTTTTTTTTTTTCTCTCGCCTGAAAAAACATATTTATCTAAATTATTCCCAGGGTAAAGCTACACACCTTTCACCACAAATTTTACACATATAGTATCATTTATGCAGAGCATCATAGAACAAAAACACTGATTACACAGTACTTGTGCAGATAGGCATCAATTTGAACTTTGCTCCTTGCCAGGTTTTTCAGGCCCCCAGATATAATCAAATTCCCCGACTCATGCCAGCTCCTACAGATTGAATGAACAAGCACCTGCTGTGCCAGTCTGGGAAGGGGACAGAGCTGGCAGCTTGTAGATTAAATAAAGCTGTCTAGTCTGTGCCAAGGTAATGGCTTCTCAAACCAGAGTTAAACGTAATACTGATTCCGTGTCAGTGTCGCTTTGTCGGATCACTCTGTCCTGGGTATTGAAGGAGGAGACCGCTGCACACGTTGCATTTAGGGCTCCAGCTGAGCCAGACCTCGTTCTCACTTCTGGGTCCACGGGGGCCCCAAAAATGATCCCTCAGGTTCAGCTGTGCACCACAGCAGCAACGGGAACGTGTAAAGCACAACCCAATGATTCAAGAGAAAGACAAAAAAAATGATAGTGCAGGAATCTGAAGTGTGCTTTTCAGGGTGTGTTTTAGCATTTTGTCTTTGTCTATGTCTTTAATACTTTTATTTTGCTTTCCCAACATCACAAAGTCACATAGCACTTTACATGACATACGTGTTGATTTATTTAGACCCAGTGTTATACATACTTATACATATGGCTGGGCTTTAGTGTGGTAATAATAATGATTGCATATTTTATGAACTCCTAACCCTACAAAGCCATTTGTATCATATCTGATACTTCTCCATCATCAACAAGATCAGTAATTACCCAGAAAATCGATTGCATACAGTTTTAGAAGCATTTTTAGGAAGTTATTGTAGGGTTAAAATCTGTATTTTTACAAATGTTTTAAAATTAACATTTGTTGGATGTTGTTGCAGGAGTGTAATTTTTTCATCAAATATGACATTTGCATCAGTCATGTATGCTCGATTAAACCAATTAAGTATTAAAATTGTAGTATTTATATGTAGCGTTTAATATGTGATTTTTCCTGTTATAAATGTCTCAGATTGTCTTGAAAAGTGCCAAAATATAAGGTTAGGAGCAGAAAAAAAAGTTAAGGCAAAGAGAAGTAGTATAGTGTAGTATAGAGCATCAAAATCATCAGAGGTGACTCAGCACGGGTGATAAAGTGCTCTAAATCACACTAGAAGGCAAAACAATTAGTAAAGGAAACTAACTGCAGTAGAAAAACTATTATACATTTACATTTTAATAATAATAATAATAATCTATTTACAGCATAATACACAGAGATAGTTTACATACATGTTTTGATGTGCTTTAGTATAATATTTGTCCAAAAAAACAGATGTTAACCAGTAGTTATTATTCCATGTGTCAGACTGCACAGTTTAGTGTTGCTCAGTTCCAGTCACAGTCACACCAAATGTAAATTTAGACACTAAAGAAAAACAAAAAGCAGTCATAGGGAGGCTTGTTTTTATATAGACCTGTGCTTTGCAGGGATTACATTTTGGCACCTTGTCAGAAATACAGTAACACCTCTTCACCAGTATCATCTCCTCATGGTTTGCACAGGTTTTGTCTTAGGAAATGCTGGGGAAACGGGGTGTTTCACTGCATCCCACGCATCCCCTCTAAAAAAAGCACTCACCCTTATTACTAAAATTTAGCATGGGTTTCAGCTCCTTGTATTTGGTCTGTTCAAGATGGCAATGGGGCAGGGAACATCTGTTTGTTTGTCACAGCTTTCATGAAAACATCAAACAGCATATGTGCGTGTATGTATTTTCAGCTTCAGCTGGTTGAATTAATGCATTTATGTATGAATATTGTGATATGCTAGAAGTATTTTAATCTGACACCAAACTGTGTTTCAGCAGAAGTTCGATTTAATCTAGTTTAGGTGTCTAAAACAATCAAGAAACATCAGGTGACAGTTTCAATACCTTTTTCTTATTGTCAAATCATCAACATATTAACTGTGAAGCAGAATAAATACACATAGTATGGACTGTCATTAAAAAACTACAAATCAGCTGAGTTTAATCTGCCCTTACAGCTAATTTCTTAATTTTTTAGTTAATCCTTCTTGCAGGAATCCCAGTCTTTGCTAAAATGTACACACTAAACATCAACATGGGTCAAAAGGGATCCAATGTGGATCAATATAGCACAATTGAAACAGCCCAGCAACCTGTGAAAAAAAGGTTGTTTTGACTCATTTTTCTATCTTTTACATATGATTTTGTATAGATTACCTCCTAGAATTACCTCCTAAAATAGTAAAGCTATTTGTTATTTATTATCTATTGTTAATAATATGTGTGTTGTTTGTATTTTGGGGTAACATATGCACATAAGTTTGTGTAACTAACAACAGATTTGTGATACTTTCACAGTAAAAAACATGTCCAAAGCTCGACCAGAATAACATTTTTAGTGTAAGAATAATTTAAAGAAACACTAATGCTGAGTTAAAAACAATCCATTGCTGCTGGGTAAGTTAACCCAGAATGGCAAACTGTGTTATTTGTTGTTACTGAGTCGTCCAAAAATATGCTGTTTTCAGAAATAGTGAAAATAGTTCTGAATAGAGGGATGGATACAATATGTGGGCGCAGAAGTAAAATAACTGGTCCAGGATAGATGAAAGAGCCTCTGAAACACATTGAGAGATAATGTCAACATTGACTCACTTTTTTGAAGAAACACAGACACACACACACCTTCATGTATTCTGGGCCACATTTTGATGAGGCCATTCACTCTGTCAAAACACAACCATTTTCTTTTTTCTTAAATCAATTTCAGTTGAGGTAATACAGTTTCTTATTTCATGACCATACACTGGTGGTTGCCATGACAAAGAATCAATCCTAAACTGTAACAAATGGCTTCAATTCATAGAGGGAAATGGTTCCCATTTGTCCCCAGCTGGTCAATACACATTTGAGGTCCAGTCGAGAGCTCTTTAATGAATGTGTGCTGGCTTGTTTACCCTGGGAAACAGAGACATAATTTCTGACTGCGTGTCTCTGGACACATTTTGCCAGAGCGTCATGCCATGATTGCAGCAAAGCCGGTTTTTCTACAAAATGTTCTGGGCTGATCAGGCCTTTCTCTTTGGCACGCCGTATCACATTCACCACCAGAGTAAAGGATGGAGATAATCACTGCAGCTTTGTATGCTTTACTCGCCTCCCCATTTTTAAAGGACAGTGCTTAAGGATGCCTCACTGCGAAGACATGCACGCAATCTGCAACACCAAAAATAGATGGAACGCCGTGGAGCCTGACCTATACTGTATGTTTCTCTTGTTGTGATAAAAGGACATAAAGCCCTCTTTGCATATAAACCAGTTAAATGCTGCGAGGGAGTTCAAGGGCAGGGGCAAATTCATAATCAATAACTGCTAAGGATCCTAATTTAGCACATTATTCATGATGACTACTTTGTGCCATGGTTATTGATCAATGGACAATGTCACTGAGATGACAAAGACGAATAGGTGAAATAAGAGTACTTATTAAACGAGGTGGGGGTACCACTGCTGGTTAGTGGAGTCAAGGGGAGAACACCCTGTAACTAGGTGATTAAAAAACTAAACTAATTTCTCATATGCGATTTCTCCCGTTGTTTATTCACACAGACTCGTTGCAGGGACGTCTCATTTAATGTTATCGATCTGCGACGTCGAGGGCCGGTCATCTTGGCCTCCACAGTGGGGCTGTCGATAAGCATCCATTTACAGCGGCATCCAACAAATAGGGAAGGAATTCAATTTGCCAGCATTCATTCAAAACTATTTTGTTCTATGGTCTCGCTGACATCTACCATCAAGCAAAACCAATGTGGTGGAACCCACAGACAGGCTGCAGGCAGTGAATGACAGTGAAGGCTCCCTGTATTACTGTAGGAACAGATCAATCCACAGTCACTATAGAGGGAGTGAAGACAATTGACTATAAATATGTATGTTTTTAGGAAAGTATACTGCCTATACTGGTCTGGTAGACATTTGTTTGAGTACATTGTCCAACACAATACATGCTCTGACTAAACATGATGTGGCTGAGAACATGAGGTCATTGGTGCAGGAAGCAGAAATCACAGAAAGCTTTTACTATAAAACACCCAAGTATTTTATAGGCATGACTAACCAATAACAAATGATTTACCTAATACAGTTCATGCCTTTAATTTTTGTTATCCATCTTTTGGGAATTTAGCTAATTTTCTAGGCCACTGATAGACAACTGAGACTTATTCTTCTCCCTCTATTCACTCACTCCAGATGTGTTTATTCAAGATGCAATATAGTGATGCTTGCAAACAAGACATGGTGGTATTTGTTTGTTGAAAAGAAAACTCTGTGTTTTGCATTTTATAAAAAAAATTCTCATGCTGATGTGACTCCGAAAACAAGCCTTCTTCATCAGAGCCGACAATAACCCACCACACTGCAACTCGAGTGATGCTCCAGATTAAGAGAGAGAGCACACAAAACCAACACGTGCAAATGTTATTAACTCCGCTGAGGGTCAGATGAATCACAGTTTTGACAAGTGACAGCACAATGCAGGCATATCCTGAGGATATTGTCAATTTGTTGACTAAAGTTTTGAAAAAATTAGAGTATTTGCATTTCCACTGTAAAATAAATCATGTAATTATGTGTAAAATCATAGCATATTGTTTGTTTTTTGCAGTATACTGAAAATATTAATGAATTTAGTAATTTGGTCAAATATTTGGCTGAAACCTAAATATATACCCTCTGCTGAAAAATCATAAAAGAGCATCGCCACTCCCTCTCAGCCCCCGTGTCAGTGAAATGCATTAGGTTTATGTGCATCCTCCACACAAACAGCTTGCAAACACAGTGCTGCTGCTAATTCCTCAGTCTGGTATCTGTGTGATTACCATCTCCGCTCACACAGGCCGAGGATGAAGATGTAATATATTGACCTGTCTATGGGTGGCACTACATCAACATCCACGGCAGAGGGAAAAGTCCTGCCGGTGCACACAGGTGACAGCAAATTCAGATCTTACACGTCACATACACATTCATATATGTTATTAATGGGTCTTCATGTGTGCTTTCTTTACTGCATATTTTAACATTAACCATCATATCTGTTTGCAAGAGCTGTGTTGTGGGGTAGCTTCATTAAAATCCATCAAACACTACATTAAGCCACTTCCCATCCCATAATTTCAAATGTCTAACGGTTCAAAGCGTGGTTGATGTTTAGTCTTTTATAAATTCTCATTAGGATCTGAGTTTTTTTGGGCACGGAGATGCATCGTTTCCTGCGTTAAAGCACTGGCTTCAGCGAGCATCTGCCCCCACTGAAGTGCTATTGAGCAAAACTCTGAACTCAAACCGAATGTTCTGCATCTGTTCATCAAGCAAATGAAATGGGAACTGAGATGTTGTGACATAATCGTTGCATCTTAAATAAATGGCCCCAAGCTTTTTCTAGCTGTCAAATGACATCAGTGCTTTTACCTCAGTTTGTCTTGAACGTACACTGCACATGCTATGTCAGGAGAGAGAGTTCCAACAACGCCTATGTTATAAGCTAATTATGTATTCATATGTATTCTACTTGAATATGTTTCGGCTTTTATAGATTGTATGTAAATGTGCTTCCATTTACATAGCTGTAGCATGGAGCACACCTCGTTCACTGTGCGGGGATCTCACTCACGGCGAGCATTTATTTATATTGGCATGTGTATGAAGGAATGTTAGGGCCCAGGATGTGGTTGCGGGGGTAATTCTGAGCTCAGCTTGCGCCGATCGGAGAATTGATTAGCCGTGAATGAACCCCCTGCAGAGGTCACTGAAATCAACAAACGGACAATTGAGCTCCTACTTCCAGCCCATCACTCTCACCCATGTTTCTAACAATAGACATCTCTCAGTATATGGGCACCTTCCTATGTTAATATGTGAAATGTTGTTTGGCTTTAATGAAAAACACAAGACACGATGTATGAATCACATGTAGAGGCACAGCAAAATGAAAAAAAATTATAATAATTACACTCTTTTTAGAAGTGCTTGTTTAAAAGGCATCCTAATTAACAGTGTCAGCCTTAAAGTAATGTGATTAATAGTTTGATGCTTTATTTGAAGAAAGAAAAGAGGTTATAGAAACACCGATAGTGGTTCGGTATCACAAAGTACCTCAGAGGGCATGTTTTATGTGTGTAGTTTCAAGGATGACTATTTCATTTAATGGCTGTTCTGCATGGCCCATTGAAAGGTGCGAGTTAATGTGAGTGCACTGTATGTGTGAGTGTGAAAGGACTCGCTAAAAATGTCTCTTAATTCTCAACAAAATGGAGATTCATTCAATCATCAGTACATATAGAGCTACATGCAACTAACACACATAGAAAAGGAACAGTGTGTGTGTGAAAGTAGTGGTTATTAGGGTTAGGGTAAGGAAATGTAATCTCCTCTAAAAGTGATCGAAACACAACTATGTATGTAGGTGTGCTTTTGTGTGTGTGTGTGTGGTGTTGCCTGCTGCAGCCCAAGAGATCTGGATGCTAAATGTTGAGTCAGATATTTTTTCATAATTTGCATATTTCTGTAATTAAAAAACAATAAGAGCTTGAATGACAAAAAAAAAACAAAAGTCAGCAAAAAACTTTTGTTGTTGTTTTGCTTTTTCAACTAAAACTATTTGTAATTTTGTTCACATTTTCTATTGTTGAGCAGCTGATTAAAAAGTGAATAAAACAGTTTCTGTGAATGATATGATATGATAATGATATTGGCATATTTTGATAAGAATATACACTGCAGGTATACAAAACTAACACAAGTAAAACAAAAAAGACTTTGAGCTTTCATTTTAATAGAGGAAGTAATGTTTCTTCACCCCCTCATCCACTGTATTACAGGATTCATTCAATTAATGTTATCATTTTTAAAGTTTTCAGTGGCCTAATTCGTTCTTTTTGGAAAGCACATATATGATTTAAGTTGGTCAAACCTGTCCTCAGGTGAAAAGTGGATTTTAGTCTTAAAAAGTCAAACTTACCACCTCTCTGAGTCAACAGCCTCACAAGAATGAATTTTGCTTCCTGTTTATATGTAAACATATTCTTCACTTTATATAAGCATCCAAAGATGTCTAAAACACAGACTTGTGTTAGTGGACTAACTGACTGACTCAATAATACAGAGTGTCTCTTTCCCACTGAGACCAATAGATTCACCCTTTTTTATTCTATTGAAATTCTGCGCTTGGCGGTGGACAGTTCTCCACCCACAGGGAATGATGAATCAAAATTTAACATCTCTGTCAACACAGTAAGTAAGTGCCCTGCTAACTGAGAGCTGCACTCACCAACAAAATGTGTTCTCAAAAGAGAGAAATATAACCTAGCTGCGAGCCACAAGTGGAGGGGTCGGGCCCAAATGTTCACACATGAAAGTTTTTCAATAGCGGTGGAATATTCATTCAGAGGCACTTACAGTGCAGGCAGTCAGCTCTGTGATAATATTGAAGTGAATGAAACGTAAGTACAATCCCTCAGCCAGGAATCAAATTCAGACTCTCTTGGTGGGAGGAAATAACATTAATCAGCGAGCTACAGTATCAATGCCGCCCTCTAAACTTGTTTTTCAACCAGCATTTGTGCCAAAACTATGTGGAGCTGATCTGATAAAACTTGAATCAGCACATCCTGCTGCTCATTTTGGAAAATAAATGTGGACATTTCATAAGCTGTTTGCTGTGTAACAGCTTAACTAAGCATCATCACCTGTCATATTACATGCCACCCAAGTGCAGGAGAGTGTTGATGTGAGTGTAAACACACATACTATAAGACATGTATATTATTCTGTACATTAACATATGTTCATAGAATCAATGACTATGTTTTTGTCATAGAGATGTGTATACATAGATATGAATATATATGACAAAACCTTCCTGATAGTGATGCCCACACGGGACGCAGGAAGGCGAAAATCAAGGACCCATTTGAAAAGTCATCACCACCAACTTCTGCCGTCCTGAAATGAAATCCCCGCCTTCATGAACTATGTTATTACAAAGTCACGCTGTGCACCTAAAATGAGACTTGAGATTGGCCTGTTCTATTTCTAGCCACTTTGGTCGATCCAAATGGTCAATCAGTGCAGTATTTGTAAGGTTTCACTTTTTACCACAGTACCAAGATTTTGAAAAATTGACCTGGTAGTTTTGTCCAGACTGGAAACGATCCCTGCAGTGCCCCGGGGATGTTTGACTGGGCCAATTTCTGCTATTCGTAATACCAAAAACAGGGTAAAATGGTCAAAAATTCAGATCTGACTGTGTTGTAAAGTGAGATGGTCAAAAAGAAACATTTCGTGGAGCACTGCACTTCCAATCCATCATGTCAGTGAATGTTTTTTACTGTTTGACACCCATTATAAAGATAATATGAAAGAGAAGTATTGCCTGCTTATACCGCTGTTCATTTTGTTTGACAGGAAGATCCAGAGAGAAATTCAGAGTTTGCCCACCAAGTGGCTCCCTTCTCTAACACTGATATGACTATGCAAAGCAGCTGCAATGCTTCAGAGCTGCTCAGCCACAGCGTGCTGTATGTTCATAAGGAAACCATAGTCATTACTGTGTGACAGGTAGCAAGCATTAAAACAAAATAGGTGTAGTTTAATGAGTTTAAGTACATGTATTGGGTTTAGAAATGTTTCCTCTATTTTTTGTTCTTTTTAGTTTCTGAAGTAATAAAACGATTAAACAAACTCTCTTTCCATGTTGTCCTAAATTGCTTGAACTGTTTTTCCATAACACTGTTTATCAGAGGGACTGTTTCATATGTACCAAACTACAAACTGAATTACAATCTGCACTTTATTTCCACACAGAGCTGTGGGGAAAAAAAAAGTTGGACCCTCACTGTACACAACTCCAACATGCTACACACAATACATGTTCTCATTAAGTCATACCAAAGCATGCAATCACAAAATACAACGCAAAGTCACGTGGATGATATTCCACGTGTTTGTGCACTGGAAAGATTAAATCCAATCATACAAACAGCCAATACAGGATAAAAAAATGAATAGTTTTGCATGGGACCCACGTCCAACACTGACCTTTCTTGATTGAGTGTAACAGCATACAGAGCAAATGCAAAAAGGTCACTGGTAGAGACAGCTTTAATATTATAATTGCCACTTTTTCCAGGGAGATAGCTCTGTTGCGAGGAGCCACACACACTTGCTCCAGAAAAGAAAAATCTATTACACATTCAGGACATAATGTTTGCGGGCCTGTCATATCCATGCAAGACGGACCACCTGGTTAATCACACGGGCACAACGCTGTGACGTGACGATCAGAATGAGCTATTGCAACTCAGGCGAGGTGTAACTTGTTTTTTTT